>JAHLJT010008756.1:46166427-46585668 GCA_031308135.1 Acheta domesticus
CTGAAGAGTTGAACATTCTTTGTCAGATCGCATACATATTAATAATATTCAATCCAGGCAAAACAGTTCCGTAGAAATTAAAGAATGAAAAATCGACGATGCATTAAGAATATATTAAATTCGCAACACCATGCCAAATCTTGAATATTTTCCGGAGAGCAACTAGAGACAAATGACCAAGAACTAGAGTGACATTTGCCGTCTACGCAAGTGTGTTGAGAATTGTAATGCTGATGTCGAAGACTAAAAATACGAAAGATGTTATCCTTGGAGACATTATTGATCGAAAGCACCAAATCCGACTTCTCGCAGTAACATACTCTCCTTGTGGCCCACTGCTGACTGTTGACTCTGTGAGGTGAGGGGTAGGGGGAAGGGAGCGGGGAACGACGGGGGCGTATGCAGGTATTTACTCGAGGGGGGCGCAGAGGGAGGGGGACCGAGCTGCGTGCCACGAAAATGTTTTGTCGCTTAACTCGCACTCCATTTCGGGGGCTCTAACGGCACGACGCACGAGCACTCGACGCCGAGCGGAGGGGAGCTGCGGCCGGAGCATGCACAGGAACGGAGGCAAATTTGTGGAGGTAGGGAGGGGCGGGACGGAAGAGGCGGAGTGGAGGGGGATGGAGGGGGAGGAGGGTGGTAACGGGAAAAGAGAGGGATGGAAGGGGGCAGGGACGAGGAGAGTGGCGGATGGGGCACGGCGGAGCTCGCAGCGGGGAGCGTGTGAGGGTGAGTAGGTAAGGGAAGCGTGTTAAAGGGAGAGTTCTAACAGCGCGGGGCGGCGCGGGGCGGCGCGGGGGCGGCGCGGGGGCGGCGCGGGGGCGGGCCGCGGGGGCGGCGCGGGGGGCGGCTCGGGGGCGGCGCAGGGGGCGCGCGGGGGCGGCGCGGGGGCGGCGCGGGGGCGGCGCGGGGGCGGCGCGGGGGCGGCGCGGGGGCGGCGCGGGGGCGGCGCGTGGGCGGCGCGGGGGCGGGGCTTAGCCATGCTGACGTGCTTGAGGCGGATATCACAGAGCGGAGGGCTCGTTTCGACGTCGCGTTCCTGTATACTTACGGACAATTTGATCAATGCGGAAGCCTTGACGCGTCCAGTTAATGGCCGACCCCCGTTGGACCATTTCGGGTAGGTGTTTGGCGACAGATTACGTCGGCGCATTAGGCCAGGGTAAAAGGAATTTTGCCGCTCCGCAGATTCTTTAAGTGCATCCTCTGTCTTCCGGGATAATTCAAAGTAGATCGGCTTCGTCATTTAATTGATATTACACGAGATACTACATGTGGCATTATGTCTAAGTGCTTTCTTTCAGAATACTGCGCTTTTATTGACATTTCCTACGACATATTTTCCGACTTGCGTGACGAAAATCACTGTTTTCGATTAATATAAAATCAAGATATGTTTGAGGAGATATTGATCTCAAAGATACCTTTTCCAGGAGTCCCAGAGAAGGCATACATACATTTTCTCTTCAACAAAAAATTACAAAAATATTCATGTTTTAGTGGCCTGCAGCAGCACAAATGCTGTTAAACAAAATCACAGAAAATGTTTATTAAAAAAGTAGCATGCACACTGCTCAAAACAACAAATAAATTACTCTCGTGTAACCATACACAGTAAAGATTAAGTGTATTTTAAGAAAAACAATTTTCAGCTATACTGCAATAACGTAGTATAGAATACGTGCAGAAACACAGTATTTACATTCCAAGACTACGCAGAAAGTTGGTGTGGCGTAACTCATAGCAAGTATATAAAGGTTTGCGACCTCCTCTTTAGAGACTATCGCACGACATCAGAGTGACATCTGCCGCATGACATCAGCATGACATGTGTGCCATAAACTGACTTAATGAGTATAAGAATTCAGTCAGTACGAGCAGTATGAGAATGGCCAAAATAACACAATCAATTTTTTTGCATTTTTCAGTCACAATCGAAACTGTTTTGTTGATTTGTACTTTCCCTGATTTTCGAGTACCTAACGAAACGGTAGATATCTTCCACACGGCCAGAGGCTGCATAGTTTTCTTGCAATTTGTGTGCATTTTAAATTAGTATCATAGAAATGTCGGTATATTTACCAAGTTCCTTAGTATCAAAATCGTGGGCCGAAATGGCCGGACGCTACATACAGAAGAATCTTCTCAATCGGCCGGTTTCATTATGCGGTCTCCTCCATTAAGGGCAGTTTTTTCTTAGGTAATTGATTTATTTTTCCGTAAGACGTGTGAATATTCCGAATTTTTAGAATACACATCGCAGAACGGTCAGGAATATTTCGCTGATTGGCCTTTATTAAGAGATTTTGAACTGAGTTGTAACAAGAATCCCCAAAGAGGTGGAGATTACTGTTGAATTAATATCTTCATAAGTCGGGATACGTTGTCAGATAACTTCGAATAATGACATCCAGTCTCTTTCATCGCAGGTGGATTACTTTCTGTTTTTGTTAACAACAGATGATTCTCATGAATATGTGAAAGAACAAAGCGTTCGTTTCTTCCATTTCCAAGCATTCCTGTGTGATGCTGCTGCAACTCGTGCTGTCTGTGAGAATCTGATAATGATTCTCGGAGCCCGATGCGTGCGCGATTCTAACCCAAAGGTCATTCGTACACTGACTGCTTCGTCGAAAGGACATTAATTACATTTTGCAAGTCTAGTTTGCTTGTTTGACTTGGTGAAGATGGAAAGTGAGTTTCTCGCCTAACAAAATGAGTGACACGTCAAAGGTTTGGTTTGATACTAGCCGAAAGACGGAAAGTTATTCTAAATACCTTGTTTAAATTGTATTTTTTCATTTATGGTAGTTGCAAGTGTTAAAGAGAAGATACATTTATTTTCATTGCAAATAGTACAATTTGATTTAATTTACAGTTTCAATACCCTCAAAATCTCGATTAAGTGGCCTCCATGAACGGCCAATTTTTCCCGGACCCATTGGTGACCGCTTAAGTCACATTTCACTGTACGTTTCTTTCAATTTCTGGGCGCATTCGAAATTAGTAATATAGATGTTCACGTGTGGCTCTGAGTTAAGATTAGTATGCGAGTTTTCGAATGTACTGTACGAAAAGCAATCTAGGGGCTTTGCCTCTTAAACATTTATTGTCTTGCTCCTGGTTTTAACAATTGTGTATGAGCCAACAATAAATAAATTTCGTGATGAGATAGAAACCACATACAATTCAGAGAGATACATCAAATATAAAAAAATTAATGATTGTTGGTTCGTGCTTAATACGCTGCCGTACCGTGTCATCCGATTGCGATAAAAATGTTTATCTATTGCCTGAACTAGCAGGGAAGAATATAGGCATAAACAATTAATGTAACTCCACTAGGTGGCGCTGCAGCACAAGATAGCGCTTCAGTTAAATACAATTCCCAATCCATTTGAGCTTCACCATTGTTGGGCGTTGCCGTGTGACGTGGGGCGAGGTCAAAGAGAACAGGGGGAGCGGGCGACGAAGTTGCTGAAAGGAGAGGGAAAAAAGAGACAGGAAAAAAGAAAGAAGGAAAAGATATAGAGAAAAAGAGGGAGGGGAAAGAGAGGGAAAGAGAGGGAAAGAGATTGAGGGAAGACAGAAGGAACAAGAGAGAGAGGGGAGCGACAGGCCAAAAAGAGAGATTGAGAAAAGAGAACAGAGGGAAAAGAAAGAGAGAAAAAGAGAGGGAAAAGAGACAGAGGAAGAAATAACTCAGATGGAAAAAGAGAGACAGAGATTGGGAGGGAAGAGAAAGACCGAGAGGGGGAAAGCGAGAGTGGGGGAAAAGACAGAGAGTAGGAAGAAAAGAGTGTGGGGAAGATGAGAGATGGGGAAAAGAGAGGGTAGTAAGATAGAGAGGGACAGAGAGAGGAGGAAAGAAAGAAGAAATGGGGAAAAGAGAGAGAGGGAGAGAATATTTACACAATTATTTCTTCTTGCGGAGTAGGTCCTCCGGGTACCAGCTAGTAATGAAAAAACTACTTTTACATAAAACCTACAGCGGTGTTTGTGTATTATTTTACTATTTCGCGAGTATCATATTAATTTAAATATGGAAAGTGTTTTTGTGAATGTGGTATGCATGAAATTAATGTTTTTATTCCTGGAATAGTAGTTGAAAATTCATCCGTTTCCAAGTAAACAAGTTCTACTTCATTAAATATTCAGTATTTCAGAAACCATACTTTTAACACGTGCTTTTTTATGAAATAATGCAAATATAATTTCAAAAATATCTGAGTTCTAACATTTTCTAGCACTGATTCCTTTCCTTTTATGTTTCTTAGATAAGAGCTACTCGAATTCTCGAGCACTAGAATGCAAGATTCTAAAATTTAATATTTGCAGTTTTTAACGATTTGAGCTCAACAAATTGCCCCTCCTCCCTCCAAAAAAAACTTCTACTACTACGGAATTTCTTCGAATGTGTGAAGGCACTCCCATTCAGTTGATTCTTTGAACGCTTTAGGATTTCTAGAATTTTTTTTAATCTCTTGAACAGATTGACTTGTCACATTTTTTCGAAAACTTCAAACATTTCAAATCCTAAACAAATCCCTTGAAACATGGAAATGTGATCCTTCAAACCATTTCGAAACCTCTACTTTAAAATCTCTTTAATTTTCCAGCTCTACTTCAGTTAATTTGTCTGGCGCGTTTCAATACTATAACGGCAGAATACATAATATAACAACGTAAATCATGACTCTGTCGTTACATAACATTCCTCAACATCATCATCATCCTCCTAAATGCCAAAAAATGCCTTGTCGCTTGCCTCCATGACATTCTAATGTAAAACATGACATGACAGATGAAATAGAGGTTGATGTTACTTCCTCAACATATTTGCACATTTAAAAACACAAAGGGTACATTGATGTAAATGGAATAAAAAATATACTAGAATTCGACGTTCATATTGTAAGGGTTTCATCTATTGCGTAGAAACCCGAAATTCCCCATAAACAGTTTTGAAATAAATGAAAACATTGAATAGACTATAGCAGGAAGCGGCCCAACTATACTTGAACCATAGTTAAGCGGCCGACCTGTACTTGAATCGATAGTGGCAAGACAAAAGAATGACGCGCCACGGAAAATCATATTTGATAATTTTGAAAACGCATACAGAAATAATGTCTGACAAAATAGCGAACTAGAGATGGAATAAATAAACACTTTGGTCTTTGTTTGGACGCGATCGGACGACGGGTTCGCTTAAATTGTGGATATGTCGATATGGAGAAAAGTTCACGTGACACGTTCAAATACAATAACATAAATGTCAAGATTTTATGAAGAAACCTTGATGTCGGCGACGAAAGGCGTTGCAAATCAGCATAAATTAAAATTAACGAAATTATGGAATACTTAAAAGACTTATAGATCGTCGGAATTATTTATTTTCAAGAAATCTTGTATGTTAATAATGTCGAAAACAATTGAACGAAGTGTACAATTTGTGTACAATTTCGACATAGAAATTCATCATTTCGGCATATTAAGCGTTAGAAACGTATGTTTTGGCAATAAAACTCGGACGTTGAGCACAAGTAGTAATAAAGAAATGTAATGTCATGTCAAAATAACTACTATTTTAGATTTTAGAAAATTTTATGAAACAATAATAGAGGATGCAAGAATGGAATTCGCCGGCATGTAAAAAACAGTAGACAACACGAACTTACATGGTGAATCGCCGCTGATTCGTGTCACTTTTGAGTCAGAGCTCGTGTAGGCAAGACACCGAATTCATGTTAGGCTGTTTAAGAGTTTTTATGCAAACCGAACTTAGAATATTTTATCGAACAGTGCAGTGCTAATTGACATAGAATTTTATTGCAAGAACCAGATACTGACGCGGCAAATACGTTAAAAGGAAGAAGTTTATTTTGTATGTGCTTCGAAACATCCGAAGTCGCAAGTAATTAAAAAATTCTTGGAGGCTATGGTTTTCTTGTGGAAGTTGGTGGACGCAGTTCTGGTGTAAGCTGATCTGTCGGTGCGTGCAATTGGGCACGCAAAAGTGGTGACGGTATTTGGGGCAACAACGCTGTGCCTGCATTTCGACAAAGGGAAGTGCCCGAATTTTTTTTGCGTATTCCAAGTTAAAAATTCTGTACAAGACCAAGAATGTTTAAGACAAATTAATTTAAATTCTTTGTAAATTAGTTCAGAGAGGATGCTGAGAAGTATTTTAAAGCATAATGCATGCGAGTTGTTGCTGAGCAAAGTTATACAAAAAAAGAAATGGTTTATTTATTATTAACAAATGGTCAACGTACGTACGAAAAGAAAATTAGATAAATATATAATAAAAGAAAGGAATTCCTACATAAATTAACTAGAAGTCAGTTGTTTTATTTGGATTTTAAGTGTTATTGTAGCATATTGTATTGTTGACGTTGCAAAGCGAGTATGTATGTGTGAGTCTTTGTATTGTTGTAATTACACCTGTTATCTAGTTACTGGGTAAGGGCTTTACGAAGGCGAAGAGAATTCCATGTTAACACTTAATTTAGAAAAGAAATAAATTAATGAGAACGGAATTTCCGAAGTTCTCCTTTTTCTCACAAAAAGATGTGTCATTATTTTGAATTAAATAGAAGCCTGGGTATGCTGCAGTACTGAACGTTAGTTTATAGGTAATTCCCGTAGGGGCCAGCCACGACCTGGGACCAACGAAATTTTCTGTAACCACGTAATAAATAAATTGTAGTGATTTTGGCGAGAGGGTAAGGAAAAGATTAAATGATATAACCATTTCAGTGGCACCATAACGTAGGGCCAGATCGAATGAATTATCGGTTACAGGGGCGCCTATAATGTGGGGCCAGATGATGATACGAATTAGAAGTACCGGTTACAATATAAAACATGTAACATGTAAGTTCTGGGAAGACCAGGTTCCTTCCGCACCGATCGACCATCATGTTGCGTCCTGCCTCAAACTATTCTCTCAATCGATGGGGCATCAATCTATATTGCTAATTTTCAATGCGCACAGATGTGTCTACAATAGGTGTCTACTATGATTTCATCTCGTGCATACCCAGGATCTCTGTAAAAAAATACACTGATACTGTTTCGATTTGGACGGAAAAATGCAAATATTTGATTGCGTAATTTCTACAATTATCGTACTGCGCGAACCCACTGAATTATCACACCCAGTGCGCCAGTAATTACGACACAGCTGATCTCAAGCAACAACAAGACTCCAAAGAAGACACCCGCCATTAAATAATTGCTCTTCACCATTTGCGTTATGAAACAACATTTTGTTTTAGATATTACTGGTACGTAAAGAACTTTTGCATTGTATTTACACACTACTGCTTTATTGTAGTTTACATGAAGACTGTTTTGGCTAACATATTTAATTTATTGCAGTGTTGTAGGGGGAGTTATTATTTGTTGCTGATGAGAAGTGTGCATGCTACGTTTTAGAAACCAACTTAGCGTGTTTTTCCAAATCATAAGTTTTTCTTATAATGACGCTTCTTCACTTCAAACAAGATAAGAAATTACTCTCGCAAGAATTCGCATAGTCGTTTTACCTACTCACATCAGTTTAAGAATTAATCACCATTATTTTGTAGTATATCTTGCAACATCCATACAACTATCCAGCACTAATATATTCTCAGTGTACTCAGATTTACGTATTAGACCTACACTATCAAATTCCCCAAATTACTTACTGAAACATCTCACGTATAAAATATTTTCAAATTTCTGAAGAGTATAAATTTATTTGATGCATTATAAAGAATTTGTCTATTTGATCACTAATGTTATTAAAAACATTGCGAGGTTTTTTCAGTAGGACTTTTGCTACTACAATGTACTAGTGCTTACGACTCGTCGCAAATCCAAACTTCCCTTACGCCGGTTCATCCCTGACAGGCGTGCGTGTTTCCGCGCCAACCGCGGGCTGCGTGATTTCGAGGTAATTTTCGCGGCGACAGCCTCGTCGCAGTCCGGATGCGATAGGTCGGGAGCAGGCGCGGCGCGGCGTGGCGCGGAGCGGTGAGACGTGGAGCTGGGCGCGGTGCGAAGAGGCATGGAACGGGGGGCGCGGAGCGGGGCGTGGAGCGGAAAGGTGCGGCGCGGAGCAGGGGGGGCGGAGCGGGGAGGCGCGGCGCGGGGCGCGGAGCGGGAGGCGCGGGGCGGAGCGGGGCGCGGAGTGGAGAGGTGCGGAGCGGGGAGCGCGGAGCGGGGGCGCGGAGCGGGGGGGCGGAGCGGGGGGCGCGGAGCGGGGGCGCGGAGCGGGGGGGCGGAGCGGGGGGCGCGGAGCGGGGACGGAGGGGGTGGAGCGGGGGGCGCGGAGCGGTGGGGCGGACCGAGGGGGCGGAACGGGGGGGCGGACCGGGGGGGCGGAGCGGGAAGGCGGAGCGCGCGGAGCGAGGGGTCGCTGAACGGGTGGTCGCGGAGCGGGGCGCGGAGCGGGGTGTGGGGCGCTGTGCAGGGCGCGGAGCGATGGGACGCGGTACGGGCGTTGGGAGGAGCTCAGCGGGCGCGAGGCGCCGCCTCAGGTGCGACGCGGACGGGCGACCTGAGGCGGGGGCGGGGCGACTGCGGAGGTGCGGTGCGACACGACGCGATAAAGCCGTCAGAGGCGAGGGTGGAGGGGAGGGGGCTTGGTGGGGAGGGAGGGGAGGAACGCCCGCCCGCTGCGCGATTTCCGACTGTCGGGTGCAGCGCCGAGGCGCTCTGATTCGAATGGAGCGAATGAGGGGAGGAGAGCGGAGACGTGAGGGAAGGGAAGCGCGGAGTGCGAGAGTGCGGAATGCACAGATAGGAAAACATTTATTGTAATCCAAATACACATACTATTCCATTTAAAGATACATTCCAGGAATAGGTAGAATATGAAGATCGGAAGAACTGAGCTCGGTCGTGCAGCCTAGAAGTTTTGATACGAGAAAAAAAAACCCTGTGTGGAATGGTCGCAGTGTCTGGAATCCAAGAACAGAAATAATTTAAACGGTAATTGACCGATTTGGAGACAAGAGCAGAGCCCGAAAAACAAACAGTAACTAAGGGTTAAGGTGGGAGAAATAGAGAATGAGTCGTTGAAAGGCAGAAACAGATGGAAGAAAGAGGGCCATTGAGAACAAAGAGGAGGGGAATCATGGTCAAAGTACATCAATAAAAATTTCAGGATAAAATATGCTGTAAGCTCAATAGTGGCAAAATTACAAAATGAAACACGTGCGGTGACCAACAGAGATGGCGAGGCACTCTAGGAACAGTGCGAAAGTGGAAGTTTCAGTAGGATTGGCAGGAGAAAGAGGTGTTCCGCAGCAGGCGCCGAGGCGAGGTGGTGCAAGGCAGGGCGGGGCGAGGTGTGGCGAAGCGGGCTGAAGCGGGGTGGGTAGGATGCCTGCTTCGCACTGCCTTGGAACAGCGCAACGTGAGTCTGGGAGAGGCGGGGCCGGGCGATGCGAGACGAGGAACAGAGAGGCGGACGAGGTTAGGCAAGGCCAGGAGGGCGATCTCGGGCGAGACGGGGAAGGGCGCGGAGAGAAGGGACGGTGCGGGGAAGCGCGGAAGGAGGCGGGTTGAGACAGAGAGAGGCGGGGAGAGATGGCGGGGCGAGGTGAGTGAAGGTGGAGGGTGGCGGGACGGCGTGGGGCGGGGCGGGGCAGAGCGGGGCAAAGCGGGCTGAAGCGAGGAGGGCAGAATGCCCGTTTCGCACTGCATTGGGCAGGGCAGCGCGAGTCTGGGAGAGGCGGGTACGGGCGAAGCGGAACGAGGCAGAGAGAGGCGGGTGAGGCTAGGCGAGGCCATGCGGGGGAGGTGGCGAGAGGCGTGGCGAGGTGAGGTGAGTAGAAGCGGGGCAGAGCGGGGCGGGCAGGATGTACCGAGGACGCGCGCGCGGAGGTCGGGCGTGCCACAAGGTGCTCATCTCCGGAGTTGCGGAAGCCGGGGGGGGGGGAGCACGGGGCGGCGGGCGAGGGAGGGGGTGAAATTCGAGGAAGCCGTCGCTCTGACACATTCCTCGCTTCGGTGCATCCTTCTGCCCGGGCGAATATCACTCACGTCCGTCAGTGTGGAATACTGAATGACAAGTACAACCATATCCACCCACACTCACGGTTTACGCACTTCATAATGCTCCTGTTATTGTTATGATTAGCATTGATGTTATTGTTATTATTATAATTATTATTATTTGTGAAAAAATTAAGAATTTCTTGTGATTTTCTAATTGATAGAAAAACGAATCGAAAATAAGGAAAAGTAGAAATAGGCAAGTAGTGGAGTGAAATTAGCAAGTAATAGTAGAGCGTGCAGAAGATAAATGTGACTCTGGAACCAGGTTCTGAGGCAGACGGCGAGAACAGCCCAGTGAAAGGAATGGCAGCAGAGAATAGTAGAGCAAAATGGAGGACAACCCGACAATAGAGGAATGCGGGAGCGGGCGAGCAAGAAGAATTGGGAATAGCCAACACACGAGAGAGGACCAAAGAGCAAGGGAAAGACTACGGGGAAGTCGGAAAAGGGCGAGTAACAGGGAAGGAGGAAGCAAAGAAAAAATAAAACAGGCAAGATAGCAGGAAAGATGAAAAAACAATCGAAATAAGAGGAAAAAAATGAGATGGACAACGACGGGAACAGATAAAAGATGGAATTTTCGGGGCAACAGGAAAGAAGCAGAAGAGGCGAACGATGTGGTGCGAAGAGATAAGGGAGGGCGGGTAACCAGGAAGAATAGAGGAATATCGTGGGGGAGGAAACAGGGAAGAAGAGGCTTGGGGAGGATTCAAAGGTGCGTGGAGGGAAGGGAGCAAAGGTGCGAGCAGTCGGGAGGGGGGGGTCAAGAGCACGGGATGAAGAGAGAGCGGGTGGGCGGACCAAAGGGAAGTTAGAAAAGAGAGAGGGGTGGCGAAAGAGCGGGTGAGTGAGAGAGACAGCGGCCAAGAGCGAGTGTGGGCGAGAGATAGAGGGCGGGCGAGAGGGAGAGCGGGCGGAAAGGGTGAGTAAGGTGTGTGGGCAAGAGAACGGAGGACGAGAGAGTGGGAGGGCGAAATAATGAGCGGAGTGAGAGAGCGGGGCGGGTGAGAGAATGAGCGGACGAGAGAGCGGACGGCCGAGAGAGCGGGCGGCCAAGGGAATGGTCGTGAGAGGGCGTGCGGGCGGGCGGGCGGCGGTCGTCGCGGGAACGATCTATCATCGTCGCACGCGCGCCTAAGCGAACAGGATTAATACGATTACGGGGCGGGCCACCGCCGCGCTGCGGGGCGGGGAGCGGGGAAGCGGGGAACGGGGAGCGTGGAGCGGCGAGGCGGGGGCGGGGGGCGGCCGCAATTTTGGCGACCCGGCGCGGCGATGACGCGCCAGCGAGGAGCCGCTGCCCTTGTTACCGCCCTCCCCAGAGGAGCGCCGCCCCGCCCCCGCCCTCACTGGCGACTTCCAGGGGGGCGTCGACCCCGCGCTATCTATCTGCCCTGCCACGCTTTCTTACCGGCCAAGGCGCCGGTTATCTGACTTCCAAATGTCTGGGTTTTAGACTGCGCTGCGTGGCAATGTGATAAATTATCGGGGCTCCGAGAGCAATGATGGATTATTTAGCCGTAGTAATTCACCAATAATCGTTGTCTGTAAGTTGAAAATACACTGCTGGTACAAGTAGTTGCTAGGCACATCATTACATCTGCCTACATTTAATTGAGGTGTACACATTCAAATTAAAATTGAGGAAATTATAAAATAAAGTTACATTTCTTTATAAAGAAAGAAATATAATAGTTTGTTTCAATATAATTTGAAGTTAAATACTCTGTTTCTATGAATTGTATATTTCATTAACCTTCTTTTATCATCTGATCAGTGTTGGTTTAATATCAGAGATAACACGTTTGCTTTGTAAAAATAAGAAAAAAACATCTTCCACTGTCTGGCTCAATGTACAAGTCTTTTTTCTGAATACGGTAAACTGCGATAGCTAGTGGGTAAAATAAAGTGTGCCACATCCATAATTCATTTTTTGTGGTAATAAATATTACCTTCAACAGAGAAAAAAATTGTTTAGTATTAACATATATTTTACTTCTAATTGAGGCTTCAGACAGTATCAATAAGGTGACAATTTTACAATCAATACATTATTATTATTATTATTATTATTATTATTATTATTGATATGGTATAGAAATCATCTCCACGAGTGTGATATGTAAGATTTGTGAAGGAATATTCTTGTATATCTTCACTAGTTAATGCTCAATCAGTCCTTAACATTGCCAACCAATTACAGTTTTCCCTTTTTTTTCCCCTGGTACCTTAACTTCGTCTATCCTGGTGTATTCCCATTCGTTTTCATTTGTTCTTTTACAGTCAGTTGGTATTCGGAAAACAAATAGGTAGACAATGACAAAGTTACCGCTGGGAATTTTTCTGAGAATCTCTTGTAAGGATACGAGTCGCGAAAAGAAACACAGACAACCTCGAACTAGTTTGCTGTTTTGCGCTAGCGTGTTGAAGTTGTAAATTATATCACGAACAACTGTTACTAGCTGAACTTCATTTCGATGTCACGCAATATGAAAGTCGAATGAGGCGGTTGTATTAGTGAGATGATACACGTATCCCTTATTACTTTTATGCAGGTAAGTTGTAGTTGCTTCCATTTCTGGTATTATTTCTGACGACTGACTGATCTAATCTAGCTTGTCAGAAATCAAACAATTCATGCTTGTTAGAAACGTTTATACAATAAAAAAATGAAAATAATGAGTTAAGCAAGTGAAAACTGATAGAAATCCATTCATTATAAAAAATGTTCTCGACTAAAGATATTATTAAAACAGTTATGAAGAGTATATTACGTTTTAATTATTATTGCATCATGAAGTTGAAAAGTTGAAGTTACCCTTCAAATTACTTACAAGGTAAATTATACTTTCTAGGATTTTTTAAATGATATCGACACAGCACAAACTTCGTAAAGAAATTAATAATTCCATATAAGGCAAAACTGGATATTTGAATGTTATTTTGGCTCACTGACCATACTTATACTCGAAATTACCGTTAGCACAAATCAAAATAATGGCACAAATTAGGCTTCCTGGTTTAAACACCGTAAAACTAAAATTCAAAAACATAACCTACAAACTATCGGAACTAGAAAGATGTATGGTATGCAATCTCAATCAACAGGAATCATTAGAATATATTATAAAACTGTGCCCAATTTACGAACCATTAAGAAATAATGTGATAAAAAATCAAAACATCCTGGAACTATTGAGACTAAATGATCAAAACAATATTCAGTCATTTTTTCATTTTCTTAAATCTTGCTTTAAGTTACGGTCATTTCCTCTATTTGAATGAATTTGCTGTATCTGAAATTAAATTGAATAACTAAACTGAATAAAATAACGTGTAAGTAAATATATTAAAAGTTTTGTTAGTATAAGGTTTTTCTTGTTTTTTTGTAATTGTGTTTTTGTGTTTTTGTGAAAAGAGAGTCAAAGACAAAACATACTTTATTTTTTCTTCTTCCAGTAAATCTTCTTTTAAAAAGACGTACAAAGGTTTGTTAAATGTTCCTGCACTGAGACAAAAGAAGTTAATAAATATATGCTAATGTGAAATTTCATATTACATTAGTGCGTTCGAGTGAATTAATTCCCGAACAAACTGTTGCCACAACCTCATTTAAAAACCTATAAATCAATGAGGCATGAGAAAATTATTAAATATTTATGGAATAATGGAAATGTATAACATTTAAAATTTATAGCTATTGCGTTTCAAATATAATTTAATTTCTCGTAAAACATCGTTCAGTGAGGAACTTTAATTAGTTTAAAAACGTTCACCGCACAATAGTTCTTTACCACCAAAATCAATTAATGTATTAGTCAACCAACGAAAAAAATAATATATTTTACAAGGCGAGGATCACACACAAATATTGTAAGCCAGGTTAGGATTCTGATTTTTTTATAAACTTCGTTCCAAAACAAATTCGACAGTGTATTAACTATAATAGCCATCACGAATTCTCGAAAAGTGCGTTCTTGGCGGTGAACGACACAACAGATTAATGTGGGAAATGTAAGACAGAAACATTTCAAACGGCAATGATAAGCTAGACGATCTTAAACTTACAGAAGCACATATTTTTGACACCAATATCTCAAACCTCTTCTTCCTACGTACTTCATAAGAACTCTCAACCACTATTTTCACTCGAGATCAGTCAAGTTCGGTTTTCCAAGCGGCAGAATTAAGTTCATAATGAGGATCTATTTACCGCGATGCGGGAACTTCCGCGGCACGCGAATCCGAAATCACCCGAAACATGTCGCGAGAAACCGCTCGCTCCCCACCCCATCCCCTCCCGGTTCCCCTTCTCTCCCGCGGCAGCGCGCTCCAACTGAAAGTTGCTCGGCGAAATGTTGGCGAAGAATTCCCCGCTCCCTGTCGCCCCCGCGCCCCGCGGCCGCCGCATCGCCGCGCCTTCTCTGCTCTGTCAGGGCTCTCCCCGCCCGATTCCTCACGGCGCTATCTCCCCGCATCTCCCGCCGCACCGTTTGGCCACGCGCCATTTATCCCTCCCGCACGCATCCTCCCTCCTCACAACACAGTTTCACTCATCAGCCCTCCAATCACCCCCCTTCGTTTGTGCGCCTCTCCTCTCCATGTCATTCCTCTCCGTCTTCCCTCTCCCGTCTCTATTCTCCCCCGTCTCTATTCTCCCCCGTCTCTAGTCTCCCCCGTCTCTACTCTCCCTCGTCTCTACTCTCCCCCGTCTCTACTCTCACAGGTCTCTACTGCCCCCGTCCCTACTCTCCCCCGTCCCTACTCTCTCCCGTCTGTTCTTCCTCGTCTTACTCTTCCCGTCCGTTTCTGTTCTCTCCCTTCATATACTTTCTCTCCCCGTGTCCTCCGCCTTCCTCTCATTGCCCCTACTCACCAGCCAGGCATTTTTATCAACCCCATCATTTCCCACTTCCTCCGCTCACTACCCTTTTCTGTTCTATTCTCTATACCGTCCCTCCCCTCACCATGTTCTCCCCACCTCTTTTCTTGCCCTATCCTCTTGTTGTCTCTGACTGACTTCATACATCACACATTCCCCGACGCCTGTTCATCCCCGTATCTTCCCTTCATCTTCACATTCGCTTTCCCCACGCCTGTAGACCTCATTCCCCTACATTCTTCGCTCTTCACTTCCCACTCATTCTGTTTCCAGCACGCCCGTTCAGTTTCCAGCACGCCCCTTTGGTTAAAGCGCAGCTTTTCTGCGAGCTCCGGGAGCGCACCCACGTTTCGCGGGGGAACAAGGCTGCAACGAACTCTGACGCCAGACAGAAGCCTCAACCCGACTCCACCCCCACCCAACCCATCTCCCTCACCCCTTTCCTTGTCGTGCTCCTCTTTGCTCGCACAAGGAGCTACTTACAACCTCAGCGCTCCTTCACATTTCTTCCACTGTAACCGCTTACTGCGCTGCGTCTTCATCTACATGCTGCTCTTGTCTTCCCTCATTTTCTTCCACTACCTCTAACGGCTTTAATAATTTACTTATTTATTTATTTATTTATTTCAGCGATAGTTACATAGATAGATATAGAGACACAGAGGCAGGGAGAGAGACAGAGAGACAAAGAAAGAGATAGAAAGAGAGACAGAAAAAGAGAGATATAGATAAAGACACAGAGACAAAGATACCGAGATTTAAATATAGAAAGAGATAGAGAGATAAGGAGATAGAGACAGAGTTGGAGAGAAAGAGGGAGAGAGCAAGAGGCTTAAAGCCAAGTGAAATTATAAATTAATTATATGAATATACCTAGACATAAGAACATGCAATACGTTAATGAAATATATGAAACATATGAAATTAAAAACTGAATATAATTTGTTTTACTGTTGTAATTTTCTTCAACGACGCAATTCCTAGATGCACTATTGTTATTGAATAAACAAGCGTTTATTGAGCATATTCTCACAAAAAGGTTTTACGTTATAGAGTCACGGTAACATTAAAACAATACAATGAGTGACGTGAGAACAAAGAAGCTTGTATCCATATCCGAGAGAATCACTTTTTAGATTACATTTTTCTAGTAGTAAATACGCTTGAGAGAGTTTGTTGTCTGGTAAAATAAACAACAATATATGAACTTCAATGAACAAAAGGATGCTACTTTACCAACATTTTATGAAAGTACATTGTAATATTTCCCTATTTATTCAATGACAGTAGCTGTCGTGGTAGCCACTTTCTAAAGGATGTCAAGTAGCTTGTATCTCCGCCTCCAATTTTCTCTAACCTGGAGATTTTCATAAATTTCACTAACTCGAGCGAGGACACTCAGAGGACCAGAGAAAGACTTGAATATCCTTCACTTCTTACTCACTCCATCAGTCTTTCAAATTCTCTTCCTCCTTCGTGCCTTTTCTTGCTTCTTACTCCTCCCTTCTTCTTCAATGGCTCACAACAAGCAGCTTCTTCCGAATTTAAGGCTTTCATGCTAATATACGGTTCTCATCAACATCCTTTTAAGGTTCTTAAGTGCTTGTACAGACTCGCGCGACACACTGTTTGCCGTCTGCAAAAGTCTTGTGTTAGGAGAGACGTCGACAGTAGTGGCGGCGGTGGCTGGGCCAGTGTAAGGCGGTAACGGCGTCTGCTGTCTGAATAGCCTAAAATTTAATGACAGCGCTAATAACCAGATATTTTATTCGGTCGTAAAATCGCCGCCACCGAAACGAGTTTTCGGAAAGTCGGGCCGATGGTTCACACCTCTATTAGACGAGGGACAACACGATTTAGAAGTGTTTACCGAGGAAAGCCTGTACGCGTTGATTCTTCTGACTGGTACCCTTTTTACATACACGGTCGTGAAGGTACTTAAACGTGAACATTGCAGTAAGCTGCCACAGATGTCATAAAATTACTACTTTCCTGTGCTTTTAAATATTTTAATTTTTTATTGGTCATACGGAAATAAAAATCGTTATTATAAATATTATCGAAGCAATTCTATTTCTCTAATAGTCAGTCAACGATAATACAATGAAAGCTGTACGTAGTACGAAAAAAACCGACACTTTTACAAACTACAGTGAATCTATAACAAAGGTTTTAATAAATTATTATTATTAATAATAATAATAATAATAATAATAATAATAATAAATCGAGATCAGCCGAATGTGGACCTGATAAGTATCGGAGCTTTGGGATTTGTTCAGCAAAATTTGTGTAAGAACATGGCTACACTTCCAGGTCATTCAAAAGACTGGGAAGTGCAATAAATTGATCTAGGTCTTGATCACCTACAGGGCATCTAAAATACAACCTGATATACCTGAAAATATACCTGATGTCGTGGGGTAACCATGCGCCTCTGTGATTTTGGGATATGGGTAAGGGATAGGCTTTGGGATAGGCGTAAGGGATAGGTGTAAGGGATAGGCGTGATTTTGAGATAGACATAACAGAAGTTACTTGGGTGATTGTGACACGTGCGATGCGTGATATAACTCTTAATCTACAACGAAATGAAGTTGTTGACAAATTCAGAATCAGCGCAATTACTTTGTATTTGAGCATTGGAATACTTTCAACTTCGTGTAAATAATCAATGAGCTCATGCCTTAAAGGAAATAAAACTCGTGTAATGGATAATATCTGTATTAAGAAGACTTTACCCGGCACACGATAAACCACAGTGCTCATTCTCCTTTTGCGCTGAAAGAAATGCACAACTCGTGGGAACACCGATGAACCACTGACGTAGAACTTCTTGTAATATATTCAGCAGTAGACACACGTCTTCCTCGTTAGACGCACTCGCTGAAACTCAAGTTCTGGTCGTTTTGCAACACGAGGCACTGCATTATTTCTGCAAAGGGCACGGATATGACTCGTGATACGCATTGCCCAAGAGTTCCCGCAAACCATGTGCCGTGAGAACAATAAATGTATGATTACCGAGAAACTGTACGTGATACGCAAAACCTGATAATATATTTGAAATCAGCCTACCTAACTCTATTAAAAACACTTATTGGCTTTTCTGGCGGAAAAAAAGCTCTGTTGGCCTGTGTAATAATGGTATTTACATTCAGTTTTTCATATTGATGAAATATCTGCACTAGTCCACAACTCCGAAATCTAAAGAAACAGTGGCGGGTGACGAGTAGTGAGTATTGAGTGGCTGGTAATTAGTGGTGAGAGAAGACTGGACGATGGTTGGAGGTCAAGGCGGCGACGGGAGAATCACACGAGGGAAGTTACAGATGCTGAGAGGCAAGAGATTGTATTGAATAGCGAGTGGCAAGACGCATGTGGTGAGAGACAAATAGCGAGTGGCGAGTAGTAAGCGGCAAGACGAGAGTAGAGAGCAGCGAGTGATGAAAAGTGAATAGAGAGCGACGAGGTGTGAGTAGCGAAAGATGAGAAGTGGGTGGAGAGTGGCGAGTAGAGAGTAGAGAATAGAAAGTAACGAGTGGAGAGTAGCGAGTAGTTAATAGAGTGGCGAGTAGGGAGTGGCGAGTAATTAGTAGAATGGCGAGTGGAGAGTAGCGTGTGGAGAATAGAGAGTGGCGAGTGGTGAGAAGTGAGTAGAGTGGCGAATAGCGAGTAGCCAATGGCGAGTAGTGAGTAGCGAATGGTGAGTAGTAAGTAGCGAGTAGCAAGTGGCGTGCAGTGAGAAGCGGGAAACGAGTGGGGTGGCGAGAAAAGACTGGCCAATGGTCAGCGGTCAGTTGCAACTGGCAACTGGCTAGCTGCGGTCACTGCACGGAATTGTCACAGAGGACTAGTTTTTTCGTACGAGTTGCCACGCACAACCGTGACTATCTGAATGCACACCAGATGCCCCAGGCAACACAATACACCTGTTATTAGACGACTGCGCCAGCGCCACCGTCATGTCGCCGATAGAAGTCTTAGAAAAACGTATAAAATGTGCGGCATTTCATGAAACCGGTCTTCTAAAAAAGGCATAACATTTTTTAATTATCTTTAGTCACACGCGAACGACACATTAACTGCCTGTTATCGGCCGGCTCTGTGATCAAGTATGTCATCATCCTTTTTCTTTACTTTTTCCAAAACAACGAACTAGATATGTGGCTAAACTTCGCATACCTTTCCAGTTGCGCATTCAAGGAAGTGAAGGAGAGCGGTTTTGCCACTCCATTTAACTTTTTTGTGTTTGTGTTGTTCAGAAATCATTTGGAAAAAATTATCCAGAGCCTAAAAATGCAATTTAAAAATATTAAAAATAAATGGTATTAAGAAGGTGTTACTATTTTTCGCATGTTTACAATCGTCCAGACTTGTTTATATCACGGACGTGTGAACTAGCAATGCATTCGTAAAATGATTCTGAAGAATTTGGAATAAATAATAATAATAATAATTAAACAATTGAAATTGGTATAAATCATTGAGATAATACATTTACTGCAAATTAAATGCGCCATGGACATATGTGGCCGAAATTTAAAAATAGATGAGCAGGCTACTCGTAAAATCCCTTTGGACCGTAAACACTAAAATATGTCTGGAATTTTGACTTGCTTTCTAGTTCAATTCCCTCCTGTTCCATTTTTCGCGCCCGAGCGCTGGCGGAGTACCCCACGGTAGGAGAGCAACGAAATGAAAATAAATTCATTCATAAAATGATATGAAGTATACAATAGTTAAAACACATAACTAATTTATACTACTAATGACCAGTAGGAAAAAGCTTGCTTTCCTGGAATGTGCACAAAACGGGGTTCTGGAGCAGTAGAAATTGACTTCTCTGAAATCGTACAAGTGCAACTTGCTTCTTCCTCGACACATGACATCAGCTGGAAGTACGCAGTTACATACTAATTAGGAGAAAATAGTCATAAAATTAGTATGAGAAATTTAGGATTAACGTAATCAAATGTTTGCATTTTTTCAATAAAAATAGAAACTGTTTAATGTTTGTAAAATGTCTTCCAGACTTTCTAAGTATTTAACGACACCGTTGCCTCACTCACATAACAGGAAGCTGCAAAGTTTCGTTTCAATTTCTAGGCGCATTGGAAATTGGCATAACAAATGGGTAATTCTCAACTATGTGTGAATTCTGTATTTCACAAATGTATTCTGTTCATTTGTCTCGAACAACAATCGTAAGAGCGAAGTCCTCAATATTCTTCTCCCTGAACAGCGTGGAGAATCAAAGAGCAAGAAAATTGTCTGGTTGCCATGTCTTCCCAGCGTCAGGCGGCGGCAGCGGATGAGAAGAATCGGGGTGCGTGGCTGGCAAAAGGGGAGGAAGGCGAGTTCTGGAGCATATGACGATGGAAGAAATGGAAGGGGTGAGAATGGCGGCGGGAGGCGTACGGGTGGGCGCGACGAGGATGGCTACAATGGAGGACAGCGTTGGCAGGAGATGCAGAGGCAGTCACCACGGGGTGGCGGACGGGGTGTGAACGGGGAGCAAGGTAGGGGTGGACAACGAGGGCGGAGACGAGGAGCGGAAATGAAGGGTGGGGACGACGAACGGGTGGAGGAGAGGTCTTGGGGTGGGGACATGCTTCAAGGGCAGGGGTGGAAACGGAAGGCGGTGATGGAGTCGGGACAGGGGTGTGGGTCGGGAGACGGGGAGGACTTGGGACTAGGTAGAGGCGAGAACTGAAACGAAGGGCAGGGCCAAGGCGGAAGGGAAGGAGGCGAAGAAAGGGGCTGGGGACGGAGAGTGGAGATTCAGGATGGAAACGGAGAGAGGAGACGGACGCGAGCGGGGCTGGGAGGAGAGGCCTGGAGGCGGGCAAGGGTAGCACGGTTGGAGGAAGAATGGACACGGAGGACGGGGACCGTGGCGGAGAGCGAATAGAAGACGGGGACGTGAGGACGTGGGGACGTAGGGACGTGGGGACGTGGGGACGTGGGGACGTGAGGACGTGGCAACGTGGAGACTGCAGGGGTAGTGGCACAAGGCGGCGGAGGCAGCAGGAGGCGGTGGTGACGTGCTAGTGAAACTCTGGGCGGCGGGGAGCCCAGAGGGGCGACTCGGGAGCAATGGTGGCGGTTCGTGGGCTGCGGGGGCGGGGGCGGGGGCGGTGGCAAGGCTCCGCTCTCCTCGTCCAACGACAGACATAATGCCCCTTTGCGAGGAGATCGTATCCGAGGGCGCAAGCTGCCCCTAAACGCTCTCTTACACGAAAACGGCTTTCAAAAAGGTCGACGCTGAGCGACGTCCGGGCGACTTCGTTACTATAAGTCAGCTCGACAGCCTCGCGCGCGCTCGGGGCTCCGTTGACCGCCCGCTGCCTGTCCCGGCCACGGAATAAACTACGCTCGCCAGTCACGAGCAGCCGGCCACCCTGCTGCGCCCTTCAGTCTCCATTAGGAAGCTTACGAGGTAGTGCACATTATCTGTGGGAGTCCAAAAGATGCTTCTAAGGGAAAGTACGAAATGCTGCATTTTTCCTCGCGAATGCTAATGCACAACAGCTTATTTTCAAGATGTAACAAAGAAACCTTAAATTCAAAGTCCACGGTTTTAAGTGTGTAACTTGAATATTCAAACATTATTATTTTTTATTTATTCTAGCTTGGCCATAGGCTCTCTTCTGCCGCATAAGGTAAATATATTAGTAGTAGATATATACATAGATAATATTCTAGTTTTAGATTATTTTTAATGCACGTTACTGATTATTAGAACTTACATATACATTACGAATCTATTGTATTTATGAAAAAAAAATACATTACATTGCGTGCATAAACAATTGCTGCATTGATCCCTTTCCTTCTACATCTTTGTAAAAAAACACTCTGCTATATATTCGTTGTAATTATGTTTGGTTTCAAAGCATTTCTAAAGAAAGTATTTTTTTACAAATTTCATGGAATCTTTTACTGTGCTGTAACATTTTCCAAGCGCTACGTTTGCAGAGTAGACGAAAATTTGAAATACAATGAGAAATATTAGTATTTTTGTAGGTAATATTGTCTTTGGAAATACTGTTAATACATATCTTTCTTTCTCTTTCACTGTTCTGCCAATAATTTAAGTTGACTTTGTTGTTACGTTTTATTTATTCCAGATAATAGCGAGTTTTAAGTTATTTCCTTGACTAATTCATCTTTCGAAGCTGCATTTGCTTATCTGAAAGTCCGATAAATGCTTAGAGCAGGCTTGTCAAGGTCGTGGGGAAGGTATTACCCGCGCAACTTTTCTTGACCGATTACCTTGCTTCCCCTTCCCTTGAGCAATAAGCAGTTGAAGGCAAAAGCTCGCAGCGAGTACTGATGACAACATACCAAACACATCTTCATTGACATGTAATAAAATCTATTTACTGTTGAAACAGAGAACTTCTGGTTATATTTTTCTAAACAAAATCTAAAGAAATAACCAAAGCAGATCCAGATTCATCGTAGGAAATACCTTGAACTACTGAAAAAGTTAGAACTCAAATTATTGAGAAAGTTGCGAAGGCATGAGTGATATTCCAGAGATTGGCATTGCTTCTTAAAATCTAGTGGCTGATGTCGTAACTAATACCCCTCTTCTACCCGCTTTTCTTCAAGCCATCGGTCAAGAAAAGTGTGGCGATTAATACCAAGCATTGCAGAATTCACGGGCACTGCATCCAGAGCACATGGCACGAGATTTAAAGGGAAGGGTTGTAAAAATGCACTGGGCTGTCGATAGGACACTATACACCTGGCACTTCGCAGTCATTCGGAGTATTTGCCCCCAGAGCGATGTTAATTCTCTCTAGCCAATAAGTGATTCATTAAAATGTAATAATATATCAATCAGATTCCAAATTGACAAGAGTAGAATGAATAATATTGAATCGAAAGTATCTTTATTTTGTAATGGTGTTTAATGAAGAATGCAATAATAGTTTTAACTTCCTACATTCAGGTTAGGTGGTTTAACAAAGATTCTTTCCACTTAAAGTGCTGTTCGTCCATAAGAGAGAACTGTTAACTTATTTTACATTATTTCCACATACATTAAATGACAAAATGATTTAATACAACATAACACGAAATGACGGCAGGAGAAGTATTCGCCCTTCAAATATATTACCGATGAAATAAAGGTATAAGTTTTAAAGAATATAAATACAATTCAAATCTCAGTTCGGTAGAATACATGTAGCAAACATGTTTTCGTATGAAGCAACCATTTGTTGGGATATTTTGCGCTTTCCGCTCCCACTCCTCGCTACAACTTGCGAGTGTACACCACTTTCTCTCTTTGGAGGGGAAATTACAGCGGAGTCAGGGGAAGTTGTCCTTGCTCGACGGAGCGCCGGGTGATTTCCAGGCGGGCAAGTAGTTTGTGCGAGCGCGGCTTGCCTAGCCTTATTACAGACTAATTTTTTGTTTAGATATGTCTGGGTAATATATCTCTACTCTTTTTTGCTTGTTGTTAATAATATTTGTAACTTACAACGAACTTACGGCATTCACTCCTTGCGAACAATGAAGCCAATCAAAGAAACGGACGTTGTAGACATATTTTAGTCGCTTGTTTGAAATGTTAACGTTGAAACTGCTATTTTCTCTTATTACCTCCATTCTTTATACTATAAGGTGCGTTGATCATTAGCGCAATTTCGTCGGATTAAGTACGTTCGTGTGCAAGTACCCTTGAGTTGGCGGCGTCGAGATTTCCAAGCCAACGAGGAAGGTAATGCTTCTTTAGGGGTCCTGCGCTAGCAGATACGATCTTTACGCACGCTGGATGTAGATACGCCCGCCGGAAGGTGCCGACAACGACAGCGCGTAGTGGGTTGCGTCTGGCACGCAGGTGCGTTTGAAGGCGTGGCATTACGCCCAATGTGCGTAAGTAGAGGGTTGGTTGGAAAGCTGAAGGTAAAGTGGATAATGACATGAATTGGGGATATTCGAGGGTAATTTTATGAACCAGAGCAATCGGGCTATATTTGAGGAACATGCTGCTGCGAGATAAATAACGTATATACATTTGAAAACTTGTGATACATTCATTTGATCACCACCAAAAGATGGAATCTGTGTGTATTAGTGGATAGAAGGACACGATACTGGCTATGTGCCATTGGGCGTACTCCAACTTCCGATTCAATTCCATTCAATTCAATTAATTTCTGAATAGACTAAGAGGCTTTTGCAGCAATGCTGGCTCCAATAAAGAAGAATTCGTTTCATGGGAACTAATACTACACTAAAAAGTTAGTTTTTTATAGGACATTCGCACCACATCGTGATCTTCATATCAACGGGTGACAGCCGAATGCATTCAACGTTTCTTTGGGGAAAGTCATTTGTAGTAAAACAACATATCTCTCATATCCCTTTCCTCATTCGCACATAGTCAAGAAAATTCAATTCAACTGCCTGTAGATACACTTCTTTGTTGTCTGTAAGCAAGGCGTACCTCAAGTCAACGTTCTTTGCCAACGTATCAACAAAAGAACGTGCTAGCGAGAAACTCCACTAGTTAATTGAGAGAAATTCCTTCTTCAAAAGTGAGCAAATTTTCCGAGATAATAAAGCAGAAAAATACCCGCTCAACGTTAACTTCGGGAACGAGAATGAATGGCGCATTTGTGATTCATCGATTGCACAATATCGGAGGAAAAGGTTGAATCGCGTTATTATTCTTCCTGCGTCACATCCCTCAAGCCTGTTTAACGTTGAACAATATTCATCCACTTTCATTTCTAGATAAAGCAACATACTCAGCTGGATGCTTTTTGAACGAAAAAGTGAAACGCGCTTCATTGTCTATGCTCATAACCAATGAACAATTTTCGTCCTCTCCTACAGATAATGTGTCACAAATCATACCTGGAACCCTTACAATGCGATCTTTCTCTAGTTTATAATTAGGTTAGGTTAGTATTTAACGATAAGGTCATTAGTGATCGCAGAAGGTTCTAAAATAATTTCCACCAAATGTACGTTTTTGTCTATTTTTAGCGCTGCGAAATTTTGGTGGGTGCACGAACCATGTTCCACAGAACGCCGCTGTTTACAGAGTGCGGTGTAGGTCTGAGGAAAGAAAAGATTCACCGCCAGCGTTGTAATTCCGTGAGATAATTATAGTTTTATAGGATAATTTTGTTGTGTAGCATGTTCGATGGGCTCATGAGCTCATAGGATAATACCCTTTTGTACGATAATTTCGGCTACAAAAATGAATTCTAATATAAATATATAAGAAATGGAACTGTATTAGTAACAATAGCTTGCATATGTACACATTTTCTTCAAGTCGTCTGTCGAATGACTTTACAGGACTGAAAGTTTTGAACATAAAGCACTGAAAGAATGAAGTTAGTTAGAATGACTCTTCTGAGAGCGCCCAGATTAGGTTCTCCAACTCCGTATTTTGGGGTGAACAGTGGACGTAGCCTCAAAGAACATTCGCCAAGAAGGGTTGCGGTCGCACATTTTTTTTATTATTATTTACCTTCAATTCTTAGTTATGTTTTGCGTACCAGCCCCGAAGCTGAAAAAACCTGTATCTCAAAGTTTATTTTATTTAGAACTTGCATTGTAGACATTTTAACACATGAAAATATTTTTTAAAACAGTTTAAATCGTCGGTGACGATACATTCGGATAGTAATGAAACTTACTTCCAAAATAATTCAAGAAGGGGACTAAGTTCGTATTTTTTTGTATCACTGAACGAAGCATATCGGAAAAAGTACATTTCAGAATAAGCGAGCCATCCCTCGTTCCATTTCGAACGAAAAATTGTGTTAACAGAATTCACTATTACAGCTCTCAAACATCGGGTACGTGTGCACAAGCGAGAGGCCTTGAGCGTCAGGCCACGGTTGTCTGAGCAGTCTGGCTCCGAAGCCGGGATCTTCCACCCCTTCCACCCCATCTCAGCTTCACTTCACCCCATCCCACCCCATCCCCACACGCCTCGACCCCCGTCGCTCGCCTTTATGGCCTGTCACCCCCAAGATCGATCTATGTTTTCCGTGCCCGGAATCGGGTATCAAATATTTACGACCAACAAAGGAGGCATTCAATATTACCCTACTTTCACAGTAATTTAAAGTCGGCTATCACCGTGACTTTAGTACTAATACCGCCCCTGGCGGTGACTCTGAAAGTACGCTCATTCTTCCCGCGAAGCCCCTTCAACCTCATAATCGTTCCGCGAGAGCTCGTTAGGGCTCGGGCAGGGTGACGCGCCAAACTTCGTGCGATCATGTGTGAGGCGGGTATAAAAAAACTAAACGCTTTGGTCGTTTGACCGTCACGTTTGACCAAAGAGCCTCCCCGTCCTGGGACGGGGCAGCGCGGTCAGGGTCGGGCGTCCATTATCCACTAGCCATGCTTTCTTGGGGAGGGCCCTTTCGGTCATTCCATTGGGTGCATACAGTTAATCATTACCGCCGTCGTTTAATACAAAAAGAAACTGACCATCTAAAATGTCACGTTTTTTTTCGAAACGTTCTGCCTAGTTATATCGTTAATATATGAAGCTCGTTTTCCATTGGTACGCCAAATAACATACAAATAACGTCTCCAAGATCATAACTAAAGAGAAGATTTCTACAATTTTTTGTGTGTTGCTTCAGGGCTAAGCTAAGTGAAATTTCGTGGTACTTTGCTAGAATGTGATGCTATGCATATTAGTATGTTAGGGCATATGTGGCAGAATTTTTCCTGTTGATACAAAGTCGTGTAATTACTGACCCATACTTTGCCTATTTCCTTAAAAGATCCCTATTTATACGATTCATAATTTCTTATAATCTATACATTTGGAAGCGTTCATTGATTACAAAGATGTTGTCACCACACAGGATTAATGCAGAGAGCAACGAAAACGAACTTTTACATGTTCAAGACCCGATGTTCAAGGCAGAAAATTTTCGGGCTTTTACGTTTGACAATATGCGAATGGTATTTGTAGTAAACTTCAATGTAGCAGTGAAATTGTAAAAAATTAGTGAAATTGTAAAACAAAAATTCATTAACGTTGTGCTTTTGTTTTGCTATATGTGCAAATGTAGGATATTTCTTGATACCATATTTTTTAAACCAGGCAGAAGGAATGCAGCACGATATATTTGTACTTCACTGAGGTGAATATATACTTCAATTATTTCTCCAGAAAAATTAGGTAGATTATATTATGTTTTCACGAAAGTATATCTTTTCATTCCAAAGCATGCTTGTCCTGAAAATTTATCAAGAAATGTTTATTCAGGAAATAAAGTATTATTAATTTTAATTGCAAATTAAAGTGCTTATTTCCGAATTTTTAGGTCATAAATGCATATTTTTAAAAGTGTATTTCAATATTTTTCAGGACATAAAAATCCTCTCTTTATCATAACAAATGTCAACAAATTTTGCTCCAATTCGTAGTTTCCATAAGTAAGGTATGATAACATTTTCTTTTTAATTATTTCAGTAGTCGTGTGGCAAGTTCTAAATTTTATTATGAGGCAGATATAAATCTGTGTACGTATTGTACAAGTAGACTAAAATAAAATCGATTTCATTTCAAAATATAAAAGCTATTTTTGTAGCAAAAAAAATTGAAAAAAATCTAGTGTCAATTTTTTTACCGCCAAAATACAACAACCACTAGAGATATCTTTTTTTAGCATCAATAGAAGGACTGAGAACGCGTTATACCTAAGATAATTCACCTAAAGGAAACTTATAATTAGAAATGAATGAAAAAATGTCGGTAATAGATACATGTTTCTTCATATATACGAGATATAAAAACAGAATATTCACCAAATTTTGGTACCAATACTGTCATTCCTGTACTTGATACAGGTATGTAATCCAATGCTACAACTGAAGGGCAATATAAAAAGCCGTCATTTCATTACTAGACGGGAAACCAATACGAGTATGCAAGTCCAACGTTGATAATACTTCATGGAATGTGGACGGTCGAGAGCATGATCTCATTCGAATTTACCAAATTCCTCTAATCCATTAATCCGTCCATTATCATAGCGAAAATGAAATGTACTGTAACTCACATTTTTTTGTAGCGTATATCAACATGCGGTTTCAGAAATACTGCAGGGAAGTTAAAAAATTATTTCCAAAAACTCAGTGGCATCAGTTTATGAAAGTATTAATTGTGAATTAGTATACAACAAAAGTAATAAAAACAAATGTTCATCCATTTACGTATTATACAGTGATTCCCTCCTCTGTTTTCAACAGTGAAATGTAATATAACTACTAATTTAGTTATATTGTTTCACATTTCTGTTTCACAGAACTCGAAAACCGAATAAATTACAAAGTGAAAATAAATTATGTAGGAGTATAGGCATATATACGGAAATATTATTTTAAAAAATATTATGTTTTAGCAATATTGTTATTACTATTACAATATCTTTAGTAAAATAGTTTTGCACATGGAAAATGTTTATTTACTGTCAGAGGTTACCCACTTGGCTCTCAGAAATTATGTACGGTTCTTTTGCAATGATCTACTAGTAATATTTATTATTTAAAATGTATTTATTATTTAATAATTGTTTAAACACCGATTTTCAGATATAGGAACTGAAGTAAGAAGTAAGGGGTCCCTCTCTTCAGTGGAAGTTTCGAGTTTCGTGGCGGATATTCGACACTAGCTGTACAGCTAGTTCGCATTCAGTAACTGACTGGAGAAATCTAGCCACCGATTATTGCGTAGTTGATTTCTCTGACGAAAACCAGGCTAATAACGGAGTGGTGTCCTAATAAACTGGCCACGGGCCGCGGACGATCATTCCTTCCTCTTCCACCCACTTCCCTTACCTACGCATGCACTACACTACCACACTGCCGGGAGATCGGTCGGGAGCTTAGAGCTCGTCCCGGCTGTGGCGATGACCCGCTGGTGGGAGACACCTGGATGCGGAAATCCCCCGCAAGCCGACGTGTAGTTCAGCGCCAGCTCCCACCACCCAGCCGGGGAAGAACACCGCCACTTCCCGCAATGAAACATTCACTACACTATCGGGACTAATCATCAAAATAGTTGGCGTGCCGGAATCAATGTTTGAAGCAATCAGGGGAAACTCCGAGGTAGCGAGGTCGCATTGTGACAAGGGGCAGATCCAATCGATCATTTTGGAGGGGGCCATCATACGTTTTGGTTTACTAATAAGCATTAGTTATTATATAGAATATTATGTTTGTAGCTTATGTATGATAATACGCAATACTAGGAAAACCCGGCAGACGTTGTTCTGTCCTTCATCTCCCTCTTTGCCCTCCCATAACCGTTTCTCACTGTGTCTCCCTCCCTTCCTCACACTGTCCCTGTCTGCCTCCGTGTGTCTCTGTCTCTGCCGCTCTCTGTCCCTATCATTCACATTTACTTGCAAATTCTGCACGTCTCTCAGCAGGAGAGGTAACATCGGGAAGCGCCGTACCAGCAAAAATGTAATAGAATGTTCAAGAAGAGTTCATTCTCTTTAGTTTCTAAGCCCCTAGAACGCCTCGTTTAGGAGCTATAGATTCAAAATGCTTTCGAGTGTGTTTCAGGTTGCATTTGACGTGAATATGTAGTGGATATGTAGTGAATACGTAGCGCCATGTAGTAGAGTTACAACAGAATTAACAGCACATAACCCTTCTGAGTGAAAAAAAACAACAACGTAGAAGTGCCATCTACTTCCATGGAGATGGGTCCAACGGTGTTGGCGTTTTCCTCTTATATACATACCAACATCCTGTTTTATATAGAGATTATTTGTAAATAATCACACAATTATAATATAATTATTTAAATCAATTTTGCCAAATAAAAAAAGATAAGACACGAAAACTCTACATCTTTGGACAGGGGGGGGCGCAAGACCCCATGCCTCCCCTGAATCGGCCACGGATTGTGACGACCGACCACAGCAATGGGGCGAGGCGAAGCAACAGCAACCGCCTCGTGAAGTCAGCCCTGCCGTTCCTGAAAGCGCCGGGACCTTGTACAGCGCGCGGAGACGCGAGGCGGGAGGGGGCGGGCGTAACACGCGGGATGTATAAATAGAAACGTAATTTAGCAGAATAAATTAATATCAGGCAGCACAATGCATTAGCAGCGCGGAGGATTACGCGCGTGGAAACTGCCTGGTGCGTAACGGTGGCGGAGGCGGCGGATGGTCGAGGGCGCCTGCGCAGAAGGAGGTTGTCAGTTGGAGGCGGTGAGGGGGGGGGGCAACGGAATGGAATTTGGTAACTGTGGAGGGGAGGGAGGGGAAAAGCGAACCTTTAGAGGAGGTTGCGGTAACTGGAGGGGGGTGTGAAAAAGGGAAGCTTTAGAGGAGGTTTGCGGTTAAACTGGAGGGGAGTGAAAAAAGGGAACCTTAAGAGGAGGTTGCCGTAACTGTGGAGGAGAGGCAGTGAAAAAGGGAACCTTTAGAGGAGGTTGCGGAGGTGATGTAAGAATACAGAAAGTAGTATGTGCAAGGGGAACAGGGTAGGAACACAGATATGTAGGTTACACATTGTTGGTAATGGTTGAAATGGTAAAATTAGGGGTTTCGGGAAATTGTAAAGAAGAATTAGAAAATAAGTAGGCAAGACAAACGTTCAGTTAAAAAGCGATATAAAGGGAAATGAGCAAGAGAGATGAGGAAGAATATCGGAATATTCGGACGTAAGAAACGGCGCGATGAGCATGAAAAAAAAGGAACGAAAAGAAAAGTGCGATGATGCAAGAAGAGGAGAAAGAACTTGGTACACAATGATTGCAATAAAATGCGTTAGGCAAACGACAGAGCAGAGGAAGGTAACTAGCACAGATGAAAACTGCTTAGGGGTGCCTCGGAGGAAAGAGTGAACCGTAACAGTGAGAGAAGGGAAGCTATATAAATACGTCGGAGGGCGCATCCTTGTCGCGAAGGCCTGTGTCACAGGGTGTGTCGGCACGCGGGAACCCCAAGAAACACGCGGTCGTAGCCCTCCGGGGGGGACGAACGCGTAACAAGAATGTGCGCGCGGCGACTGTAGGCAGAGGCAGTCCGCACCACCCGCGCAAATGTGCGTGATGAGCGCGGGCTTTTGTGTAGGCGCGCGGGGGACACGCCAGGCGAAAGGCGGGGGCGGCGGTGGTGGCGTCGGCGGTGCCGGCGGTGGCGGTGGTGGAGGTGGAGGCGAACGCGGCGACGGCGATAGAGGCGAACGCAGCGGTGGGCGGTGGTGGTGGTGGTGGTGGTGGTGGTGGTGGCGCTGGTGGTGACGGTGGCCGTGGCGGCGATGGTGGTAGTGGTGGTGGTGTGGTGGTGGCGCTGGCAGTGGTGTTGGCGGTGGCGGTGGTGGGCGTGATGGTGGTAGTGGTGGTGGTAGTGGTGGTGATGGTGGTGGTGATGGTGGTGGTGGCGGTGGTGGTGGCGCAGGCGGCGGTGGTGGTGGTGGTGGTGCTGGCGGTGGTGGTGCTGGCGTTGGTGGTGCAGGCGGTGGCGGTAGAGGCGGCAGTGGCGGCGGCAGCGGTGGTGGCGGTGGCGGCGGCGGTGGCGGCGATGGCGCTGAAAGTGGGCGTGGGGTGTGGGAGGCCGTGAAGGGTGCAAGCGTGAAGGGGAGGGGAGTGTGATGCGGCGCGCGTGGGGGGTTAACGCGGGAAAGATGGAAACACGCCCTCGGAATAATTGTAGCCGCGTGCATTACGTTGCGCGAAATGAACGCAATTTGTCGGCGCGCCAGCGGCGGGGAGGCGGCGAAGGAGGTGCGGGTCGGCGGCAGGGAACGCGGAGGGGAGAAGGGGCGAGCAGAAGGGGAGGGGGAGCGTCGGGCGTCACGCCTGACGCGCCGCGACGCAGGCTGAGCTGGCGGCTGTGATGTTCCCAAGAAAAATGGATTTTTAAAATTTATTGGAAATTAATTGTTAGTAAAGTGCATGCTTTATGTCGATCCATCTGGAAATCGGTGTGTGGGTTGGCGGCAGGCGTTCTTGGGGTTCTTTAGTTTGACCAGTCTTTCATTCTATCTTTACAAATCCAAGGATCATTACCATCATCATTGTTCAATAAAATCAGTCATCTCAGAAATGATTGGAATCTCTAAAGACCGAGGATCATAATAAAGCTGTGTTTTATGTCTTTTGGTATGATTCCAATTAGAGAGACAAAACAATGTTTACATACTTCATTTTGGATTCGATACAACGTTTGCCAACGCTTTTAAAGTACTTTTTTAACTTCTAAAGTGGAATCTTAACTTTAACTCAGTGAAAATAAAAGGCTGTGGTTTTTTAAAGGTATTGGATTGAAAAAATGTCTGAAGACCCCTTTGCATTATTCTGAATCCCTGGAAAGAAACAGGTCCTTGGGGTAAGAAGAAGAAGAAGAGGAGGAGGAGAATTGAAAGATAAAAAGGGAAATAACGAAGAAAAAGTTTCTGTTCATTTTTTATATTACGATAGAATTTGTGATTGAAATGTTTTCAGTGAAAGTAAAATTGAAACGTACAACTGTACGAAACAGGTTCAAGAATATATTTATTTTGTTTGAATTCACACTGTTATAGAAGTGTTACTGACGTATTTCCTTTAAAGAAGGATAATATGATAATATATGTAGGCATCCGTTTGCTGGAGGTAAACTGAGAATTAGTTACTTTGTTCTTTGGAAATCTTTTCTTCTCAACATCCGTCACTGAACTCTGACCATCCATGTTTACGTCATTGGGCTCGTAACAAAATCTTGCAGGACATCCCGACGTGGTGGGGGTGACAGTTATGAGAGAGGGTAATCACCCACAAAAGAAATAGGACATACTTGCCAGCGGTATAGAATTTTGTTTTCTGTGATTTTTCAAAACCCGGCTTTCAGTCTGCCCATTTAACTCAATGGTCTGCTCAAAACAAGTGGCCCTATGGTCACCGACTAAGGCAGCCACGGACAGAGGAGTTGTCACTAGGATCACGCGCAATACTTCCAGCTCATGGAAGGGGGGGGGAAAGGCGGGAGGAGACGAAAAGGTGAGATGTGTAAGGAGAGGAAGTGTATTCGACCAATCATCGGGCATTTTCAGATTACTGGTGTCCTGAATTTATCTCGTTAGGCTGACCTGCGCTAGTCTCTAATAGAACACTTCGGATTCGGATCAAATGTAGGCGAGGTTTTGGAAGAAAGTATCAGAACCCTAGATCTTGTGATCATATACTTGTAATTATGCGAGGGCAATGTAGATAATACAGTGGTCTATGGAGAACTGCGTCTAGCGCTAATTGAAGTGCAATCTGAGTTTTCTACCTACCGTCGAAGCTCCGATAGGCTTAGCCGAAGAGAGGTGGCTCGGGTCTCTTGTGACCCCCACGTATCTTTGCTTAGCTGCAGATTCCTAATTTTGCGAGTCAGAAGCTTTACATTTCACATACCTTTCACCACATTCTTTAGCTTTTGTCCTGAAATATTTTCAAAATTTTATATGTAATAATTAATTTATAAATATTTGTGAAACAATACAAACATCTCAAATTTCGAACTTTTTCTAAGTTGTGTCCGATTGGCTTTGAGGCATTTTGCATAAATTCTTTGTTTTTATGTGAGACAATGTTAGAAATGAAACTTACTTAATTTTCCGATACCTTTGTCGTTGAAATATTCAGGAAAATGTAAATGGAATCATTACATAAAAGAGATAAATGATAATTTTGCCCCTTTTATTTGTTTCAATTCCCCAATTGCATGTTTGTTTTACAATAATGCATCAAGTTAATGCGACCTATAAATGATTGATTATTATTGAAATAACTAATTTCGCACTTATTTCTTGCTATATATAATTTTATAAAGAAATAACTTACAGGGGTCAGAAATGACCCCGCGCCACCTCTAACGTAACTCCGGCAACCACCACCTCTCCAGGGTTTAAGAGTCATACTGAATGTGGTAGAAGTAAGTACTGTGGTATCGTGACAACAAAATGAAGACACATACACACACACACGAGCTCTATATACAATCTGTTTATTTACAAGATATTTACAACTATGTACAACTCTGGGGTTATGTTCGCTATCTACCTCCGTTACTCCCACGCACACTGCTTCCCCATCCCCTGGCTAGTGCATCTTCCTCCCAGTCGCTGTACTGAGCCGGGTGCCCCGGACGCCCCGGGCAACGCACTCGCAGTGCCACGAGCAGTACACGTCCGCCTTCCGGCTAGCAGTTGCGACAGCCCACGAGGCGATCCAAAAGCGAAGGCCTTCTCCTGGCAACTCTGCTCGTTTATTTTGTGGCGGTCACGTGATCACCCACACTCTCCTGAGGGATGAGGGTTGGCGCTCGGCCGAAACGTGCACTCTCTTGCTTCGTAGAGGGTCACTACTCCCCCTCAACTGTTTTTGCGCCAACCCAGTCCCGCTGTGACCGACAGTATTCCAACGCCCGCAAAACTTCCAGAAGCCTGGCTGCCAACTGGTAATATTACACTACTTAGACCGATTTGGACTTAGAAGCCACATCGGACGTAGGTTTTGAAAGTCAGGTGGTATAATCCAGTGGCTGCTCTTGGAATTACGTCTCAAATGAGATGGGGACGTCCACACTTCAGCGAGAGATGAAAAACGGAAATAAGGGATGCATCCTCTAGATCTTGGGCACCTGAGGAGTTGGCTTTCTAATCGCTAAGAGATGAGGCCGACATGTGCCCATAGGCTACCTCGGGTTATATTTGAACAGGACCGAGATGGTCCATTAGCAACTACTGAAATATTCCTTTCTCACGTCTCATCATAGATTGTGGCTGTAATTATGTCCCTGTTTCCAAATTTATTAAGATTTGGGCGCCAGAAACAGGTTACATGAATTACTACCAAAGTTTTTCTATCTGATTTTTACAAAATTATATAAAAATCCAGCTAGCTTGGGTCGATGGGTCCGGATACAAATACTCGCTATCGCCTCGATAGCCGATTACCTGATCTGCCTACTATACAGTATGGCGTGGAATCTGAAATGTAATAATTATGCTACCAACTAATTGAAAATTATGATTGACAAATGAAAAACCTCTTTTCTTTTCCAAAGAACAAAATTCAACAATTTATTTAACTTTAAATTAACAATTAATTTGATGGTCATGACTCTTTTTTGAATAAATTGTCTCTTTTATACTGCAGTATTTTTTACCGTTTGTGCATGCCAACGCTCCGTGGTCGCTTCTCTCTTGGCCGTTGTTAATTCCGAGTTCCGCTTCTCTCTTCCGGTGTTGCGCCGCCGCTGACACGTCCCAGTCCACACTGCCTAAACTATTTGTTTAGTTCTTGTCCGACGCTCCCGGTTTCCTAATCTCTCCCACCGGTTATGTAAACTATTGAAGTCCAACTGCAATGTCCGAAAATCTGAACAAGTCCTCCGCGAAATTACTTCTGGTTAAATTATTTCAAAGTCCGAAACAAACTATCACTTCTCTCACAAGAAAATATACAAGTCTCACTTTCTCACTATATTGTCTACAAACGATCTTTACGCTACGGCACCCAGAGTCAGAATTGTACGATCTTCACTCCTACGACACCCCGAGTCAGAATGTTCTATTTAATGCCTTCTTGAACCCTTTATGGCTCGGTAGGCGTCCATCCTTCTATTTTTCCAAAACACGGCGGCAACATTAGACTATCTGATCTTTAATAGCCAACCCGTGCGTCTCTTACGAATCCGAGTAGCCGCGACCTCCGTCAGTCATTCGTTTTTGCACCAATTATATCTTAGGTTCTTCAGCCATCTAGCCGGCGTCCTGACGTCATCAAGGCCCGTGTATAGTTTGTTGACCTTGCCAACCTCTGCGCTGACGTTGCTAAGGCCGCATACCGCCATATTGAATCCCCCATTTATCTACCCATGTATAACCTAACATCATTTAAATAAAACCTATCATATTCTGGTATATCACACAACGGCGTGAGGATCGGAGTAATGTGAGGTCCTGACCGAACCAGGGCATCGGTGGGTTACCGTGGTGGCATCGGTAGATTCCTCATATCCCTAGATATGGTCATCGGTAAGGAATTGGGCAAATAGAAAGGATAATAGCCTATAAATAAAGGTATTTTTTGTAAGATTCAATAGAACCTCTAAGCATGAAAGGTAATGGACCAATTCATCTGATGAATATATTTTAACATTTCGTTTGGATAAAGCTAACATATTAAAGTTTGGTGCACATTTGAGACGTACCCACCGACTTAGCGAACGCAAAAGAAAGAACACGGTTGCCTCAAGTTGTATAAAATTAGAAAGTCCTGTGAACTCTAACTGGATGAGAATTACATATTCAGAAAAGACACCTACTGAACATTCGTGGATCTTAAATACGAAAATGAATGCATTCAAATTAATATAATTTTCTTTTATATCCAAATCGTCTTCAAAAGTTTTACAAATAAAAGATGGGAAGAAAAGGCAAAAGTTTGTAATGATATAAAAATATATAATATTTTGAGAGTCAGTATCGTCTGAAGGCAGATGGTACTTTGATGTGGAAAATACCGGACTCAGAATCGTCGAAAATCTTTCCCTCTGAAATATTAGAAAATGTAGAATGACAATGTGATGGATAAACAATATTGAAAGACGTTTCACCTGAAACAGACAGAAAAATAGCATGAGACACACAATGTAAGATACAAAAATTGTTGTAAAATTGAAAATTTTGGTGTAATGCTAGTACAATGGAAATCCTCTATTCACTAAATGGAATTAACACTCATTTGCGCAAGCATATACGATGACATTTGAGTACCTCAGTACTCTCAAACCATGGCTCAACACTAAGCAGCTAAAAACGCGAAGTCGATAATGGATATCCATTACGAATATTGTCGGGTTTGCGTTGAGTAATGGAGAATGGCAGAGATAACTCATTGGAAGGAGCGGCGTGTATATTTGCGCATTGCATGAGTGCCATCCATCACAGGTAGTCAGGTGCATCGAGGGAATGACAGGGTCGCTTGCAGGAAGAATGAGAAAAAGGGAAGGATTGATTTATTGATAATTTTGTGTTTCCGGGGCGACTATTCCTATGATCATTAGTCCCCGTAAGTGAAGTGCATTTTATCACAGGTAATGGCGGTGTTTTCCCCGGTTGAATGGCGAGATCCGATACCGACCTACACTTCGAAATGCGGAGTTTCCAACAGTTGTATCTCTCGCCAGCGGGGCACCGTCACAGCCGTGACAAGCTCTAGCTCCTGCGTTGTCTCCCAACATGTGTGGTACGTGTATAATGGGGAGAATAAGACAAGAGATCGCGGCGCGTTCAGTGGCCTGTTTGCTAGGGTACTGCTTCCGCATTCTTCTGGTATTAATTGGGAGAAACAACGGAAAAACTACCAGTCAGAGCAGCCTAATGTCAAAAATCTTGCCATCGTCACGACCTGCACCTGCTGGTCACAGGCATTGCAGAGAAATCGGTGCCCTGAGCCACCTCAACCGGTCAAAGTGAAGGAAAGGAACTAAAAGGTAAAGGAGAACAGCTCACGGATGTCCATTCGCGGGCAATGGATCGATTAAGAGGTGAACAGGAAAGGAGAAAGAGGGGGCGAAAGAACAGAACAAGGAGGAGGAGAATAAAACGGAATGAGGTGTTTTGAGTATGCAAACACTCAGAATTTTCTGTCATGAGAGGAGACTAAGCATGAGGTAAAAACAGCATGCAACAATGTGTTAAATGCATTATGTACGTGAGAAACTGGGGGTCACCAGAAAATGTCGACTTATGACGCAAAGAATAAGAACGGAGGGGGTCGACGGGAGAAGCAACGATTTGTATATGAATCGCGGAGAATACTGAAGTTGTTCTTGGATAGAAAGTGCATGTCAATGGATGAATCTAAAATTAATGAAGAATTATTATTCAACATCTGGACAATACACTTTTTAAGAAACCATTTCGATTTTATTTAAGTTATTTTCAACGTGTCGAACATCATGCCTCATTACTGCATATTTACTTCTCGTTCAGTTTGCGGCAACAATATTAATTACTATAAAGTTGAGTTTACAACGTTCGTGGTTTGTCGCTTGCTTAGTGATATACTATTGGCCTGCCCGATATTCCCTTCCCCCCGGATTCCGCCCAGCAAGGCCGCTTGATCATCCCGTCGCTGGTCGCGCGCACCTTCGCCGCATGCCCTTTAAGCCGCGCGCTCGGGAGCTAATTGGCGGCGCGAGGTTCCAGTGGACGCGAGGATGCGATATCGCACCACCGGCGACCACATGGTCACCGCCCCGCCACTACCACCCCCGCCACTCAGGGGGCTCCCAGACGGTGGCTACCGTCCGCCCCCGAGGGCCCCGCCGCCGCCAGCGCCACCACCGCCGGCCGCCACCGCCACCGCTGCCACCACCGCCGTCACCACCGCCACCGCAGCCCCTGCCATCGCCACCCCCGCCTCCGCCGCCCCCGCCGCCCCGCCGCCCCGCCGCCCCGCCGCCCACGCCGCCCACGCCGCCCACGCCGCCCACGCCGCCCACGTCCACCCACGCCGCCCATGCCGCCCCCCAGCAGGTCGCGAGACCGCCAGCCACGCCGCACTCGCCACCATACTCCTCCGCAGAGACCAGACGCCGCCGCCGCTGCTGCTGCTGCTGCTGCTGCCGCCGCCGCACCGCCCCCGCGGGAACACGAGCGGCCGACGACCACAACGCATTGAGACACGCCATCGCCACTACCGCTTCCACACCTTGTTCCAACCCCAACCAACGCCACCTTGTTTGCCTCATCCGTCAAGGGAATCACCTCTACCGCCACCACCACCTTCGCCATCGTTATCAACATCAACAACGCGTCCATTCCCCCATTCCCCCTACGGGAAAGTTTCGCTTCCAACATCGCCCCCGCCATTGCCGCCACTGGGAACCGAGCGAACCGCCGCCTTCGGGAACACGAGCAGCCGACTACGTCACGAAACACGCCATCGCCATTGTCGTTGTCCACACCTTGTCAGCCCGTCCTCATCCATCAAACGGCATCGCCTCTGCCACCAGCATCTCTTTCGTCATCATCATTAAAATCAACACCACGTTATTTTTCCCCTATCCCCCTTTGCCACAAACCCCGCATTTCCACCGCCGTCGTCCACGTCCCCGTCTTCGGAAAGGCAACCGCCAAAGCCGGGGAACAAGATCGGCCGATAACGGCAACGGACACCGTCGTCAACTCCACCTCCGCTTTCCTTGCCACCTTCACCCCCGCCGTCGCCGCCGCCGGTCACCGCCGCTGTCACCGCCGCCGTCACTGCTGCCGTCACCGCAACCGCAACTCTCTCCCAACCACTTCCCATCTCCACGAAGATTCCAACTGGACAACCGCGCCATAACCGATCAAATGCCAACCCTCTCCCTTAGTCAAAAAATGTTTTTTTTAACAACACTTACACCACCGACTCCGCAGTCCCACGCCTCTCACTCCCAACCAAGCTCCCACCCGCCACCGTCCCCGGCCCCAACCTTGGTCCCGGTCCCGACAACGGTTAATACTACCTCCACCACCTCCACCGCTATCAACTCCAACAACTCGTTGACCGTCCAACCAACGCCACCTCCAACGCCACAGCTTCTCCTCCACTTCATCACCTCCGCCAGCACTTCCACCAACGCCTCCGCAACAGCTAATCCCCGCCGCTACCACCACCACCACCGTCACCATCGACTCCAACATCTCCGTCCTTCACTGACCATCCAACGCCACCTCCTCCGCCATCACTTCCTCCGACGCCTCGACAACGGCTGATGCCAACGCTAACATCTCCACTGCCTCCCACCTCCACTGACCGCCCAACCAACGCCTCCGCCACTACCATATTCCTCCTCCACTTACTCTCTGAATCTGAATCAGTGAAACTGTCGCTGATTCAATCAGTGAGAGCCGAAGTCACTGATATCTTCAGTCGAAATGTGTAGTTTCGCTTGACAATCAGCGAATAGCGAACCTTTTCATAACGACCGCCAGCACCTCACTGGTTCGTCAGTGGTAAAAGTGCCGCGCCACCATCGCTCACTGATCGTTCAGTCGTTCACGTGCTGCTGTCGTCACTGTTTCACTGATTCAAAAAGTGGACCCGATTTTCACTGATTTATTCAGTTCAATTCACTGACTGTCAGTGGCTGGGTTATAACTGACACCATCAGTGAAGTAGTCACTTCAATCAGTATTTTTTCACTGATTCAGACTGAGAGAGTACATCATGGCCTCTGCCACCACCACCACCTCCTCCTCCACCGTCAGCGCCGCCTCTGTCTCCACCCTCTCAACTGCCACGGGACGCCGTCGTGTCGGCTCCTGCAACATGCTACTTGGACGGGTCGAGTTGTCAACAGAGAGCGGCCTGGCACCTGAGCGGGCGCGTCCGTCCGCAGGGCGAAGGTAGAAGGCTTAGCAGCGTCACAAGGCCAGCCCCTCGCGACCTACGAGAGCGGTGGTTTCAAGTTACCTGCTTTCTAGCCAATTTGCAAAATTAATAGTTGTTCAAGAGTAACATCGTAATTGGTGCGTCGAGAAGCCAAGGGATGCCTTTCCGGTACTGAGAAAATTATTTTTAAGTTAAACTGCTCGTGTTTTATAACACACGAGCAGCACCATAACAAACCCAACACATTATAAGATATTATAACACTTTATAATAACTTACTAAGGTATACATCACCCGTGTCAGGATTTACGAACCAATGCTCAGAGTGTTCTTTTGCACTTCACCTTCTAAATCTAGCCAGGACGCCGCTTGGATTAGACTAGTACAGGGCAGTCCAACTAGCGGATCGCCAGCTGCATGCGGCCCGCGGTTGCCAATTTATGTGGCCCGCGAAATATTATTAGTCAATATGAAAGTTCCTTTCCCTCTACGTGGGGCGAGATCATATGTACCTAGGGCACGCAACTTTATCGTCAATTCTCCCTTAATGTAAAAATAGGTTATGTTTAGATTTAAGGATTTTTTCTAGCATATAAATTCAAAATCATCCCAATGAATTTCACTGCGTTATGCATGGAAGCGTTCTGATGGCATGCATGGTTATATTTTCCTCCCCTCCCCCGTTTCAGAGCAGCCGAGCTCAACAATGCGGGGAACATAGGTGTGGATCGCCGCAGCAACGACCAACATTGGCCCGCAACTACTACGGGATTTATTTTTCGCACTTGAGGCCTTGGGATTTGGCCACCCCTGGAATAGTACATTTTCCTAGGTTCCGCCCTCCCGGATTCCCGTACCTCACCAGACACACCTCGCCCAAGTGTCTCCTCTGCCTAGCAAAGCCTGCGGGTCCATCGGGCTAGCCTCGAGTTAACGGGCAGGAACCAGTAACCATTGTCAGCATTGTTGTGCCTAACGAGCGCTCCTCGCGGCAACTAAGTCGCACTAATTCGGAAGGAGAGGACTTAATGAAAACAACCGTTCAAGGACAGCGTTTTCTCATACGCTTAGGAGTACTTTTGTTCATTGTTTATAAAGTAACTTAGTACATTTATTTTCATATTACACAACTAGAGGAAAGTACACATTCTCGAAAAACTGAAATCTAATTCACTTCCCAGTTAGGATATGCTAAAATGCGAGATGAATTCATTTGAAGGCACGAGAGGCAGCATTGAAAATCCTTTCGGGCCGTTTCAAGATATCATTTTGAAGTAGTCCTTTCTCAGTGGGGATGGTCGAGAACTGGGGAGGTCAGACGTCAAGAAGACGTGCACGAATAGAATCTCGAATTGCATCGAACATTGCTAACAGGGGCATTTAGATAATTTCTTTTCAAGAATGTAAAACATTTTACAAAGAAACGTTCAGACAAAAAAATGTCTACGACTTGTGTTTTGAACAATGTGTGAACGTCAACACATTATCCACCTACAGATAAATATTCTCCCCGGAAAAGTTAATGGCTATGTACTTGCCAGGCCGTTAAAGATTATCGACGAGCTGTTGAAAAAAGGGAAGACGTCTTCCCCTCTAAGAACTGGCGCCACTGAACCAACAAACGGCTGAAAATTGATGGGTCGGGATTGTGTGGATAAGCATTAAGAAGCCAAATAGCAGCTGGAGACAAGCGTTTGGAAATATCACCGATCGATGTCACGAAAAACTTCGAAAGAATCGACTGACGACGAAACATCCATTCAAGGCAACGTCGAATAATGGCTTTATTGAATGGTTTTTGTTCTGTTTTGACGGGGTGTTCTATTTTAACTTTTTCCACGTCGTACACACAATATTTTGGAAGATTACGCAAATACTCACAATCGATACAGTTTTCGTGAACACTTGCATCTACTAGTATTTCATACTACAGGGTTCCTACTTTTTTGCTATGTACTGTTGTGCTCTCAGAATGTTTCACTGATTGAAAACCAGATAACACTACGGTAGAATTTCGACCTTTTTAAAACAAGAACATGAATAAATAAAAAATACATGAATACAAAATAATATTGAAATAAATTAATTATGAGTTAGAGGACATTTTGATATTTTTTGCAACACTCATATTACATTATTGTACAGCAGTTTAAACATAATCATTCATTAAACTAATTGCTTTAAATAAATAGGGTAGTAAGCAAATAATATTAAAGTCGGTTCACAATGCGTGAATCGTTAATTTAATTTTATCTGTAATAATTTATTAATACAAAGTTATCAAAAGTTGGCTATTACAAACAAAAATCATTTAGCAAAAAAAGCAATTCTTTCACTCAAACTGTATATAAATGATAACGCATCAACATTTCCGCGAAGAGAGAATACTGTTTGTATTCCGACAAGCGTCTCTATCGGGCCATCTGAGAAACGACGGATTGTTCTCTGTGGTGGGCCCTACATTTCGATGTAGGTGTTTCATGGCATTCCTCTGGTTTTATCTGCCCGGAAATCTAATGGATGGCCGCAACGAATACTTTGCGACCGAGGATGTGGCCTCGCCGCCAAAATTCCTCTTTCACGTCGTTCTCCGCTCCGTGTATCATCACCCCCAACCAACTCGCGACCCATCAATCCAACTCTGTCCCATGCCCCACCCCATGCAAACTCGCCCCACTCCACATTGCTCACGATCCTATCCCCTCCACTCACCGCACCGCCCACCTCGACTCAACGTGGTCCCACCTCACCTCATCTTTCCCACCTCGACCCACCTCATCCTACTCCACCCCTGCTCACCCCACACCACCCCATCTTGTCCAATCTCGTACCACCACGCCTCAATCCGCCCTACTCCACCTTACTCGGGTCCAACACCACCTAACGCCGCCCCGCTCCACATCGATCCAGCTCATCCAATCTCGACTCACCTCCTCTCACCACACCCCCACGTCGTCCCACCTCACCTCATCTTGTCCCACCTCGACCCACCTCATCCTACTCCACCCCAGCTCACCCCCACACCACCCTACCTTGTCCTATCTCGTACCACCACGCCTCATCCGCCCTACTCCACCTTACTCGGGTCAACACCGCCTAACGCCGCCACGCTCCACATCGACCCAGCTCGTCCAATCTCGACTCACCTCGATCCATCTCACCCCATTTCGACTCACCCCGCCCACCCCGCCCCACTTCCTCCTACCTCGTCCTACCTCGTCCAACCTCGCCCCAACCCGCCCAGCCCCGCCTCACCACACTCCGCCCAACACCGCCCCGCTCCACCTTGCTCCACCCCGCCCCAACCGCCCCTCCCCCCGTCAACCAGCGTCCCGCCCGTCAGCCCGCCCATTACGCCAGTACGCCCGGCACCGCGCCATCTCCCCTCCGCTCTCCGCCTCACCGCGTCCTCCGCCCGTTCACCTCATCGCGACGGTCGCAGTCAAAAGCTGCGCATGGAAAAGAAACGTCCGTCGCTCAGCGGGAATCGATATACAGGCGTATCGAGAGCTGTCCGCGTCGGGGAGCGCATTCATCGCACGAGACTCGTGCGCGTGGAACGAGGAGAGGTGGTTGCAACAGAAGCGAATTGGTCGCGGACGGACAGGAGGGAGGAAAAGCACCGAACTTGGAAATGAGAACTGTTCCACCTGTAGTTTATGAGGAGGAATGCGAATGTACAAGGGCATAGGTATTTAAAAGGACTATTCCACGAATGAAATTATGTCCAAAAAGTTACAAAATGCGCAAAATATTGAAAATAACTGAATGCTATGTTAAAATCAGTGAGTATTATAGTAATCAGTATTATAGTAATACATACGTAGATTATTAGAGATCGACGTAGCGATCGATGTATACCGCTTCCTAATATAGATGAGTCATAGTTTATGAATGTCCAGTAAGGAGAAGCGGTAAGAAAAATCGAATAGAAAAAGCGGTAACTTTTTGAGATACACCGTTCTGTTTATGGCATTTTGTATATTTAGTTAAACACCATTGGTTTTAATTCCACGAGTAGAACAGTCGTAACACTTCATTTTTGGACGGCGGCAGTCATTCTCTGCACATACGGCGGATTAGCGTATACACTGACCTATATTTCTTACATATTTCTTAACATTTCATACATAGTATTTTCGATGGCTGGAACCCATGCGATTTTATTCCATGTATTATATTCTAATGTAAATTTCCAAATAAATAAGGTATTGCATATTTTAATACATGGGAAAATGTCATGATCAATTAAAAACAAAACACTAGATTTTGTAGGGCGAAAAAATAAATTGTGCACAAACGAGAAGATCCGTTGGAGAGTACGAAGAAATCACGGACGACTATCGATGCAGTGGTTGCGTCCCTCGATGAGGGACGCAAATGAAAGAAGACTCTGAAATTGTCGCTCTGATAATAAACAGCACGGAATTGAGGACGGGCAGCGGAGAGTGGGGGAGAGAAGTAGAACAGCGAAAATTTGCGGAGCTTGAAAGCGGGGATATGAGAAGCGAGGTCCTTGGGGACGGGGGTTGAGTTGGAGATTTGGGTGTCGGGGGTTAGGTCTGGGAGTAGGAGAAAGGGGATTTGGAGGGACGCGGAGTAGGAGTACGGGGTTCGGAGCCGCGGGCTATGATTAGATGGCGGGTGTCGGCGGGAGGAATGTTGAAGGATGATGGTTGGAGGCGGGAAATGGAAGAGCGGGAGGTGTGGTGTTGTGGGTGGGAGATTAAGGCAAGGTGATTGAAGAGTAGGTTGGAAGGAGGGTATTGTAAGGGGTTGAAGAGAGGAGGGGAGGCAGGATGTAGAAGAGTGGCGGTTGGATGGGGGAGGGGGTTGGAGGGAGGGGTGTTGAAGAGCGGAGGTTCGTTGGAGGGGTGTTGGTGGCAGGAGGGATGAAGGGGGAGGGGGGTTGGTGGGAGGGAGGCTGAAGAGAGGGGGTTCGACGGAGGGGGGTTAGGGGAGGGAGTTGGAAGGAGGGGGATTGGAGGGAGAAGTTGGAGGAAGGGGTGTTGAAGAGCGGAGGTTCGTTGGAGGGGGGTTGGAGAGGGGAGGAGGTGGAGGAGCGGGGGGTTGAGGCGGCTAGGTTGGGAGCGGAGACTGTAAGTGGCGGGGAGGGGAGGCGGGTGGCCAGCGGGCGCATGGATGAGCGATCACTCTGTCGAGCGACGAGAGCACGTGAGCGACCGATGCGATTGGCGGCGAGCGCCGCGACGGAATCACAACGGGGGGGGGGGAACGAAGCGGCGCCGACGCCGTCGTGCGCCCGTGGACAGGGGGCGTCGGCCGCTGAGCCAACACGCCGCCAAGTCGCGCCGTCCGCCCGTCCGCCCGCTGCAGCCGCGAATCGACGTCACCTGTCCAGTGTGATTGGCCGGCGCTCGCCCCTACATCCGTCTGTGCAAACGCTGCATTCGCTTCAAAGCCACGCGCAGCCGGCGCCCGCTTTCCGAGCTCACTGCAAAGGCTCTTCGCAGATAACAATTCTTTAGTACCCATTATATAATAATTTCCATAGTATTCGTTAAAAACAAAAATCACTGGTGTAATTAAATTAATGCTTAAATTACATTCAGTATTTAAAATTACAAAACGATAAATTGAAAAATAAATATAGTTAGTGCGGGTTATTCTTATATTTCAAATAAAATTAACTTCATGGAATATTTTTGAATTTTCGAATATTTCTTCTTTTCAAATCATATAAGTCATTGATTCATTAATATTTGAAACAATCTTATAATCATCTTACTCTCCACATTAGGTTAGTTTTTCGTACGGTATGATTTTTAATAAGTATTTTCTTATATTTTATTTGCTTGCGACAAATAGGTAATGCTAGGTTAAACGAATTAATTTTCCATTTCCCCTTAATGTTCATAAGAAAAACAAACAATTAAAGATTAATGTATATCTTGCTTAAATTTGAATAAATCGACAAAACAAATAATGGATGAATTTGAACCGAGTCAGTTTAAGAGCAAGAAACTTGACAAAATAACCCTTTATTTAAACTCCAAAACAAAACTGTCAATATGAAAATACTGCCAAGATATATAAATCCATCATTACCCACACAAGGCCACAGAACAAACAATGCCGCTTCACCTGTCGCGCGTTGCGCTTCAAGCAACGAAAAGCCATCGTCGCCCAACCGCCAGCAGCAGCGCAAATAACGCTTCGAAAACTTTCAGCATCGGACAAAATATATTCAGGGCAGTTGTCAACAGCGGTATGAACATATTATCAATATTTGCGCGCCTCCCGCAACCACGCGATGGGCAGGGGGGGGGGGCTTGGAGAGGGGAAGGGGCCGAAAGGGGGAGAGGTGGACAGTTGCGGTGCGAACTCGGGCGCTGAATATTCAGGAGCAGTGCAGCCAACAGTACGCGGCCTCGGTCGCAGAACCAGCCACCGGTGGGGGGGGGGGACGGGCGGCAAGGGAAGTGAGCAAGGCAATTGGTGGTGCGGCAATCGAGGGGAGTGGGCGGAGGCTGGCCAACAGTTGACACGGAATCGGAGACGTAAGAGACAAGGTGGAAGGAGCAGATTGACACTGTGGACTATTGAGATCGAGGACGTAAGCGTGAAAGAGGTGGGGTGAGGGACAGATAATATGAACATGTGCAGAGAGCGCTAGTATATTTGACAAATTGCTCCAATATATGGCTGCATATAAAAGCTATACATGTATTTAATCAAATAGAAATACTCCAGAGTTGGTATGCTGGGAAATATGCCCATTAGTTGTATCTATATTTTGGTGTAAAATGAGATGAAAATTGGCGTTATGCTATCACGATTTAAAGGATGTTTTATGTTACTTGCAGAGTCTAACGACAGTCTAATAGAGTCCTGCAGCGGCATTCGCCTGGAGTTGATAGGACAAACTGGAGAAAACTACCGATCAGAGCAGCCGGCCGCAAGAGCCGAGGGGGGATTCGTAGGACGTGGCGGGTGGTGGAGTCGTGGGTGGAAGTGGAGAGGGCGGAGGTCGGGTGTGGGCGGACGTGGGTACAGAGGCGTGAGTGCAGCATTGGTGAAGGCTGGGCGGAGGCGTGGACGGAGGTGCGGTTAGAGCCGTGGGTGGAATAGTGGGTATAGACGAGAGCTGACGCATGAGTGGAGGCAGGGACTTAGCTGATGTTTGAGGCATGGGCGGCGTTGGAGGTGTGGGCGGTGGAGTGAGTAGAATATCGGTGAAGGCTGGGCGCAGGCGTGGTTGGAGGAATGGGCGTGGGTGGAGGTGGGGACGAGGCCGATGGCTGACGTGTGGGTGTAGTTGGAGGTGTAGGCGGAGGCGTGGTCGGAGAAGCGGGTAGAGACCTAGGCCGAGGCATGGGAGGAAGCGGGGACGTGGTCGATGGCGGAGATGCAGGTGAAGTCGGAGGTGTGGGAGGAAAGGAGGTGAATGGAATACTGGTGAAGACTGGGTGCCCTCTGCATCTGAATCAGTGAAATTGTCACTGAATCTGTGAAGTAGTCAACGTGCCGCACCACCATCGCTCACTGATCGTTCAGTCGCCACGTTCAATTAGCATAGATTTCTCTGATTCAAACAGTGAAGTTTCACTGATTCAAACAGTGAACCCAATTTTCACTGATTTGTTCAGTTCAACTCACTGATTGTCAGTGGCAGGGTTATGTGACACCATCAGTGAATAGTCGCTGTCAATCAGTAGTTTTTCACTGATTCAGACTGAGAGAATGGAGGCGTGAACGGAGAATCGGGTAGAGGCGTGGGTGGAGGCGAAGGCACGGTCGGTGGCGAACGCGTGGGCGACGGGGCGGACGGAAGGGCTGTTGATCGAGCACGTGTGCAGCAGCGGCGGGGCTGTGCTCTCTGAATCTGAATCAGTTAAATTGTCACTGATTCAATCAGTGAGTGCCGAAGTCACTGATATCTTCAGTCGAAACGGGTAGTTTCGCTGACAATCACCGAATATGCGAACCTTTTCATAACGACCGGTAGCATTTCACTGGTCGTCCGTGGAAAAGTGCCGCGCCACCATCGCTCACTAATCGTTCAGTCACGTTCAATTAGCACAGATTTCACTGATTCAAAGAGTGGACCCAATTTTCACTGATTTGTTCAGTTCCATTCACTGATTGTCAGTGGCAGGGTTATAACTGACACCATCAGTGAATAGTCACTGTCAATCAGTAGTTTTTCACTGATTCACTCTGAGAGAAAGTGGGCGACGTTGCGCGATTGAGAGCGGCTGGCCCAGTTACTAAGGCCGACGCTCGTGCGACTCGTCGCCGCAGACGTCATTGGGAGCTCGACCGCTCGGTGCACCTGCAGCTCCCTCGAGAAATTCCGTCCAAAGGCAAACAATTGCTCACGCCGACTTTGAGGTCGCTGGTAAACCTCGCGTTGATGGCAGCACACAGTCTGGTCTTAATTGGCTCGTCGTCGTAGTCTGACACACAGCTGTAACTTCGACGTTGCATTCGTTTTATTCACGTTCGGGGAATTTTACTAAAGCGCGAGGGTTTATGGAAATCGAGGAATGGATTGGGCAGAGCTAAGTGTGTTGTAGAAAGTAATATTACTGCAATTCATACGTTGTTTGTATCTAACATTAAATGAAGAAGATGTTTGGTTTCAGCTGAAAAGCAATAGTCGAGAGGCAAAGCAATCCTGAAACTGTGAAACTCGTGTTCCATAGAAATAAAACAGGGCAATAGCGCACGTAGTTTTTTTTATTTCGCTTCTAAACTCCGCCCTAAGTTCTCACAACACAAAGTTTAGATGTAATAGGGTCGTCGACATAGACCTACAGTTAAATACAACGTCGTCATTTTATATATTTTTATTCGTGATGAGGGATTTTTTACTAAATTCGAGGAATTTTTTTCTCATCGTCTCAAAAAGGTTGTAAGTGTCATTCATTATGGGCCCCTGGGCTACAAGCAGCAATTTAGACTTTAACCGCAATGTGCCACCAGACCTCCGAGGTGCAAAAGTTGTCGCAGGTGCATCGGACTATCAAATGGCAATAATGAATTCTGAGAACGGGGTGCGACTGTGTATTCTCAACAAAAAAATGCTGACGATAACCCGCAAGAAATCAGAGTCAATCAAAAATGAAAGTTACGTAGACAGAAATAGTATTGTCGTGTTATGGTTTATTTGAATTTGGCCTGAAATTGAGAAAACGTTTATTTTCAAATGCAGCCAGTAGACAATTCTCGAAGGAAATGCAAAGAAGTATCTCTCACTTTCTGTACAATCATCAGTATCCTACACAAAGTTTCGATTAATATGACTTTTTGTAAAAGTGAACCTGTTGGTTTGGCAAATTTCGTTGGCAGCGTCCTTTATAAAATATAATGATCTCCGTTTAACATTAAAGTATGACATTGAACTTCATGTTTATTTTTTTGTTTAAAATAAAAATTAAAATCATGAGGTTGAAACATATATTAGGAAAAAGCCTCTAAACATCAGCATTATTGCAACATGAAAAAAAAGTAATTCTTGCAAGTCAACAAAAATATGAGTCGTATTCCAGGAAAATAAAAGGAAACCCGTGTAACCAAGGTTACCTCCTTCATTATTCGGGAAAACTACCGGATTTTTAAGGACCAGCTTGTAGACCTTTCTTCAATAAATTACAGAACACAATACTTTCAAACAAAAAATACAATTAATTCGTGCTCTGCTCTCTCTCGAAGTGCGTCATCAACTCCTTCAAATAGAGTTCGATATCTAACCCATCAATATTTCTCTTTGTACTCACCAGTTTTGAGCATATAACGATGCTCACTCCTGGCATCTTAATTTGATAACTTCAGCAACTTCTATTAACTTACGAGTGGCGAGTTCATTAAAAAAGAAATATCCGTGTATCGCCATCCCCTGCGGTTTAGCTCTGCTAAAGAAAAGACAGCCAATCATCAACTATCAATTTCCTTCCGCTCTACTAGCAATCATGAAACTTACAGAAGACGTCTCAACTCTTACAAATATTCATTCAGGTACAATTCATCATTTACTACATTAATTATCCTAAAATAAAAGTATTTAATAGAACTAGAACGAGCTAAGGGCATCCGTTAATGTCACTCCAGTGCCTCTAATCAGGAGGTTTCAGGTTTCGAATCCTGATGGTGGCAGGATTTCCTACCCTAGTTAAATAGCTAAATCAAATTCAGCCTCTGGGGAGAAAGGTCGCAGCCGGATACTCTGATTGGTAGTTTTCCATGGTTTCTTCGAAACATGATCACAGGCGAATGCTGAGGCAGTACACTATCAACGGGCCACGAACCGCGCGAGATCTTTCCTTCCTCTTCATTGTCCTACCCTCACTACTTAAAAAAACACTTACAAGTTCTACAATACCACACTTATTGAGATACCAGTGTGGTATTGTAGCTTGTCCCGGTTTAGAGTTTGTCTCAGCTGGGGAGGTGCCCCGGTGCTGGTGAGACACACCTGGTTGGGGAATACCTCGCAAACTGGGGGTGTAGGTCAATGACGGACCTCGACCTCCAGCGGGCGAAAATCATCGCCATGTCCCGAGAAAAAAACATCCACTATATTTACAGGACCAATGACCTTAGCCGTTAACGTGCCCTAAAACACTAATCAATCAATTAATAGAATTAGGGGTAAAAACAAGGGATACAGCCTTCAATGGACATTTTAGCGCTTTCACAGAGGCAAGTGTCTTCTTGTCGTGCTAGTGTCCAGGTCTTCTGTTGGTGGCAGTGGCACGCATCGTGGCACCGTAGCATGCGCAACTAGCGTTGGGAAAAGAAACTATTAATAGTAACTCAGCCGTTAGGGATAGGGATAGCGTTGTCTACGGTGACGGGGTAAATTAACTGCGTGGAGGGGCGATTTCTTCGTGGCACTCGTGCATCGACCTTGACGACACTGATCTGCAATTCACTTTCATCGCCGGCGACAGTTCCCCTACCGCACACGACCCTCCACCACGCTGTACAGCGGCCCTCGCCACGGCAGACGACCGCCTTCAACCCCAATCGATGCGACCGGCCGCGGCTGGACGACTGCTGCGGCCAGCCGGCCCTTCGGCTCTCCTCCGACCCCGCCACGGCCGGCGCGTTGCTCCGGGCGGCACGCAGCCACTACCCGTCTCCGCGGTCCACCTGCCCACGCTCGCCTGCTCACACACAGCGAATTCCGGCGCGTTTCTCGAAACTGTGATTGCCTCGCGTAGGGGCGTCCGAACGATACATAATAATGGTAATGATAATAATTATAATAATAATAATAACAATAATAAGTGGGGCGTAAAAGCACAGGTCGTCCTGATAGTTATTGGAGCTTTGTGATTTGTTCCATAAAATTTTTGTAAGAACTTGGCTAAACCTCCAGGTCATTCAAAGGACTGGGAAGAGCAAGAAATCGCTTTATTTGGAACAGCTCACATTTTGCGCAAAGTATTGCAGATGTACCGACAGTACCTAGATCTGCTCCTTAGGTAGCTGGTTGCAACCTAGAGTAGATTTTATATTCAGCCGACTCACATCTTTAGTCGTGATGTAGTGGAATAATAATAATAATAATAATAATAATAATAATAATAATGAATGTTTTTATTGGTGGCCAGGCTCAGGTTGATTGGCCTGCTCTTGTCTAACTACTTTGAAAACTTTTAACAAAGTTGTACATAATAAAAAGGAGGTTATTAAAAAAATACGAGCGCAATTAGGGTGAATGGTGATAAAATAGTGAAAGCGAAGGAGGGGGCGTTGAGAGGATCGGAATACTCTCACAGAGTACTCACAGTAAACGTCAAGTTAGAAATGTATCTGAAACTAATCAGAAATATATCAAGTTGAACTCTATATTTTACTCAAATTTAGTGAAATTATCTTTTTGTTATTCAGCAAGTTAGATAAAGAAGAGGATTGGAAATAAATTGTTTAAATCAGTGATCCGTTAATAATTCCTACTAATTGTTACAAAGAGGTTTTGAAGAAGCTAGATGTGTGTATGATAAAGAACTCTTGTCGACGATATATTTATCCTTCCAAAATTCTTCCAATTTCCTTAAAAATATTTTTTTGATTGTACGATCATAAACGTTTTAATGTATTTTAAATGGCAATACCATACACTAACTGCATGAAAGTAATCGAAGTCCACAAAATTATTATTTGATTCCAAAAATTGGTCTCTTCCGAAAAACACTTGAGCTAGAAAACTGACGTGATCCTAAACAATATTTTAAATTCTTCACTTTTCAGTCCAAGGTAATAAAAACCACAGTCACAGGAGTGATTACGGGAGTTTCTAATAAATTAATTACAATACGGGGAGCGATCAAGCCCCCAAAGGTTTCTTATACGTCTCAAACCCTTACACCTCAAACCTGACTTTTCGATTCAAGTAGACATGTTAGCCCACTTGACCCTCTAACCCAAATTGTACACAATTTTCATGAATGGCCCAAACACATGACTTCCTCGCTGGGGGAACAGAAAGGAATTCTTGTCAACGATATATTTTATTCGAATAAATTTCCTTTTTAAGTAATGTATTGATCATTAATGCGCCGAAAAATTAATACCAGATTATAACACAATTATTGTGTACTAATTGGAAAAAACATTACTGGGATATATTCGAAGGACCTGTTTTTAACGTTAAAACAGAGAAAGATATCCTTGATAATGATACGAGGGACTAATCTTTTTTTTGCCGTACCTAGCAATGGGTGAAATGATTTTGTTGAATAGGTGCTTACAAAACTAGGCTGTGAATGACATGGAGCAATGATGCAAAAAAAGACGGGAAACAGGAGAAATCAAAAGAAAAACCTGACGTGAATTCTAGATACTTGGCTGTATGGGAGCCGCCGCGCACAGTTTCCCAGGGTTTCGGCCGTCATCTTCTTGAGTCCACAATGCGCGGAGGTGGACGCCACACGGGTTTGTACAGAAGAGGGTTCCCTGTGCTCTAAACTCGCTTTGCTCACACAAGTTGCCTACGGATTATTCGGGATTTGAACCCCGATCGTAGCGATGAGAGTCGAGCAGACTAACCTTATCACCACATGTCACACCCACAGGAGAGACTGAGCGAAAATAACATAAATGTTTTATTCGTGCTGTAATATCACGTAATATCACGTAAGTCGTGAATAATAATAATAATAATAATAATAATAATAATAATATCACTATTGCCTCACGTCACTTGCAACGTTACGTTCCAGTACACATCGTGATAAAAGGATCCGTAGGTGTTTGTAAAAGAAATTAAAATGGAAATTTCTCTATATTAAACACTTAATATAATTTTAATAATTTTTTGAAACAGTTAAATTATATTTAAATCTTCACTTCAATAACCTTAAAATCAGATGTTTGATATAAAAATAAAGCACAGTATCACTTAATAGATATTTATCACTTGAGCACATGCAAGAGGCTCGTTACAGTGGAAGGTTCCTCATGGGGAGGGGGGGCAGTAGAGAACTTTCTATTTCGGCTCGAAGAAACAGTATATTTTGTTCAGCGAATATTGATTTGTTTACTGAAAGCCAACCTGTCTTGCATCTGTATCGTGTACAATCCATCAAAATACAATATAATGTGCGTTTACTCATTTTTCTAAAGGATTTTACTCTTAGAATCATGATAACCTACGAATTATTACGCTCCAATACATTCGAAAAGCAACAGAAATTTAGAAATTGAAACAAAACGGAAACCAAAAATATTTCAGTTCAAAATGCAATGAAATATAAATGAATTGATTTTCCTTTCGGTGTGGAATGAAACGAAAATGCTTTAACTACTTTTCAATTTATATTATATTAAAAATAGGCAGTTTTTGCCTAAATAGTTACTAACTCTCGGGGTGAATACTTGTGTCTGTTAATTAAAAATTCGTAAACCGGGAGATTTTGGGTTCCAAAACTGATGATAGGATTTTACTAACCAGCCTATACAGGTCCACAATGAGACACACCCTGCGTCGAAAACCCCATCCACCTCATCCTGCTTCCGCTCCCATTCTTCGTTTGATAGATTGATTGATTGTTGTTTCCGGGCGCGTCAACTAATTTGGTCATTAGTCCCGTAAGTGTAGTTAGTGTGTTTTTCTCGGGAAGTGGCGATGATCTTTTCCCACTGGATGGCGAGATCTGGCGTCAAACCTACCGTCGACTAGCAGGGTTTCCCCTCAACCAGGTATTTCCCACCAGCGAGGTACCGCCCCAGTCGGGACAAGCTGTAAGCTCCCCGACCTGGTCTCCCGGCACGTGTGGTAGTGTAGTGCATGTTAGTGTAAGTGTGTGTGTAAGAAGAGAGGATAGGACAAGGAAGAGGAAGGAAAGATCACGCGCTGTCCGTGGCCCGTTTCTTACGGTACTGCACCGGCATTCGCCTGGTGTTGATCGGAGAAACCACGGAAAACTACCGATCAGAGCAGCCGGCCCTAGAATTCTCCTTCAGACAGCGACTGAATTCGACCTAGCTGACAAGCTAGTGTCGAAAATCCTGCCGCCGTCAGGACTCGAACCTAGGATCTCCCGGTCAGAGGAACTGCAGTGACATCAGGTTGATGCACTGAACCATCTCTCCCGGTCCATTCTTCGTGGGACATTTTGATTCTCCACTTTTATATGGGTTATCCCCGTCTCTCTTATCCCATCGAGCTTATCTCCATCTAAAATATAGTAACATGTTGAGAAGTAAGGTGGAGATTGATGAAAAGCGAAAAATTACAGTATGAAAAATAAATTCAATTTCAAATTCGGTAAAAGGTTTTGTATTTCAATTAATTCTTCATCTAGTTTGTAAATTATGGCATTTCTTACGATTAGCCAACATAAAGTAGTCACAAATGAGAATGAGAGAGAGGGGAGAGAGAGGGAGATAGAGACGGGGGAGAGAGAGAGAGGGAGAGAGAGAGAGGGAGAGAGAGGAAGGGAGAATGAGTGAGTGAGAAAGTGGGAGGGTGAGAGAGGAGGGAGAGAGAAGGAGGGAGAGAGAGGGAGGGAGAGAGACGGGGAAGGAAGAAAGAGGGAGATACAAGAAAAGGAGAACAGAAAGGGGGGAGAAAATGTGTGAGGGAGAGAAAGGAGAGAAAGTGTGAGGAGAAAGACGCAGTGAGAGAGGGGGAGGGGTCATCGGTCACGAAAGGGAAGAGCTGCTCCGGGGCAGGCTGCGGTCGGGCGTTCCGCAGGGCGCCATTCCGGGTCCTTCCGCGCGACTTGGCCACAAGCGGGCGAGAACCGGCCCCGCCCCCGCCCCCGCCCCGCCCCCTTCCCCGGACGCCCACCCGGGAAATCCGACGCGTCGACGCGGGTGATCGGTTACGCGGGGCGCTTCACGAATACAAGACTGCCTCCGAACAACGGCGCCCGCGGCGGCCACGGCGGTGGCGGTGGCGGTGGCGGTGGCGGTGGCGGTGGCGGTGGCGGTGGCGGTGGCGGTGGCGGTGGCGGGGCGGTGGCGAGGGGAAGGGGCGGGGGCAGAGGTGGGGCAGGGGTGGGGGCGGGGGTGCTGGCGATGGCTTTAGCTGAGGCGGTAGCGGGGGTGGGGACGGTGGTGGCGGTGGTGGCGGTAGTGGCGGTGATGGCGGGGGTGGGGGGGGGCGGGGTACCGCAACGGAGATTGCGGTAGCGTTCGGAAGGCTGTGCTGAAAGCTTCGGCAAGGAAGAACGTAGATTTTGAGAAACATTTATGGGTATCTTTGTACCGGATTTTGGAATTTTCGGATGTAGAGGCTGGGCGTTTCATCCCGAATTGCCTTTATCAATATGAACACGGTGGTGACGAAGGCAGAGATTGCGGTGAGTATCGAAAAGATGTGCTGGAGGCTTGAGAAAAAGGGAGGCGGAATTTGAAGCAGGCCACACATTTATGGAGTATCTATGTACAGGATTTTGGTAGCTTCGGATTTAGGGGGCTGGGCGTGTTCATTCTGTAATTTCCTTATCAATACGATCACGACGGTGATGGTGGAGAAGATACCTCCCATCGCTTACATTTGGCAGCGGTTTTTTAGATGTCGCCGCCGGAATGTTTTGCATGCTACTGCATGTCGCTTGCTTTGGGAGTCGCCCGTTGCGGCGTGGTGTAATGGTGTCTCGCCACATACCTCAGCGCAGGTTGTAGTGGCGGTGGAGGCTGCAGAAAGAATGGAGGGACAGTTTGAGAAACAAAACTTTTATAATGTAGTATATACCACATTTTTTAAGCTTCGGATTTATTAGTTCCACATTTGTATCCGGTAATGATTTCGACAGTGGCTGCATTGCCAATGCGGAGGCTATGAAGGCCATCGGGAGAACAGTGTGGTGGTTGGGACACTATCGGAAGTACGTTTTGCGTAACGACAGTCTTTCAAAATGTTTGACAAACATATTTTGAAAAGTGCGGGTTTTCTGACGATGGATGTTTATCGGGTCCTTATTAAAGGATCATATAAGGGGTCGCGGTGGTTGCGACACCTTAGAATTCTGGGTCCATATCTCAAATACTTGTCGGTCCATGTGGAATTTGTGGAGGGAAAAGCGGAATTGCGTCAAGTTTTCTAGGGATTCTCCCAGGTCTCTCATTCCACTGTATCATATAATATACATTCATAAACACCTTCCCATCGAAATGATTCGTGTTTCTCAGTAATGCACGTAAAGCAAATGCACTGGCAAGATAGTCTTTTTCAATCAAGATGTACTTTTTCTGTTCACTCAGCGTCCTTTCAAATGTAGAACGAAGATTACCACACTTGACAACTTTGCGACGTCGTCACCACCCTCGCCCTCGTCACCACCCTCCTCTCAAGCCGCCTCACCCTCTGACTCCTCCTTTCCCCACTCCATCCCCCTCACCATCCCTGCGACCACATCCCACTCCTGTCTCCATCCTGCTTCGTTCGCTCCCCTCGCTCCCTCGCCGGCCCCTGGTCCTCATCACCACCCACGCTCGCCCTCTCCACCTCATGCCTCCTCCTCCTTTCCCCACTTCATCCCCCTCACCATCCCTGCGACCACATCCCACTCCTGTCTCCACCTGCTTCGTTCGCTCCCCTCGCTCCCTCGCCGGCCCCTGGTCCTCATCACCACCCACGCTCGCCCTCTCCACCTCATGCCACCTCCCCGCATCCTCCGACCCCTCCTTCAGCCCCGTCTCCGCTTGCGCCTCGCGCTGGCGTATCGTATGGCGCGGCCTTGGCTTCGATTCCTCTCGCTCCGCCGACCTCACCGCCCCGGGCGGCTGCCTCGGCGACGAGGAGGCGGCGGCGCTGTGTTGGTGACGCCCCCACGCCTCCACCTAATTGAACACAAGTGTGTCTAATGCGGGTAAACATTCTCTGAGATTTGTGTTCAGTTCATTGATTGATATTTTTGGGCACGTCAAATGATGTATTCTTTAGTGTATTTCCAGTTAGTGTGGAAAATGTTTTATCCCTCCCAGTACGCGGTGATTCCGGCAACCTCGGCGACCAGAATTCGCCGGCGTTGCGTTGGTTACACCCACACGCCTCCGTCTCCACCTGATTGAACACACATGTGTCTGTAATAGGTAAACATTCTTCGAGATTTGTACTTCGTTCATTGATTGATATTTTGGGGCACGTCAAAAGCTGTATTATTTACTCCACTTAGTGTGGTATTTGTTTTATCCCTCCCAGTACGCGGGGTGGAACGAACGAAGGAGGTGGAGACGGGAGATGGGTAGGGGGAGTGATCGTAGAGATAGTGAGCAGGGAAGTGGGGAATGGCTGTGAGACAGGGTGAGGTGGCTTGGGGGGGGGGAGAGGGCCACTGAAGCGAGGGTTGCTCGAAGTAGGTGGCGTCGTTCGCTTCCCTGGCAGACACCTGCTGGAGTGCGGCGGGAAACGCGACATCGGATCGGCATTCTCCCGAGACAGAATTGCGACCACAGAGGAGATGACGGAACCACGCGCGAAATTTTGACTGCTTCACCTGAGACCAAGAGCTTGGTGAGGGAATCCCTAAGTCTTTGGTGTCGTTTGATTGCATCAGGCAAAATGAAACAATTGTGTACTAGATATTCGAATTTCGTTTTTTTATCTTGCTGACCAAAATAAAAAACTTTGCGCATTGAAGTAGGTTCTGGAATGTCACCAGAACATGTCCTTCATGACAGGAAGATGGGTACACATTGAGAATACCGTGGAGCTATTCAACTACTGGAAAGGTACATTTGTTGAGAATGGCAAACGCTGAGTAACTAGGAAACTATTCAAGAATTCAGCAGGTCGTTAGGTTTCTTTGCGGTAACTTTTGAGGAATTTTAATTTTAGCGGTGTTTCCAGACTGCACCATACTCTTTCTGGTCTTTAAGAAAGACGGAGTTCTAATTACATTCCGTAAATATTTGTTCCATACAGCGAGATTTCATGACATCTGTAGACGATTGTCGAGAAAGAGAGTTACTTTTCATGGAATCGCTTATTTGCCTTGAAGGAGCGTTCTAAAAAAATGTAAATTATAAAAAGGCTTCGCAGCAGCATTTTCTCAGAAACACTGTCGAGAAATATAATCAAAAGAGGAACAAATTCACAAGTGAAGCTCACATTGCGCGTAGCTCACCGAGAGCAGGCCTCCTCTTCGGCATTACCTCAGCAACCCTCCCAACGAACCTGATCCACTGCTTCGGCGCTTCTTTAGCGAGGCAAGAGGGAAGAACTCCTTTCCTCCCGTTATCTTGCGCCCTACGTGCCAACTTTGTCTCTCCACCCACCTTACTTCACAGCCTTCAGACCGTTTCTTCCCTCTCGATCTGCTCACATTACTCGCCCTCCGCGACACTAAATCTCCCGCCCCGTCTTCTCCGCCCCGTCCTCCCCGCCAAGTCCTCCCCGCCCACGTTCCTCCCCGCCCCGTCCTCCCCGCCAAGTCATCCCCGCCACGTCCTCCCCGCCACGTCCTCCCCGCCACGTCCTCCCCGCCACGTCCTCCCCGCCACGTCCTCCCCGCCACGTCCTCCCCGCCACGTCCTCCCCGCCACGTCCTTCCCCGCCACGTCCTCCCAGCCACGTACTCCCCGCCGCATCCTTCCCACCCATCCTCATCACCCCGCTCGTTCTTTCCCCCTTTTTATTCCCATCCACCTTATTATCCTCCTACCATCGTTGCGAGGGCAGAGAAAAAGCAGTCACTGGCACAAAGAAGACTGAAACACACGTCGTCTCCTCCGCACCCCCACCCGGCCCCGCCCGCGTTTGGTCTCGGGCGCAGTATCTCGTTACACAAGCTTAGAGGCCTCGGCGGCTCGTCCCGTTTAGCGATATTTAAAGAGAGAAAGCGGAGAGCCCACAACAGCGGCCGGGGGCGTCTTGTTGACGGGAGATCGCGAAAGACGTAAGACGCGCAGACTGCGGGGGTGGCGTCGAAGCTGCCCCTCAGGCGCGTGGAGCTGGTGAAAGAGGGCGTCTGTGAGGGATTGCGAACTCACCCACCGCCGGGTAACAATGCGAAGATGGTTAGTAATGTTGGTTAGTTGCTTGAACGAAGCCTAGACTGGAGATGAAATAAATAGTTCAATTAGTAAGCGATAGATAAGATAATTAGTATGTTAATGCTAATGATCAATATTAATAAGTAAGATAGTAACAATTAAACTAATCAGTAAGCGATAATTAAGTTAATCAGTAGTAAATTGATAAGTAAATTAGTACAAAAAATCATCAAATAATTAAAGGAGCACTTTAATTGTTTCTTTTCTCTCGGGTAAGCGGAGTGACGGTGGAGCGGGCGATCTTCTGTGGCGCTGTTTGATTTCAGGGGCTGAGGAGGCTAAAAACTGGATGAAGAAGGTGCCCAGGCTAGGAAATAAATAGTTTAGAAAAAAACCTAGTATATTCGGATGTACTCGTCTTCTGACGGCAGATTTTCCCCCTTCAGGGTTTTTTTTCCTCTGCCGTACCTTATGGTCTCCTTTCTGCGGCTTTGATGCCATGAAGAGACCATTCGGGGTGAATGCCAGAATTCGAAAGGTTAGAATGCGGTAGGATGTAGGTATTGTAACGGCTTAAAGGCCTTCAGCCTAGTCCACATAGTTAAAAAGTATTGCAATTATATATAAATGTATAATAATTATCTATTAAATTAAAATAACAAGGCATCTGGAGCTATGCTTAGGTGGCGACAGCTTTTCAGCGGGCTTCCTGGAGGGATTGCCTCTGAATCAGGGGTTGACAAAGAATGTTTTGCACATTGCCAAATCTGGAGGAATGTTTTGGGTTTGTTGGAGACACCTTGTGATGGTAATTTCGGTCTTCATGTGGACGGTAGAGATCGCTAAAGCGGCAGCGCGATGGCAAATCCGAACAGAAGGGCTGCCCGTTTGAATTCGCCTCGATCTGTTTCCCTTATATTGTAAAATGGTGGGCACTCCCCCTCCCCATGAATGTGCATATATGGTTACACCCCCCACCATACACCTATATAAACTTTATCCAATTTTTCTTCTCCTATCGTGATGGCGTAGAAGTACGATCTTTGAGCCACTCTTGACGAAACGGCAGTTAAGACTCCATTGACTTCAGCCTGTGAAGCCCGCCCACAACTACATTAGCAAGAGGGAACAAATCTGCGGTTGAAAGTATAAACGCAACGATCGTATCGTAGATAACTATTGTAGATATGAATCCTTTCAGATAAGGTCTTAATTGAATAATTGGAATTTAATCATTTGCAAGATATTTAAGAAATCCCATCAATATTTTCATGTAGTAGTATTTGAGCTTGCCACAAGGTTAATTGAAGTTATTAGCCGTTATTGCGCGAAACATAAAATGTTCAAGAACTATAAAATATTAAACTCCATTCCACTGGACTTGCAATCCAATTTTGTAACCATCAAACTCCTTCACAACGGTTCAATTGTGCGTCACCTCTAGAGCTACCTTTACCGGGCTTTCTACTCGTATTTCAAATTGTGAGAACAGAGTAATGATTTCCGGTGAAAAAATTCATAACCTGCAGTGATGTAAATTATCACTAACTATGTATTCTTAAATTTCATTTCGTTATTGATCGTGAAGAACTAATTGTGTTTTAACATTTTTTTCGAAAAGAAATCCATTCGTACCTCCCAAGCGGTATGAAAGTGCGGTGGACCGAATTTGGCCCACAGACTATACATTGACGACCCCTGTTCTAAATAGTCCATATCGGTACGTTGTATCGGCGCTTCTCGTTACCGCTTTCAAGCTTAAGTTCTCAGTTCATCGAGGAATCGCACAGAATAATAGACGTCCGTGAGACATGGGGTGGAGCATTCATTTGTGGACAAATACGGCGATAGGAGACAGCGAGATCTATAGACGCAGACTGTGGACATTACGAAGTTAACAAGTTCCTCTGTAACAAGTAGACATCTAACCGGTTCTTACTAGTGCCCGATAGAATATTAAAAAAGAGAAGCTGAAGTGGATGATGTAACGAGTTCCTAAATAACGTCCGTCATGATACACTTGGAAGAAGGTAATCTGGAAATTAATTTCTTTGCTGTTGCTCGTGATAGAAGGTTTTCTTTATTACGTAATTTTCATCCAATTTTCAACTTACTCAATAGCAATCTTCAAGTAATAACAAAAATTAATTTCAAACAGATTTGACAATAGTTGAATTACTTATGAGATAAATGCTGTTAATTATGAGGCAAGGTATTAGTCAGCTTAAAAGAGGCTCTAAGGGTTGAAAGAAGTACGCTAAACTATTCCACGTCAAGTTAACACTACATTGTGCTCTGCAGTATTTTATACGTTATTTACATTGAAGCAACTTCAAAGTATTCTGTTGTGTTTTAGATTTCACAACTGGATGTATGAGCATACACAAATGTAGATATCTCTTCCTGGGCGTGCACGATCACAAACCATCTCGTTCCGACAAGCAATCGCGGAAAAACTCCTTTTGGTGCTGCAAGAGCGTCATTGTCGTATGCGCATTCAATACGTATTGTATTCAAGCAGTGTACACGAAACAAATGCCTCAGATGCATCGGTAAGCTTTGAAAGGGGTTAAAGTCGGCTCGTATCCGCTAATGAAGGCTAATGAATCCACGGATCATCGTGGAACTGGAGAGCGGAAAAAAGAGTTGGGGTCAGGGTGCAAATCCAAAAAGTAAATACAAATGAAGAGGATGATAGTCAAGAGAGAATGAAAATAAGGAGTCTAGAGACGGCAGAACAATTATTTTGAACCTACTAAAAACGAGGATGTGCAATTAAAAGTGAATTAGCAATTGACCAAAAACAGAGAGATGACATTATAAGAGCGAAATACTTGAGACCAAATTAAATACTCCCATCTATTGCATTTTCAAATTAGTGAATGGAATTATTTTGAATGACATATAGGATCGTTGTCGTTTATTTAATAAGAGTATTATTTTAAATGACGAAAATGAAAGTGTTAAAAATTTTCACCTAAGAGAGCTACGGGTTTGTGATTTTCGATGTCAAGGAGTGACAAAAATAACACAAGCAAGATGATGAAAACGAAGACAATATCAAAAGCGAAAGAACGAATAGCGAAAGAAAAAGGTAAGAAAGAAGAGTCACAATAATTCAAGATTAACATTATCATTTGAAGACTGACAAGAAATATAATGTGATTAAGAACAAAAATCAACTTTACATCTCGCAAGAACAATTACTCTACGTGAAAGATGATTTCACTGTTTCGATGTCATTTTCTAGACTTCTCTTTGATATGAAGATTTATCACAAAAGGGCGAATTGTTGTGAAGAACATATGTGGTATACTACTTGCAAGAACCCCTTCAGTTTTTTGTTATTTTTCTTTTTTGTGGTTGCAATCTCTGAAGATGAAAATATATTTTCCAAAATGTTGGCAAACTACTACGTAGTGTAATTCTTTCCACAGGCCAAGTCCACTGGCCAAGTCCAGTGAACCTGATTTCTATATAAGGGGAATGCACTCCAGTTACAAGTAAGGAGAAATTTGCTTAACCCGAGAGAGGTGGCGCGGGGATCTCTTGTGACCCCACGTATCTTTGCATAGTTGCAGTTGCCTAATTTTGCGAGTCAGAAGCTTTACATTTCACCACATTCTTTAGCTTTTGTCTGAAAAATTTTCCAAATTTAATATGTAATAATTCATTTATAAATATTTGTTGAACCAATACAAATATCTTAAATTTCGTGCTTTTTCTAAGTTGTGTTGATTGGCTTTGTAGCATTTTAAATAAATTGTTTGTTTTTATGTGAGGCAATGTGAGAAATTAACTGAATTTTCTGAAAGCTTTGTTGTTGAAATATTCAGGAAAATGTAAATGGAGTCACTACATAAAATGAAAGATAAATAATAATTCTGCCCGATTATTTGTTTCAATTCCTCATTTGCATGTTTGTTTATAATAGTGAATTAAGTTAATACGACCTTATAATGGTTCGATTATTACTAAAATAACTAATTTCGCACTTATTTCTTGCTAAATATAATTTTACAAAGAAATAACTTACAGGGGTCAGAAATGACACCGCGCCACCTCTAACGTAACTCCGGCAACCGCCACCTCTCCCGGGTTAAGGCAGCTGACTGATATTTTTATTACGAATTTGAACATATAATAATAATAATAATAATAATAATAATAATAATAATAATAATAATTGCACGACTCACTGTTCATTCTAAGCACAAAAGTTAAATATGTTTTTTTTAAATGTAATAGCCAATTTTTATATTCACCAAGGTAGACCAACATGTATTTTGGAGTAAACAACTGTGGGCTGCTACCCATCGTAACTTAAAACACCATATATAATACTAATCACTAAACATTTTTGTGAATGAACACGTGTCTGACGTATGCTGCGCATTGGGTTTATTGAATATAACTAACTGTTTGCATTTCAGAACAGTCAATTTTCGAACTTAAAAGCAGGCAACTCGTTATGTAAGAAACAAGGGATCCATGCACTTGCTCGCACATAGAACTGCACAGAAACTCAAATAGTTCATTTGATTTTATAGTGAAATATCATTTACGTCCTTTCCCTTCAATGTAGTTTGATTTCAGGGGTTTGTTCTTCTCCAGTCACCCATACTTTGGTGTTGGGGCGACCGGAAAAAACGCAAGAACTAATTGTCCAAAAATATAAATGAAGGTTCAAAATCGTCTCATTTTGTAGAAAACTGCGTAAGAAACATAATTCTGCCATGTCCCCGTCCGTCCTCTCCTGGTCTTCATATGTCCCCTTCATTTCCTCACACATCTCTCACATTCCATCCATCTTCCCCTCAACATTTCCTCACTTGCCTCCACTAGTCCCCACATTTCGAAACGTGTCCCTATGAAAGTCAACTGTCTCAACAAAACCCGTCTCCCTTTGTGGCATGAAAACCACATTTTAAGGACGTAGGACGCCTTGTTTCCTAGTTATGTGCGATTTTAATGTGTGGTGCAATAATTTGTTTAGTCTGTCGTAATTTGGAACTTCTATTTTGTTTCATCTAAAATGTGTTTGAAGCGGGACTGGAGAGTAAATTTGTATTCAATAGTATCACACGTACAAGATTTTGAATCGATAGTTTTCTATAAATCGCCAAAAACGATCACCTATCCTTATCCTTGTATACATGAGCAATATATTAATATATATATATATATATATAAATATATATATATATATATATATATATATATATATATACACAGAGAGAGGAATTAGTCGGACAGAATCATTAACGTGACTAATCACACTTGAATTTACCTCCAACGAACAATAGCAACAACCTGAGTCTAACTCGCGCCACGGCATTGCGTAACCTCCAGCGCCAGCATATCTTCCGGCGCGGGCAAGAGTAGTGCATTGCGCGTGCAATGAGCACAGGCGCGTTGCGTGCCGCGCGGCCGCCGCGCGCTCTTGTCATCTCGCCGCCGCCGCCACCGCGTGTGAAGGCGGGTGGGTTGCGCGGGCGGGGGCGGCCATTGTGCTCGCGTGCTTCCTCTGGCGTACGCCACCGACGTGCGCTCTCGCGCCGGGGGGCGGAGGCTATGGAGGTGGAGGTGGCGATTGAGGTGGCGATGGTGGAGGCGGTGGGAGTGACGGTGGGGGGTTGGGGAGAGGGACCGACGGCGAGGGTGGGGGTGGAGAAGGAGGTGGAGTCTGAGGCGGAGGCGGGGACGGGGACGGAGGCGGAGCCGGGGATGGAAGCGGGGCACTAGTGTAGGCGAAGGCGGCGATGTTGCGGGTGACGGCAGCGGGGTTGGGGGTTGGTGCGGGGGTGACGGCGGAGGCCGCGGCGGTGGCGGAGTCTTAGGCTATGGCTGGAGGTGGAGGTGGAGGTGGCGTTGGTGGAGGCAAAGGGGTTGGCGGTGGGGGATGGGGAGAGGAACACGTCGGCGAAGACGGTGGTCGAGACGGAGGAGATAGTGGTGACGGTGGAGTTGGTGGAGGCGGTGGCGGAGGTGAAGGCTGTGGCGGAGGCGGGAACGGAGGCAATGCCGGGGTCGGAGCCGGGGATGGAAGCGGGGCTACTAGCGTAGGCGGAGGCGGCGGCGTTGGGGGGGACGGCGGCGGGGGTAAGGGTGGGTCCGGGGGCGACGGCGGAGGCAGCGGCAGGGGCAAAGTCGGAGGCTCAGGCGGGGTTGAGACGGGGGCGCAGACGGTGGCGGAAGCGGGGGCAGTAGAGGTAGCGGTAGCGGTGGCGGTGGCAGAGTCAAAATCTGTGGCGAGGCGCAGACGGAGGCAAATGCGGCAGCAGAGTCGGAGGCTAAGGGGTCATCCGTAAATTACGTAACGCTAAAGGGGGAAGGAATGGGTCTGAGGCAGCGTTACGTAGAGATAGAGAAGTGCGTTACAAGAGGGAGGGGGTATTGAAAATACTCGAAATTTGCGTTAAGCAATTTATGACACGGCCCCTGAGGCGGGGTTGAGGCGGGGTTGGAGACGGCGGCGAGGGTGGTGGTGGAGGGGGCGGGGGAGACGGCGGAGGCAGCGGCGGGTGCAAAGGCTGTGGCGGGGATGCTGGCGGGGGTGGAGGTGGAAGCGGGACCAGTGGAGGAGGCGACTACAAAGGCGTTGACGGGGAGGTGGTGGCGGAGCCTTTGTTAGCCGCCAGGGAGGGGGCGGAGGCGTCGGAGGAGTGACCTGGGCTGCGGAGGGAGGCGACGGAGGAGGAGGCGACGGAAATGGAGGCGACCGAGGCGGAGGCGACGGAGACGGAGGCGCCGGAGGCGGCGACGGAGGCGGAGGCGACGGAGGCGGAAGCGTCGGAGGGGAGACTTGGGCTGTGGAGGGAGGCGGTGGAGGAGGGCGCGAGGTCCCGCGGGGCCAACGCGAGAATAAAACGCGCGCGGAGCGGAGCGGCACCGCGCACGCCCCCGCCCCGCGATCTGCTCACGCGAGCGAACGTATTTGATGAGAACCCTCAGCTGCATAAAACATGCTCAATACGACACGTAGTACATGCACAAATGATATTGTAAATGTGGATGTTCCAGGAACGTTAGGTATTAGGCTGTCAGTATCCGCATGAAAAAAAAAAGGTTTTGAGGGGATTGACATGAATGACATGTAACAATATGGAGTAATACCTCACATATTCATCAATTAAATGAAAATATCATGTAAATAAATAAAAATATATTTATATTTATGAGTATATGTTGCAAATACTCGTGCTCTGGAAACGTGACAATTGTTCACCTTCACATTGGCTGCGTTGGGGCTAGTTAACCGGTATTTGTTATGCATATAGCTAAAGCAAAACTGTTTGCCGACGTTGGAAATACACTTAACAGCCCCTATGCGCGGAACAACGTCGCGCCACATTATTGTTAATTGTGTCCATTGGCTGACAGATCACTGGATCTGCTTTAGATGGCAATTGTTGAAATATTTAACTTTGCTGGAGTGTCTTTAACTTCTCAGTAGCGTGATCCGAGACATAGAATACAGATTTTTTTCTTCTTTTGAAAATACATGGCCTCAGTCAAATTTGAATCCGTAAACTTCGGATTAGAAAGAATGTTAAACATTTTAACCACTGGCATGGACGAGACGTGTACATGTAATTAGTTTACATGCAATTAGTTAATTTGAACACACTGCAGATTGTTTCCATTATATTACTCTCAAAATAGCATGAAACGTTTCCAAAAGATAGACGAGAGTCAACAATACAAGTAAGTCATTGTAATCACTCCAAAAAATACCACAGTCGCAGATAACAAAAAAATGGTCGTACGCCACGCATACTTACCCTGGAGACCAAAAAGCATTAGCTAACATTGAAACACGAATTACGCATTCTCAGTTACAGAGCAATAACATCCACTAACAATCGCGTTGAGCAAGACGTTTTCATTAACCCGATACGTAATTACATTTCAAAGAGAAACATATTTATTGCGTTATTTAGAGCGTGGCACAGCACGCATTTCCCCCCGTCGCGCGAAGCGGAGCGGGGCGCCTGCAGCGACACACGCGGTATGTAGGTCAACTAGGGGGCGGACGCCGCGCCCGGGGTCGCACTCTCGTGACCCGCGCCCGTGCCTTTCGTCGACTTCATTTATTCCATTACCGATAAAGAACCGCATCGGTCCGCGAAGTGAGACGGGGCTGAAAGGGCGGTGCGAGGCGTGGAGGGGGACGGAGGGTTGAGTGGGAGGGTGGAGAGATTGGTGGAATGGAACGGGTGGGGTCGATGAGGAGGGGGGTTGGGGTGGTTTGGGGAGAGGCGGCAAAGGAGCGGCTGAAAGAGAGAGAGAGAGGTGAGCCGACGTTGGAGCGAGTTAATGAAGGTCGGGGACAAACGCTGTATGGTGGGATGAAACATGAGACGGGAAGGAGGCGAGGGAGAAAGAGACGGGGAGAAGAAGGATGAGGTGAAAATGGGTGGAGAAGAACGGGGCAGGGGAATGCGGCTGAGTGCAGAGCGGATCCAAACGGAGAGAAGCGGGGCGAGTAGGTGGGTAGGGGCGTGGCGGGTAGGAGCGGTGCGTGGCGGTGCGTGGCGGGGCATGGCTGGGGAAGGGCGAGGCGGAGCGGGCGGGCGAGATGCGGTCGATCAGATCGGGTTGCGAAGGAGCGGCACAGAGTGATGATAATCAGGGTTGGGGAGATGGACTTTCGATAGGCGGGGGTTGGTGTTGGCAGAGGCGTCGAGGAATGTGACGAGACGGAGTGGGGAAGACACAACGGAACACAGCGGGGACCAAGCTCCGGAACGAATCAGAGTAGAGGGGACGAGGAGGAGTCTGTGACAGAGCGGAGGAGGCGGATGAAGTGGAGCTGAGCGGGCTGAGGCGGGGAGCAGCAGGGGCGTCACGGGGCGAGGAGAAGCGTGGTAAGCGGTGTGGAGAAGGCGGAACGAGACACGTGGGAGGAAAGGGGAGGAACGGGATGGAATGAGGCATGTCTGAGTGTAGTGCGGTGGGGTGGAGCATGACGTGCGAGATCAATTACGGATGAGCGTGTCCGTTGGGATTGAATAGGGCGGAACGGGGAGATGCGAGAAAGAAACGGAGTAGGGTGGGTCGGGGTAGAGCGGTTGTGGGTCGGGGAGGAGCGGTGTAGGTCGGGGCGGAGCGGGGTGGGTCGGGGCGAAGCGGTGTGGGTCGGGGCGGAGCGATGTGGGTCGGGGCAAAGCGGTGTGGGTCAGGGCACAGCGGTGTGGGTCGGGGCGGAGCGGTATGGGTCGGGGCCGAGCGGTGTGGGTCGGGGGGGAGCGGTGTGGGTCGGGGCGGAGCAGTATGGGTCGGGGCCGAGCGGTGTGGGTCGGGGCGGAGCGGTGTGGGGTCCGGGCGGAGCGGTGTGGGTCGGGGCGGAGCGGTGTAGGTCGGGGCGGAGCGTTGTGGGTCGGGGCGGAGCGGTGTGGGTCGGGGTGGAGCGGTGTGGGTCGGGGCGGAGCGATCCAGGGTAGCCAGGGTGGAGTGGATCCGAGCGAGGCGCAGCGGGGGCGGGGTAGGCGCGGCGTTAACGCGGCGGGGAGGGCGTCGAAGAGGAATGGGAGGCCGGCGGCGAGGGAGTCGCGGATCGCTAATTTAATGAGGTACAAAATGAACGTAACGAATCACGGAGTCCCCCGCGGGCCGACCGCCGCCGCTCCCGCTCCGCCCATCCGTCCGTCCCGCCGACCGCCCCAACGACCGGCCGTCCGGTTATTTATGAAAACGAGGCCCCGCGCGCAGCCTTTTTCATTACTTAGAGCCCAAACCTCTCGCCCCCTTCCCCTCCCCCTCCCCGTCTCACCCGCCCTCTCCCTCCACCCTTGTCCCGCGAAGCGCCCCGTATTCTTATTCCCCCGCCGGTGGCCCGTCGGGATTGTCCCAGTCACTTTGCTGGGGCCTCTATCGATGCTGGTTCTAGTATTTGTTTTTACTCTACCCGCCCTGGAATTGAATTAAATTTTTGTGTTTTTCGTTCTGGAATTGAATTGAATTAAACTGAAATCGTCCTCATTTGTAGGATAGGGCGACTCGCAGAGTTAGCTCTTCGGTGTTTGGAATTCGCTCGCAGAAAGTGTTCGATTTTGACATTTCTAATCTAAATTATTTACGTAAATATACTCGTGAAAAATGGATGGAAAGACATTGAGTAAGCAGTAGACGCGTCGTAAGATATTCAAGACTTCCTTAATCACCGCCCTCGTCTTTTGCCTTCCACACAGTTTTTAACTTTGCGGGAAATTTCAGGAAAGTCATTTCAATCCTTTCCCATTTTTTTTACTTAATGCAATTTTTTCTTTCTATATTGACAAAATCAACCATCTTGTTTCAGGCATTGGTAAAATTTTCGTAGCATGTCTGAGAGTTCTATTTTATATATTCGATTGTCGCAGTCTGTTTTGAATAGTGAAAATTATTATCATTATTATTGTATTATTAAAGTATTAATGATACACTTAATTAACGATCGATATCCTTGAATACTTTACATCCAAATTAGTAACATTTACGTGCAAATCATAATAATGTAAACCTATAGTAAACCTGTAGTAAATACAGAACAAATACGAAGTAAATCATGAATTATTGGTATCTAATGAAATATCTGATTTTGTTTATGGATGTATTGACGGTTATTTGAATCTTTTTGCGAGTGTTCTTAAGACTTTTCTCTGCCTTTACATGAAGATTATACAATATTGAAAGGTTTTTTCAGTTTCTGCAGGTAAAGAACAAACATGAAACTATTTGTAGGATTTATAAGTCCAGAGACGTAATATCAATTATTTTATACAACATAAATTCAATATACAGTAGTCAGTTGTTATAATTTAACAAATAAGATATATGAAGAATAGTTCTGCATCATTAAAAAAGATGGTTAATAAAGTGATTTCGTGAAATGAATTTGGTTCCTTAGAAATAAAAATTAATTAACGCTCTGAATCCACCTTCAGAAGCCAATTCTCTCAATTTTAAGACTAGGAAAGCGATTATTGATGATTTTTCGTTAATGTAAATTCAGTCGCTTGATTACATGATATGACCTTGATACGCAAGTAAGAAAATGTTGGTATCATGGATATCTAGAAATTAACAGGGATGAATGAACCAAATCCATTTAAAATATGTTGCTCTCACACGACTCAAAGACTCCAATGCCAGTCTGTATTAACTCCATGAAACTACTTATAAACACACCCTAATATTATTAAGACGATATTATGTACGATGAGTAGAGTACAATATTGAAACCTTATTCCAAAGCTTTGAGCATGAAAAGACCAATATTCCTAACTTTTTAAACAAAAATCCACAGTAATGATTCTATGAAACTCGACTTCCTCTACTACAGAGACTTCCTAACAGTGTGATGGATTAGCAACGAGATGCATCTCCCCACCACTCCCTTCAGAAGTCGTCAAGAAGTCGTCAGATTGTCTCATCGTATTGTTGACAGAAATAATGAGATATCACTTAATTAGCAGATATAATATCATCAAACTTCGCAGTCAGTGCACGGAAAATCCAAGGAACCGACTCTCCCCCACCGTACTTCCTACCGCACTCCTTTCATAATCGCACGGAAGAAACCAAATGTGGAGGTCCTAATGTCTCCCAGTTGCGCGCTTCAAATTTGAGCCTTAATTCCATTTAATTAATTGATTTATCTCAATTAGAACGCCGCCGCGACGAGGCAGTCCGGGCTCCGAGGCGAATTACGAAGATATTGCCAGAAATTCGGCATAAGCTCAGAAGCGAAGGGACGCCCCTCTCCCAAGTTGGTACAAAGGGACACCGGGAGGACGGGAGACAGAGACAGAAGTCGAGAGTTTAGAGGAAGAGACGAGGAAGAAGGCGGAAGAGTCAACGGGAAACGAGGAAGACAAACTGCGACCCTGAGGCGTTCTTGTTAGCGGCACACAAAGTAATTTCAATCATGAAAATACCTTCGCATTCAGAGAGGGCGTGAGATAGGTTCACGAAAGGTCGATACGAGAGGGGTTGCTGTTTGATATTGGGAACTGCATTCATCTTTCAGTTACTTCAGATATTTCCAAGAATTTCCTTGGTACCGAAATTTGAAGAGAAATTCGACTACTTGAACAGTCCTTTTGATTAACCCATGGGGTGAATTATGAGAAGTTAATTAAATATTAAGGACGAGAACACACATACACAAGGTAGGATTCGGGTCTAAGTTTGTTCGTTGCAGATAAACTCCCACTCTCTGGCTTCGGTCTTACCAGAAGGTACGAAACGTGGTTATTATAATATTAATATAATTATTATAATATATCTGCTGTATTTCATGACCATTTTCTGTAGACAATTCCATTGCGGGTTCACCGGTTTTGGTCCAAAATAATAAGCTATTTCAGTTTGCCGACGTTTCTGAGTGTATTATTGCTCCATCTTCAGGGCTGGATAAGTTTCACAACACGGTTATTAAAATATTGTCAACAATGTTGTTGATGGAGCAATAATAAACTCCGAAACGTCGGCAAACTGAAACAGCTTATTATTTTGGACCAAACCCCAGTGAACCCGCAATGGTATTATAATATATTTATAATAATTATTATAATAAGAATGGTGATGATATTTTCTCGCTGGATGATAAAATCTGCCGCTCACCTACAAGTCTGGCTAGTGGCGGAAGACCAAGAGGTACGTTATGTCTAGTCATGCACGCCGTAATAGGCATCCCTTGCACGTGTATCTTATTAAGGGGCCGAAACCCCTGGATGGGCACCTGGGCGCTATATCCTAATCCGCAACCTCCTCGGGCGTACATGTACACCCTCAAGCTATCCGGATTTCCGCCGAAACGCAGTTAGCCCTCACGACAACCTCCACATACACTGTCCTGGGTCTGGGACCGCCCTGCTAGCTCAGAGCTCCTTGCTTTCCAGGCTAGTACCGGAGTCAAAACAATGCGCCACTCACATGCACAGGCAACAAGTCCCTCCTCCTTGCCCAGAATATCGAGCCACTGCCACGACGAAGCCAAGAGCCCAACTAGGAGCCACCCTGAACCAAGGTTCGAGCGGCTCGGAGCCCCCAACCCGTCTCTCCACTGCCTACTACCTTGAAGGCTCGCGAAGTGGGTTTAGCCGGAACATAGGCAACCTTACGGTGAGTCTCAAGAGTCCCATCGAACTTCAAAATGTGGACGTCTGAGTATTCCGAAGAAACTCCTTCACCCGAACCTGCTCAAAGGTCGTCACGCCAAGGGCCCAACTTGTTGGGTTGCTGGGTTGCACCGAACAACCAGGACCGCCTACTCACTACCTCCAGCTTGAAGCTAACGACGTGAGTGCCGCCATGAAACTTAAAGGGTCCGGGAGGCCGTCTAACCACTCCCCACCAGAGGACTTGCCCACCTACGCAGACAGTATCCCTCCCTACGCGGGGGACCAAGAAGGACAACTTCGGTGCGGTGGTTGCTGCAGTGCGTCGTCTCCCGCTAGCGGACACGCCGACGCGACCATAGAACAGCGCGGTCCGTGCCGCGCGCCGCTGCAAGGTTAAGTCACCCCGTGTGGGTGGCGGAGGGGGGGCGGGGGCGGCGGGGTCGCGGGGTCGCGGGAGCGGCCGTGCGCGGCACGCAGCGGCGCGCGCACGCGTGTGCCCCAGGAGGCGGTCGATAGCGCTGTGTGTTTAGCCCTTTCCAGGCGATTTCGCCGCCGCCGCCGTCTGCACGCGTACGAACCAGCGAGCTTCCGCCCAGCGTTATCTCGCTCAAGGGGGTCAATGGGCTAGCACTTCGGTTCGAGTGATTGTTAGTGATTCCGGAAACGTCAATTAACAAGGTCATTGGTCCCGTACGTGTAGTGCATTTTTTTTCATCGGGAGGTAGCTGTCATCTTCTCCCGATGGATCCGAACGAGATCCGGCGTCCGACCTACCGTCGACTAGAAGGAATTTCCCTCAACCAAGAAACTCCCACCAGCGGGGCACTGCCCCAGCCGGGACAAGCTCTAAGTTCTCGATAGGTCTCCCGATATCTGTGGTAGCGTAAGTGGGTGTACGTTAGGGGTTAGGACAAGACAAGGAAGAGGAAGGAAAGGTCGCGCGCGGTACGTGTCCCATTTCTTACGGTACAGTTCTAATATTAGCCTAGAGTTGATCTGAGAAACCGCGGAAAACTACAGATCAGAGCAGCCGGCCGCTAGAAATCTCCTCCAGACAGCGTCTTAATTCCACCTAGCTGAGAAGCTAGTGTCGAAAATCCTGCCGCCGTCCGGAATCTAACCCAGGACCTCCGGGTCAAAGTCACTGCAGTGACATCAGTTGTCTCACTGAGCCACCTCTGCCGGTACTCCAGTTCGGAAGTGGGAGAGTAACTATTTATTGTGCATGGGCGCATCCGACTAATCAGGACATTAGTCCCGTAGAGCAAGTCGTATTCTGGTAGACGACAGTTTCCACCCTCACTAGAACGGACGTTCCGGCACAGAGCTACACCTTCGTTTGCTGTCTTTGTTTTCCTTCACCAGGTAACCTCCGAAAGAGGCACCGCTGTAGCGGGGACAGGCCTCTAGTTACCGACTGGTCTCCCGGCATGTGTGCTAGTGTAGTGCATGTGTGTGTGTAAAGGGAGAAAGGGAGGGTGAAGTAGAAAAGATCGCGCGCATCCCGTGGCCCGATTGTTAGGGTACTACTCCGTGATTCACCTGGTGTTGATCGGAGAAGCCGGATGCTAGAATTCTCCTGAGAGAGGTGAATTGGATCCATTGTGAAGCTGGTGACGAAAACCGGCCACCGTCGGGACTGGAACCCTGGAATTGCGGCCAATGTTGATGCGGAGACAACGGTGCTACCACTGAGGTATCCTTATAGATCAGTTCAAGCTCCGGAGGAGAATTAGAATCTCCCATCAGTTTCCCAGAGTTTCTGGGAGCGATTCATGGAGTAGCTGATAGTTCCGCTCACCTACCTCGGATTAACGAGATTTCCGGTAGTCAATTTGGAATTTGTGGTGGAAAAATCGGGTTCCCAGGGTTTTTAATCGTTTTTTTAGGTTTCCCAGATTCTGATTGTTCTATCACCTTTTTATTACTTATTAATCGCAGTTATGGCCGAAACGGCCAAGACTACTAATTGTAACGATACATATTCTTGAATTTCCCAGCAGTACCCACGTATTTTAAGCCTTTGGGCAGCCGTGTCTAACTGCGTCCCACAAGCTACTTGCCTACCTTGAAAGCCCGGCAACTTCTGGCAGAACTATCATTTCCCCCCTAACTCCAGAAAGGGGTGTACATGCGCAAGCTGTAGTAGGAATGCTAAGTACAAAACGTACTCCAAATATCACGAAGAATGGTTGCTTGATACGAATCTATATTTTCTTGATGTTTTCTATTAAGCAAGTATATATGTCAACATTCTTTACTACTTATTACCTTATTTCATCTTTAATTGGACCAGGAAAATTTTTGAATAATGAATTCTTTGTTTTTATTTTGTGTTATATTTTATTAAGTAATTCTCTTTATTGTATGTAGCATTAATTGGAAATAAATTAACTAGTCTCTCTTACGGGTAAACAGCCCCTATTAAACCTCATAACCTGAACGTGGGACATTAATGTAATTGTTGCACTCTGAAATAAACGCGATTACGAAGTCAAGATCCTTTCGATTCGAAATGTTTAATTTTACTCTCAATTATCAATTTGAAATGTAACTGATGTATTCATTTTAGTGGATAATTTCTTGGCTCTAGTAGAAGAAATGGGAATTAATATTGCTTATCGGAAAATAACCGTCAACTGAATTTTTCAAAAGCCTATAATGGACCAGATATCAAGTGACATACCGCGACCGCGAAGCAATTTGTACAAACCTCACTTTTAAATCTCAGACAGTGTCTCTGGACTCAGTGCCCGCAAACTGTGGTGAACTAGTTACCTTACTCGCGACCTTGATATACTTCTCTTAGAGGTATTTTTCATTTCTTTCTTTGTTCCAGTAGTAAGGTAACATTTTGATAACATAAAATCATTGGGAAGAGGTAAACTATTTTTCATGACAAATTTATAATAAAAGAATTTTTATTACGGGTGGTCAACGAGATGGTGATAATTGAAACAGAATTTCAAGGAAGATTACAACGATGATTTCTTTACATGATAAAGCTTCTTCGTTCTAGAAGTTGAGTAAAATAGTATTCGATACGAAGAGCGACATGAATTTAAGCATTGATCTCGCAGCATCGACGGACATTGTTATCCGCGAGAAAGCTAGCATTTTGCCACACCTCAACGATGTCGCAAGGGTCATGAATTTCTCTTTATTGATCTTCTGAACCTATAATCATGCTGCCAAGATGAAAATTAGTTATATAGAACTGAGAAAAGAACTTAACTTAAGTTTGCAATCAGAAATAGATATCGACACTTAAAAAACAATATCTTAAATTTCCAAAACAGCTAATTTTAGAAGACTAAAAATTATTTCTTTAAAACTGTTTTATTTTACTTCTTTAAGAATGAACATCAATTGCAAGGCAAATATTTTCGATAAAAATGGTGCTGAAGTAGTTTTTTTCTAATTCGCCGGTGTTACCTGTATTTGCACAATAAAACGTTCTTTTTCGTTTCAGACTAAACGTATTTTAACCATCGCAAAAGTATATCATCAGTATTTTTGGAATGTATTATACAGTCTTAAAATATATTTTATAAAGAAGAAAGAAAAATTGGACGAACTTCTTTCGCAGACGTTTCAAATCTTCTACTTGGGTCTTATTAACACGAATTATAAGGAGAACATCTGCAATGAGGCATTACTTCCACAACTTTTAGGATTCATTACCTAACATTTGCGCACAATTTCTCAATGTCACTTGACGTTTCACAAATGTCGAGCGCTTAATCTTTGTCTAGCGATGCGCTGGCGAAAGGGAAGGAACCGAGGCGAAACAAAGTGAGCAGCTGGGTGCGTTGGCTGAACAGACACAGAAAGTAGAAATGGTATATTAATGTTTGGCACAACGTTAACCATCCGCATACCAAGCTTCATGCGGGGTACACGTGTACCCCAGTCGAATATTATGCAAGATTGCTTTGAAATATAAAATAAGTAACTAAAATATGAACATTTTGATTATTTAGAGCAGTTAACACGTAATAAAAGACAAATTTAAGAGTATGAAGTAACTTTATTCCTATGTTTCTCTTTTATTACAACAATACTCTTCATCAAAATACTTCTTTCGTGGTTACTCGTATCTTCAGCAAGTGGTGCTTATTTAATTGTTTTCGTATCTGAATGTTTATTACACCTAAATGACGAACACTTTGAGCATCTTGTTGTACTTTTTCTATCTCTGTTTCTAATAATTAATAAGGAATAAAATTGGTGGCTCAGAATACCAAGCGGAATGCAAATGTACCCTAGTGCTTGTTTTAAGGTGAAAAAAAAGTCAACAGTTGAGATGCCTTCCAACTTCTGTTACCGGTGACGTGCGGTCACTGTGACCGGGAAAGTTGTAGACTGATTATATTCTTTATTTCATTTCACATCGAATTAATCATTTTTCCCGTTAACAGAGGCATAATAAAGAGAAAAATCGAAGTTTGTAGTTCATAAAATAAACAGAAAATAATATAATTTTTTATTACTCGTTGAGTGAATTTCAGGTCATTTATTGCTCCACATTGTTTCTTCTCAGTTGAAGTACGCCTAGAAAGGCTTTGAAACGATATTGACTACATAAAAAAACTTTATTTTAATAAGAAAATACACTGTTAAATGAAAATTATTTACTAAGTACAAACGTGCATTACCAAATACAAACTTCTACTACTGGTGAGGTGTGGTCATCGAGACCGATCTATAACTTCAACTGATTCTCAGAAGCCATCGGTTGCAACTAGGTAAGGTAGTCCACGCCCGAACATTGTCTAGAAAGAGATAAGAAGGTACTGTAAACGAAAACTTCCTGCGTTGCACCGGTTCCTGAGTTTATTTTTCCTCGCCGGTCACTGGAACCGCACTTCACCAGTTAACGGTTAAAACTATTACTTTCTTTAAGACGTAATTGTCAACGGAAGTACTTAGGACAATTTAACGATGTTTCAATATCACAAAATAAGCGCAACGTACTCAACAAGTAAAAAAGTGAAATTGGGGTACACATGTAACCCGCTTTGTATGCAAAGGGTTAAGGAACATGCAAATTCTGTAGAAAAAAAGTTCATCAGGAAGTTATGGGGAATGAGAAGCGATTTCCCGAAAACTGGAGAGTTATTTTTCGTTCGTCCAAGTTTGTTTACGTCAATAAGCTTTCCTCTTTCATTTAGTTTCGACTTATTTACTTTCTCCCTTGACGTCTGCCATGGCATGATAACCTTGAACCAAAGTCACAAAACGTAATAACTGCCTTGCCAGTGTTCTTAAAGCAGAAATATCATGAAAAGAAAATGTAATGGCGGGTAATACTTTCAGAGAATCCATTGTTTTCTCCTCTTTCAGCAGTTCTTCATCAGCCTTATTCGCCACATTGTTCCTTTCTCTTTCCGAGACCAAGAGCCCCTACCCCTGTCGTATCCACCACTGGTGAGCGCTCCTCTTTCCTTACTCCTGCCACAACAGCCACTTTAACTCCAGTCTCCTCTGGTCACCCTTCCCCACCATCAGCATTTCTCAGTCTCCCCCTATCACGCTATCTCGACGTCTTGTCCCGTCATCGCGAAATCTTCACTCATCACCGCTTTCTGACCTCCCGCCGCCCTCACCATTACGCTAACATTCTTTTACTGCGATCTTCATAATTTTTCTCCGTCTCGTATCCACTTCGCTGGTGAACGGTGTCTTCCCTCACGTCTTCCATTACACCCGCAACTTAAACCCCCTAACCAACGCAGGTCCGCTCGAACTTCCACTACCTCAGGTCACCGTACCCACCTTCAACATTTTCAGTCCCTCTGCCTTTAGTTTCGCCATCGCGTTCTCTATCCCCTGCCGTCGCGCCCCGCCCTCTTTCCCTGTCACCGCCCCCATCGCTGGTCACCGCCCCCGCTGCCACCCCCGCTGCCGCCACCGCGGCAGCCCTCGCGGTCGCTTGAGAGAATTAGAGATCTCCTGGCGGAGGGCAAAGCTGCTTGCCGGAGATAATATGACTTAATAATGTTTTTATAATGAACTTCCGCGAGAGAACTGGAAAAATTGGGAGAAAAGAGACAGGGATAGAGAGAGATGCTTTCGTTCTCGTAGATGGCAGCTAGGCATCCTGGTGGAGCCAACAGCTTCCGAAACCGAAGCTTAACACAAACAATGATTGTTCGCTCTATAAACTAAGGTCTGTGATACAGGATTGTTTTTAATCTAAAAACTCGCAGTTGAATAATTCCATTTTTTGAAAGTGTTTATAAACTTATCTACCAACTGTGCATTTCCCTTCATTATTCTATTCTTTTTCTTTTTGTTTTTCAATTATAGTCTTTATCGCAAAGAAGAAAAACACATTACCTTTCTCGCAAAGACTACACTATAATACTACAAAAATCTTTGAACTTGTACAACTTAGTTGCGTGAATTCTTTTGAAGTGTTAATTGAAAAATGTTTAAAAAGTTGTGGTGCAAAACAGCACGTACTTTCTCGCTCGTATTTTCACGCAAAATTACGCGAAATAATTAAATTATAAAAAAATTGGACTTAACCTTATTTCAAATTCTACATTTAAGAAAAAGACTTCATTAAGGGAAAAAAACTATCTTTAATATTTTAGTTGTAGGGGGCCCCAAATTTTGAAGAAAGTTTTTCACAATCTCGAGTGGAACCAGATCTACCGGGGAATATTAATTTTGGAAGAAATCGTACTTATAGTTTAGGCACCAGTGTTGTTGACAGACGGATGGACAGACGGACGTTATGCTTTCAATTGTTTTTTCGGTATGAAGGACGCACAAATCAGGGAATCTGGCTTCACCACGTGTTAGGGATTTTTTTTTGTTAATTTAGTCACTGGATTTATCCACTTTTACGTTATCACGGCCCGGTAATGAATTTTTTCTGCAGAAAATTTGCCCTTTTTTCGACCAGCATTACATAACTTTCCCTATACTACGTATATTACTCTGTATATACGAGTAAGTATAAAGTAACAACGGAAAACGGACCGCGCTCGATCCTTCTTTCCCCATCCTCCACATTTCTGCCGGCTGCGCGATGCGCTGACTCCTAGCTTCATATCCTGGCATCCTTCCAATTATCATGACAGGAGTGCCCAAAGAGATCAGTATCGACACCTCGAAGGTCGATGAAATCTAAAAGGTCAACCGGCTGAGGTGGCTCAGGGCATCAATTATTGATGTGACTACAGTGCCTCCAACACGGCGGCTCTAGGGCTCTAGAGTCCCGGTGGCAGGATTTGCAATACTAGCTAGCTAGATAGGACGAATTCAGCTGATATATGGAGAAGAATTCTAGAGGCTGGCTGCTTATATTGATAGTTTTTCGTGGTTTCTATGATCAATTCCACCCAAATTCCGGAGCAGATTTTGGCGAGATCCTTTCGTTCCCAACCTGACCCTATTCACTTTCCATAGATCTAAGTCATGGGTAGAGTCCCTGTTCTCATATGCCCAACACCTCATGTGTATCTCCAAAGAATTTCACCGGCTGATTTAGGCTACATACATTACCGTTGTCTGTGCAGCAGCTCTGGCGGGGTACCTAGAGTTTGAGTCCCGTTTCACTACCTGTAGAACTAGGTCGAATTTATTCGCTGTCTGGAGGAGAATTCTAGCGGCCGGCTGCTTTGATCGGTAGTATTACTTGATTCCTCCGGTAAACACCATGCGAATCTTGCCTTCATATTCCTTGCCCTATCCTTTCTTTTTACTGTCACGCCCAATTTAATGCTGCACACTAACACGCGGTGAGGGGCGGCGCGGGGCGGCGCGGGGCGGCGCGGGGCGGCGCGGGGCGGCGCGGGGCGGCGCGGGGCGGCGCGGGGCGGCGCGGGGCGGCGCGGGGCGGCGCGGGGCGGCGCGGGGCGGCGCGGGGCGGCGCGGGGCGGCGCGGGGCGGCGCGGGGCGGCGCGGGGCGGCGCGGGGCGGCGCGGGGCGGCGCGGGGCGGCGCGGGGCGGCGCGGGGCGGCGCGGGGCGGCGCGGGGCGGCGCGGGGCGGCGCGGGGCGGCGCGGGGCGGCGCGGGGCGGCGCGGGGCGGCGCGGGGCGGCGCGGGGCGGCGCGGGGCGGCGCGGGGCGGCGCGGGGCGGCGCGGGGCGGCGCGGGGCGGCGCGGGGCGGCGCGGGGCGGCGCGGGGCGGCGCGGGGCGGCGCGGGGCGGCGCGGGGCGGCGCGGGGCGGCGCGGGGCGGCGCGGGGCGGCGCGGGGCGGCGCGGGGCGGCGCGGGGCGGCGCGGGGCGGCGCGGGGCGGCGCGGGGCGGCGCGGGGCGGCGCGGGGCGGCGCGGGGCGGCGCGGGGCGGCGCGGGGCGGCGCGGGGCGGCGCGGGGCGGCGCGGGGCGGCGCGGGGCGGCGCGGGGCGGCGCGGGACGGCGCGGGGCGGCGCGGGGCGGCGCGGGGCGGCGCGGGGCGGCGCAGGGGCGTTACCCGCGCAACGTCACGTTCCTCTCGCGCGGGATTTTTCCCAGGATTCATTATCGGCGCTGCTGCATCGGGCGGCAGCAGGCGGGACGGGGCCGGGGCCGGGCAGCGTGGAAGAGCGAAAATCAGAGCGCCCCGGCGTGAAATGAAAACAGGCGGGATGCTCCTTTGACCCTCGGCCGCTTCTGCACATCAGGGCCCGCGCCGCGTTGGAGGTCACGTGATGAAGAGAGACAGGGGTTGTGGGTTAGAGAGTGGATGGGGAGGTGAGAGGATGGGCGAAATATAGCAGACGGGTTGATGGTTATTCGTTGGATTGAGTTATGTGATTTAGTTGCATTAAAAGATTTCGTTGAGTTTCATGATTTGATTTAGATGAATTATTTACTTGAATTAATAGATTTCGTTGAGTTGACTGATTTCATTTAGTTGGCTGATTTCCATTAGTTGAAAGATTTCAGTGAGTTCAGCGATTTCGATTAAATGGGCTAGTAGGCCTAGTGGGGTGAGTTGGGCTAGAGTGATGAGTTGGGTTAGTAGCGTGAGTTAGAGCGGTTTCTTGGGCTAGTGGAGTGAGTTGAGCTAGGAGGGTGAGATGGAATATGTTGGAATAGTTCTGATGTGTGGGATGAAGTTGTTCGATGAGGTGTGTGGGGCGGATGAGTTGAGATAATTTGATTAAATTTGAGAGTTGGATGAGTGAGATGGGTGGGATGACTGTGTTGAATAATTGGTGAGGGGGTAAGTTGTAGTTGTGTAGTGGAAATGCTGACGGACGTGAGAGTAAGTAAGGGCGTGAGTGGAAGTGAGTGTGTTGTAAGAAGTGTGACTTCGTGGGTAGGAAGATACACCAAACGAACACAGACACGAGTTTCTTTACATAATTCCTTACAATCTACAGGTCCTCACTCTGAGGCGTTTTTCGGAGCAAAGTATCTTCAGCCCCACTCTCTACACGCACCTGGCGGCGGCGACAGCGAATAGCCTATTCGCGACTCGGCATCTGCCCTGCCTTGGCAGATACACCCTCTGCCGTACAGTGGTAGAGAATCTATGCAGACGTGCCCGACTTCATCGGAACACCTCTTACACACAGCACACCGCGCCAGCCCGGACGGATAAAACGTTTGCAGTATTACTGCGAGGTAACCAAGAAATGTTATCCGCTCGTGTGGCTCCGCGGCGCTCCCTTATAAGTAGAGACCGGATTTTTATGTAATTACATATTTTTTGTCTTTCTACGTACCGTTCTCAAAATTTTAATCTTGACGAATTGTCGCCGTCCGAACACAATATCAGATTTTTTCGTTACATATTTTACATATTTGGTACTATATTAGATATTTTACATATTTCGCTATTTTCTCAACAATGTTTTTTATTTTATCAATTTTCTTACATATTTTCATGAAAGAAGTATTTTAAAAAAAAACAGCACCTTTTCCAACATTTTTCCTGCGTGCTACTTGCGTACTCCACTCGATGAAGACGAGGTCGAATAATTTCACAGTCCGACGTGCCTGCTTCAGTTATCTCAGTGGCAGGAAGTGCACGTGAGCGACAGATCATTCTCACCTTTAGGTGTGAAAAGTATCATTGACGCTGCGTTTGGTGACCTTTAACCTCAATTTCCAAGAAACTGTGGAGATCGCCGTCGTTTAACACTTCGAAGAGAATATTGCATGTTGCAGTGATTGTTAGCTGGCCGTAGACTTCGCCAGTTTGTACGATGGCTACTATTGACTCTAGGTGCAGGTGGGCATCAACTTTTGTATTCCAAATGATATTTAAAACGTTTGCATTTTTTTAAAATTTGTATAGGATTTTTTTTATAAATGTAAGTTCGTATTCTGTAAATGAGTAGTATAATTAGTGGATTTCAATATTACATATTATGTCCGATTTTACATATTTATTACATATTCTCACTGTTTTCATTACATATTTATGTACATATTTTGACGTTTCATTCTACATATTTTTCCGGTCTCTACTTATAAGAGTCAAACCACGTGACTTTGTATATCATACCCACGCGCTGCCCTGGGACTCTCAGAAATCGAGCTGTCTCATGACGCGACACTCCCGCGCCCGGACACTTCCCCTCATTGAAATATCTCCTGCCCGGTGTCCCGTTCATTGTTGTGTGGTTATTTTTAGCTAACCTCATACCCATACCTTGCAAGTGCTTTTCTGGTGCAGAAAGCCTAGCCCTGTGATGCTACAGAAGAGTGAGGTTGTCGGAGAGTGGTGCGGGTGAGGGGAGTGGGAGGTAGTGAGGGGAGAGAGCGTGAAGGTGAGGGTTAAGAATGTGGGCGTTCAGGTGAGGAGAGGTGCACTGGTGGATCCAGAGGGGGGGGCAAGGGTCCATGGCCTAGAGTTTTCGTTTACCTTCCTGTATTTCGTAAAATTGATTTAAATATTCATTTATTTTCGAATAATGTAATTATTTAAACAATAATATTGTACAGTATCATATATACAGTACATAAATAACATTCAATAAAATAACAAATATGTTTATTATTTTTTAAAAAATCTACGATGGCCCCCTCCAAAATGATGGACTGTATTCGCCCCTGAAGGAGTGACAGCAATGCCAAGGCGGGCCACGGGCGACGAGTCAACCAGGGTGGGCCGCGGGAGGGGGAGGTAGAATATTTGAATAGATGGACACGGAACATGCGGAATGTGTGTTGTATAGTATAGCGTGGGCGCGCGGGCGTGAGAGGGCGTGAGAGGGCGATCGTGGGAGGGTGGGCGTAGGAGAGCGGGCGTAGGAGGGCGGGCGTAGGAGGGCGGGCGTAGGAGGGCGGGCGTAGGAGGGCGGGCGTGAGAGGGCTGGCGCGCGAGGGCGGGTGCGCGAGGGCTGGCGCGCGAGGGCGGGCGCGCGAGGGCTGGCGCGCGAGGGCGGGCGCGCGAGGGCCGGCGTGGGAGGGTGGGCGTGGGAGGGCGAGCGGGTGCGCGCGAACGCACGGGGGCGTTCTCGTTGGGTGGCGCGCGAGTGTTAATCCCGCCAGAGCGCGGGGCACGCGCGTGAATGCGATTGACGCGCGCGTTCCGTTATGCGCGCCGCGTCCGCCCCTCCTCCCCCTCCCTCCCTCCCTCCCTCCCGCTCCCCTGTCTCTTACTGTGAGATACGCGCGCTTCGGGAGCTGTCCTGCGAACACGTCTGGCGTAGGTATTACCGCGTCTGAACCGTTGTTGGCGTGTTTTCCAGGCCAGCATTCGGGAGACTTCGAACCTTATTTCGCGATGTTTGAATGAAGAACAATGGTAAATGCTAATAACGTAATGCTGCTGAGAATAGTAGTTTACGCAAATAATTTATAATGTTAATTTATATTGCACGTAGTATACATGTTGAAAACGAGAGACGTTAGGAGGGAGTTTTCAAATTTGTGCGAATGCAATACAGCATCATTATAAAAAACTATTTTTGTAAAACGCTGTGTTTAACAGCATTATATAAGGGAATCAAACTTAATTTCGTGTGACAACTTTCTTGTAACGTCTCGTGTACTTGACATCTGTGCGGTAAGACGGTGGTCGGCTGCTCCGTTTACCTCTACTTCCCCCGATTCTCTCGCTGCGATTGGCTGAATATGTGAAGACGTAATCATTCGTGTCGTAAAATGCCTGATAATGAATGACTTCTTGAAACAGAAGATCGTCAATAGTGCTGATATACAAAAAACGAAATATTACTCAATTTCAATTTGCCTTTCAAGCTGAACCGACTAAAGCAGAAATGGGGAAGTCAAATTAACATCATTAAAAATAAAGCTAGTAGAGTGATGTCACGTATGTCACGTCGTAAAACAATAAGACAGCAAAATAACACTTTTTCGGAAAGACGTTAATTTGAAATTAATGAAGTGTCTATTTCATTAGAAAAGATTCTGAAGACACATATGATAGACTCATATTTATGTCTTTTATATTTACTATTCACTATGAAAGCTCCGTGCAAAAAATAACGGCATAAATGAACAGCAGTCAACATAAGACCCGTGACCATTTTCCTTCGCATCTTCTCAACGCGAAAAACGTCGAAATGCAGCCCGTCGCGTTTTAAAAAGTCAGCAAATCGGCGTCTCATACATACGCTACAAAGCTGCCCGAAGAAACACTAAGTCTACGCTGCACTCCGGCAAGCATGTTCCTTTGCGCAGCTCCCCAGCAGCTCTTCAGATTCAGCGCCGCCTTTGAAGGCGGTCCCGCCCGGAAGCCGCCTTCCCCGTCCACTCCGATTTCGCCCCCGCCCCCGTCCCCGCCCCCGGCCCCGCTCCGCAACGCCCTGCCTCGCCCTGCCCTGCCCCGCCCCACTCGCCCCACCCCGACCCGCTCCGCCCCGCCCCGCCACGCCCCCCCGGCCGCCATCCCAACTCAGGCCCCTCCCCGCCGCGTCCCGTCGTGTCCGGCCTTTCCAAACCCTCCCCTTCCATACCCCGCGGAGCACCGCTCGCCTTGCTCAGTCCTGCGTCACCCCGCCTCGCCCCGCACTGTTCCTTTCGTCCCGTCCTGCCGTGTCCTTCTCAATCCTTCTCTTCCCACGTCGTCCTGCGCCGCCCCGCCCCGCCCCCTCCACGGCGCAACGCTCTTCGCCCCTCCCCCCGCCCAGCCGTCTTGCGTCTGGCCCTCTGCATACGCCGTCCTTGCGCTGTCGTCCCTCGCCGACCTCCCGTCGTTCACGCAGTGCGAAAGTGTCCAGATCTGCGCGGACTAAGTGGTTTCCGATGAAACTTATTTTAGACCGTCACAGTAGTGCAGATATATCTGCAATACCTCTTTCAATAAAAAAGTGAAGGGGCAATATTTACTAGTTCAACAATCGACAAATGCATTTCAAACTTTAACTATATTATGGGAGACCTTGCTTTGGAACTCACAGTTATTTTTGAGCATTATCAGGTAGGTACGAAATAATTTAACCGTCATATTAGTAGTTCAATTGTGTATATATTGTTAAAAATGATTTGGATAGAAAGAGCCATGCATTAAAGAAGCTGTACTACTAATATAACTACCACTTTTATAATTACCTCATAAAAAAATTCGACATCAAATGCAATTCGAACGTTAACATCGTATCAACAGCCGAGTTTGCGAAACAGATGAAAAAATTGCGAAACAAACAGGTGCCAAATCAGACATAATTGCAGATCGGTTAAGATTAGACATGTGCATTATCTTTTCGGGGTCTCGTATGTTCCAAGACGCTCCTCTCAAGGCTGCAGGTGACTATTTATCCAAAGAGCTTGCTCTAATAGTCACTGGCACGAAACGTTACACATGTTGGCTCACAGGGCCATGGCGCGTTTCAAACGGCTAAGCCAACACTCGACGTGGCCAGGCGAGACTACCAACGCTAGTCTTCACTTAAAATTTCGGCTCTTCTTACTTTCAACGAGACCTCAAACCGTTTCAAATAACGTTACGGCATCGGCGAGGTAAATAAAATATTTTCAATTCGCTTTTCGCTGCATGTCGATTTTTTGTAACAGAAGGATTTGCTTCCGGTTTGATTGTTTCAATATCTCATTAAAACATATTTATTATTGGTGGGTCAATTCCTTAAGTCAAATTCATAACCGTTTCTAAGGTCCTATTTATATAGGCTTCAAACTGTTCTTCATGCTTTATAAGAAATGGAAAAACGCATTGGCGCTCTCTATAAAAAAATAATACGGTTTGCCTTCTTACAAGTCCGAACACTAAATAGGCTTCTGACATAAATAGGCATCTTGAAGCAATGAAGTATCTAAATCACATTAACAGCGTCCTTTTCGTAGGGACAGATTTCGTCTGCAACGCGATTCACACGACTCACGCGCTACACGACCTATGCTCGACGACGCGCGCTCCTTTCAATTCCGGACTTTGGTACCCATTTTATAATTTTATTTTATTTTTTGTGAATAATGGATCCCATGTTTAATAAGATAATTTCAATCAGGAGAAAGGAATTGAATGTAAATAAAATGTATAGTGCGAGTGACTTTACGTAGCGACTAAACGTAAACCTAGCGCAAAAAGTTGCACGAAATGATCAAAACAGCTTCAATATGGAAATCGAAAAGGTTCACGTTGAAAACAGGTATCACAAGATGACTATTCAAATGATCTTTAATCGAATTCTTTGATATAATAAAAATCATACAGCCAGTCTCTTCAGGAAACACGAACTTGGCGTAACAAGTTGCACAAAATTATGAAAAAACGTTTAAAAACTAAAACCATTTCATCGGGTTAGATTTCCAACAATACATTTATTAAAAATAAAATAATGTTTTTGGGTCACTATTTGAACGGTGTTTTAACGTTACCAGTTAACCACTAACAGAAAAATGCAAGTAACAAGCTCGGTGAGTGTTGTTTCTCATTCCCGCAAACGAATCAAAATAAGTACCGGGAGAGGTGGCTCAGTGCGTCAACTGATGCCACTGCAGTGCCTCTGACAAGGAGGTCCTAGGTTGGAGTCCCGACAGTGGCAAGATTTCGATACCAACTTGTCAGCTAGGTCGAATTCAGCCACTGTCTATTCTAGAGGCCGGCTCCTCTGATCCGCAGTTTCCTGTGGTTTCTCCGATCAACACCAGGCGAATGCGGGGGCAGTACCCTAACAAACGGCCCATGCACCGCGCGAGATTTTTCCTTCCTGTTCCTTGTCCTATCGTCTCCTCTTACACACACACACACACACACACACACACACTAACATGCAATGCACTACCACACATGCCGGGAGACCGGTCAGGAGGCTTAGAGCTTGTTCCGGCTGGGGTGGTGCCCCGCTGGTTGGAGTGATGGAAACCCCCTCTTGATAACTGTAGGTCGGCGTCGGATCTTGCCATCCAGCGGGGGAAGACCACCGCCAACCCCCAACGAAAAAATGCACTACATTTACGGGACTAACGACCTCGGTAGTTGCCGCACCCGGAATCACTACCAACCAACCTACCATCAAAACAAGTGATTTCCCACCTGTGACATCGCAGCACCCTTTCACTGTGCGGCGCGCGGTCGGTCGGCCCCACCCGCGTCAGACCGGGCGCCGTCGCCGCCGCGCGACTACAAAGGGAGCGCTGCGAGCGCACAGGCCGCCCCGCCCGGCCGCGCGGCCGCGTGCGCGCTTGTTTATTCGCCTCGAAGCCGCTCTGCGACTGGCGCCGCCCCCGTCGTCCCCCTGTCGGCCGCCAAAGTCATCTCGGAGCCCGCGCCGCAGCCCCCGGATTTCCCACCCCCTCCGTCCAGGCCGGCCACGCGCTCGGGCGTCGACTCGCGGAACGCCAAAGTGCTCCGTGGTAGAACCAATGCAGAGAAGTGACTGCGAATGCGTATGCTGAAGGGTAACATTTTTAATGACAGACGTACCACCACTGTCACCTGATGGGCTGCCTTGCACTCAGGCTGCCTTACTCTCCGCTGTCTTACTCTACGGGATGCCTTTCTTTCAGGGCTGTCTTAACATTTCGGTTGGCTTACACTTTGGCTGCCTTACTCCCTGGTTGCGTAACTCTCCGGCTGACTTACTCTCTGTCTGCATTACTCTCTGTCTGCATTACTCGCTTCCTGCATTACTCTCTGTCTGCCTTACTCTCTGTCTGCCTTACTATCTGTCTGCCTTACTATCTGTCTGCCTTACTCTGTGCCTTCCTTACTCTCTGCCTGCCTTACTCTCTGCCTGCCTTACTCTCTGTCTGCCTTACTCTCTGCCTGCCTTACTCTCCGATTGCCTTTCACTCCGGCTGCCTTACTCTCCGATTGCCTTTCACTCCGGCTGCGTCATACTATTTCTGCGTCCGCTTTATTCTCCATCGTTCGACATTATTTAGCCACGCGTTCTGTGTCGGTGTCAGTTGATGATTTTCAATTGAGATTGTGCCACTCGTTAAGTGCGCGAAACATGTGGAATCAGTTGACTCTGAATTGCTGGAATCAGTTGACTCTGCCCATAGTACTAGCACGCTCGTTAACGAGCTGCTAGGTGGAGAGAAGACGTGAGGTTGAACAGGAACGTTTCTCCTGAGACTTGTGATGCACACCGCGTCCTCCAATTTTTTTCTAGGCAGTACACCAAATGATGTTCGACCAGATCAACATTGGGTAAAGTTTCGTCTCTGTGCAATTTAAGAAAACTGGTGGGTTCAGATATAGCTTTTACTTTTAGCCATAAATAATGTTTAAAGATGTTTACAGGTTGATAGCAGACGGTCTGCGCTGGATCGCCGCTTAAGTCTGCCAAGAGTTGGAATAGTGCACACCATTGAGGACAGGCATTCTGTTCAGGATGACGGAGTTTTCAAGGAAGATGGTCACGACACAACGGTAAAATTAGTGCGCTTCATAGGAAATTTAAGGAGAACGAGACAAGTATTCTCGTATTCTCCTCCTGATCCACTTTAATGTTTTTCACCGAGATACATACGAATATTAATCATCATCGTATTTATTATTCCGCATTATTATTACTATTATTATTATTATTATTATTATTATTATTATTATTATTATTATTATTTACCTTTTGCACTTTCAGTGCCGCAGGATAAATTCTGCTTAGGGTTAGAGGATGAAGGAATCCTCTTAATTAAGCTAATTTTTCGGTTTCTGCCCACTTCCATGACCCTATGTACATAGAATGTAACGTGTATCTTAAATGTATTATTTTTAATAATTAATGTATTGTAATATTATTAATATAATAATATCATCAAATGCATCCTTCCATGAGTTGCGAGTCCAGCACACAGTCTCCGGCTGTTCAAACCCTCCTCAGGCGCTCCTCTATCGCGAGCGCCCGCCGCGCTATCGCGCCGGTTGCCCGCGAGGATAAGCCTCGAGGACTAGGAGGGCTCGGCCGCCCCTTGTTGATGCTAATCCCGGCCTGCGCCCCACGCGCCGGCCAGCGCGACGCGGCGGCGTCCCTCGGCCTCGACCTCACTTCCCTTCAGCCCTGCCCCACGCCTCCGTGTGACACCGCTGGTTGCAGCGCCTCCGGTGAGTATTTCCTTCCGGTCGCCCTCTTGCCTGTTGTCTAAATCATTCCTCATTCATTTATTATTATTATTATTATTATTATTATTATTATTAGTTTTTCATTACATCACGACTAAAGATGTTATGAGTCGGCTGAATATAAAATCTACTCCAGGTTGCAACCAGCTACCTAAGGAGCAGATCCGGTGACTATCAGTGCCTCTACAATACTTTATGCAAAATGTGAGTAGTTCCAAATAAAGCGATTTTTGCACTTCCCAGTCTTTTGATTTACCTGGGAGTTTAGACAAGTTTTTACTCAAATTTTGCGGAACAAATCCCAAATCTCCGATAACTATCGGGACGACCTGTGCTTTTACGCCCCACATTCGGCTGGTCTCGATTTCCAAACTCTTGTATTTAAGACGTTTCTCTGCCTCCTTGACAACGACATTTAGATCGAAATAAATAATAATAATTATTATTATTATATTATTATTATTACTATATTATTATTATTATTACTATATTATTATTATTATTATTACTATATTATTATTATTACTATATTATTATTATTACTATATTATTATTATTACTATATTATTATTATTACTATATTGTTATTATTATTATTATTATTATTATTACAAGTCTATACATCCCTAGTAGGGCAAAGTCCTCTTGCTTAAGGCAGGGAAGTTTCACATCAACTGAACGAATCTGCATGTGACGGTCGTTGATAGTCTTTGTTTCAATGATATTTACCAATAAACTTAGAACATCTATTAAACCTAGTTGAGTGTTCTGTATCTTTTTCACTGTTTACATCCCCTGTTCACCAATACACAAAAATTATTACTTTGAACACGCTTGGATTTTTCACTATTCACGAGCACACATGAAGCCTCTATTAGGTAAGTGATCTTAGTCTTTTACAACATTCACAGTCTTTCGCACCAATTCATTCAGAACGTCGACGTTTAGAAAACACATTGTTCATCACTGTTTGCCAGATCACGTACAACATCTATTAAGTTAAGATCCTTCAAGTATAGTGCAAGTTATATCCCGGGAAGTGGCAGAGTTCCTTCTTTGATGGAGCGTGAGATCCGGCACCAACATAATCACGTAAGCGAAGAACTTCCCCACGCCCAGGGACCGAAAAGGTATTGAATACCGGTAAAAATACCGGTAAAATACCGGTATTTTTTCATACCGGTATAAAATACCTTTATTCTTTTATACCGGTAAAATACCTTTATAGGACGTCTATACCGGTATGGACGTCCATAAAGGTTATACCGGTATTATACCGGTATTTTCAATGGAAATAGTGCCGCGTGCCCCACACACGCGCCACAAACGCGCGCGCGCCACAAACGCGTGCCACACGCGCTCGCGGCAAACCCACGCGCGAGCTAACCACACGCGCGCGCCCACACACGCGCGCGCCAAACACACGCGCCCCAAACACATGCGCGCGCCAACACGTGCGGGCATCAAACGCGCGCGCTGAACAAACGCGCGCACCGAACAAACGAGCGCGCCGAACAAACGCGCGCGCCGAACAAACGCGCGATCCGAACAAACGCGCGCGCCGAACAAACGCGCGATCCGAACACACGCGCGCGCCGAACAAACGCGCGCGCCGAACAAACGCGCGCGCCGAACAAACGCGCGATTCGAACAAACGCGCGCGCCGAACAAACGCGATCCGAACAAACGCGCGCGCCGAACAAAATCGCACGCCGAACAAACGCGCGCGCCGAACAAACGCGCGATCCGAAAAAACGCGCGATCCGAAAAAAACGCGCGCGCCGAACAAACGCGCGATCCGAACACACGCGCGCGCCGAACAAACGCGCGATTCGAACAAACGCGATCCGAACAAACGCGCGCGCCGAACAAACGCGCGATCCGAACAAACGCGCGCGCCGAACAACCGCGCGATCCGAACAAACGCGCGCGCCGAACAAACGCGCGATCCGAACACACGCGCGCGCCGAACAAACGCGCGCGCCGAACAAACGCGCGCCCCGAACAACGCGCGCGCCGAACAAACGCGCGCGCCGAACAAACGCGCGCGCCGAACAAACGCGCGCGCCGAACAAACGCGCGCGCCGAACAAACGCGCGCGCCGAACAAACGCGCGCGCCGAACAAACGCGCGAGCCGAATAAACGCGAGGGCCTAACACACGCTTGCACCTATCACACGCGCGCTACACACTTATGCGCTATACACTCACGCTCTATGCACCCACGCGCTATATACACTCGCTCTTTCTTTCTCTTTCTCTCTTTGGTTCTCTTTCGATTTCTTTCTCTCTCTCTCTCACACACACACAGTACACATTCGGCTAAGCGTTTGTTGGGGCCTACGGTCAAACATCCTTCTCTCATATTTCAATTCTACTCACTACGAAAAGAAATTAATAGCGTGGAGTATATAGGTCGAGTGCGTTATCCTCTGCCGAACCGGAGACGCTCGTGGGTCGAAACGCTGACCTCCGGAAACTGCCTACGCAACGGCGCAGCCCTCGCACTTCTTACAAAGGGAAACTGATTCCGAGAATCGGAATGCGCCAAGGAACGTTGCGTGAAGTCTTATCAACCGATGTCAGATTTCTATCGCCTTCGTTCTTTCACAACTGATGTCGAAGGTCATATCCTGGCAGAGGCCGCAGGCCCGACCACGCGCGGCGATGTCTGCACTTCGAGAGGCGGCACGTTGCAATTGTTTTAAAAACTACTTGCCATACTTCACTTAAATTTCATATTTATGAGTTTTGAGGGTGAGGATAGGACAAGGAAGAGGAAGGAAAGATCGCGCGCGGGCCGAGGAGAATTCTAGCGGCCGGCTGCTCTGATCGGTAGTTTTCCTTTCGTTTCTCCGAACAATATCAGAGGAATGCCGGAGCAGTACCCTAATAGACGGGCCACAGACCGCGCGCGATCTTTCCTTCCTCTTGTCCTATCCTCACCCCTTCACTTACACTTACACTAACATGCATTACACTGCCATACATGCCGGAAGACCGCGCGGGAGCTTTTGCCGGCTGGGGAGGGGGGCGCTGGTGGGAGATACCTGGTTGAGGGAAATCCCGCTAATCGACGGTACGTCGGCGCCTGATCTTGCCATGCAATGAGGAAGATCACTGCGACCTCTCGTATAAAACGCGCTGCACTTACGGGGTTAGCAATTGCCGCGCTCGGAATCACTTATAATCATTCAATCGTTAATAGGAACACACTCTGACTAGTCTCCTGAGGTCTAATAGTGTAGAGCGTGAAAGAGTGTGTATTTAAGGCGAAAGGATTAGGAACAAAAGATAATGTCCGATCAGTGGCCCGTTCGGGCTCCCACACGCGCGCGTTCGCGCCCAACCCACGCGCGTTCGCGTCCCCACACGCGCGTTCGCGTCCCCACACGCGCGTTCGCGCTCCCACACGCGCGTTCGCGCTCCCACACGCGCGTTCGCGCTCCCACACGCGCGTTCGCGCTCCCACACGCGCGTTCGCGCGCTCCCACACGCGCGTTCGCGCGCTCCCACACGCGCGTTCGCGCGCTCACACGCGCGCGCGCGACCCCACGCGCGTTTGCGCCCTGACACGCGCGTTCGTTCCCTTACACGCTCGCACGACTCCACAAGCGCTTTCGCGCTCCCACACGCGCGTTCGCGCTCCAACACGCGCTTTCGCGCTCCCACACGCGCGTTCGCGCGCTCACACGCGCGCGCGACCGCACGCGCGTTTGCGTCCCGACACGCGCGTTCGTTCCCTTACACGCTCACACGACTCCACAAGCGCGTTCGCGCTCCCACACGCGCCTTCGCGCTCCCACACGCGCGTTCGCGCTTCCACACGCGCGTTCGCGCTCCCATACGCGCGTTCACGCTCCCACACGCGCGTTCGCGCTCCCACACGCGCGTTCGCGCTCCCACACGCGCGTTCGCGCTCCCACACGCGCGTTCGCGCGCCCACACGTCAGATTGTTTCCCTTCGAAACCTGTATGATTCTACTGAAATACCGGTATTTTGTCATGAAAAATACCGGTAAAATACCTCTATTTAGAGGTATTTTACCGGTATAGACGTCGAATAAGGTAAAATACCTCTAAAAATACCGGTATTTGACGTCTTATACCGTATTTTTTAAGGTATTTTGAATAAAGGTATAATAGAGGTAAAGGTATTTCTATACCGGTATAAATACCTTTACCGCTATTATTTCGGTATTCGGTCCCTGCCCACGCCTCCTTGTTGGGGCGCAATCGAAAAGTGAGTATCGCATTTTTCGCGAACCTAATGCGCAGTAATTGGTGGCAGCCTTAACCGCTAAGTATATCCATAAATGGATCACCAGAAGTCGCTCGCGAACTGAGGAACTATTACTACTACTAATGCGTACCATTCTTTTCACTACAAGTGGTAAAAATATCGTGGTGCGTATTAGATTCGAGTGCAAATGTCTTCCGTACAACGCCAATAACGTCATTCAATTTTCTCGTTTATTACTTCACAAATGATTGATAGTTTTGAAATTCAACTTCGTTTCATTGATCATCGGTCTGTTTTTGAGGGTTGTTAGTTACGTTATCGAGGGCAAACAGAAGAACGTCTTATGATGCTTCATGAAAGAGCAAAACAGTTAACAGTAAAGCAATTAAAATGCTAACAATTTATACGATAAATATATTGTTGTATTCATAAATTTAAATAAAATACCGTGCCTATTATTCAAAATTGTTTCAAATAAGTTTGAAGACGTGACCACGAAATGAAGCAATTTTCAGTTGCATTTGACTAGGAATTTCCATTGATTTCAGACCCATCCTACCATAACTTTCCTCCTTGAGTCACCTTCAGAGAATCACTTATTCCACCAGTCTTGCTCATCCACATTCCTCCAGTCGTTTGTATAGCACCATCATCCTACGTCGCCTGGCGACGACGTATTCTTCTGACATAGAAATATCTCGATTGGAAGAACCAAATCCATACGGAATGTAGGAAGAAACGTCCATCATCAGGACGCATCGAATGTCTCCTCGAAAGAGAAATAGGAAGATTGAGCATTACATATGATTCCAAGAGGAGATTATGAAACCGAAAATGCCATTTGCCACATAATGAACGCGCATTTTTCTTCGGTCCCGCCACCATCGTCTCCGTATGTACCTCTGGCTCTCACCTTCTATTAACTCTTCTATATGACTCTCAACTTCTATTGTGGATTTCAATATTTAACTTTCACTTTCTTAATTTTTCTATTAATCTTTCTATTAATTTCTATTTAAATTTCACTTTCTCGCAATATACGTAATAAAGAGAAAGTAATGTATTTATTCAGTGAAAAACCGTATTGTGGGGCCTTGATACCGAAAAAATTTCTTTACGACGAAAAGGTTGTTTGTTCGTCGTTCCAGCCGGCCGGCCGTTCGCCCGCTCATCTGGGTCCGTCCGTCTGCTTGTCTGCCTGTCTGTGTGTCTGTTTGTCTCTTCGTCTGAATAAGACCAGAGGTTAAATCGAAAGCAGGAAAACGATATTCTCGAGAGAAAATCGATATTCTCTGATCGATCTGGCTGATTTCTCGACCTCTTGAATTTGAAACGTACATTTTTGAATTTTAGCCTCCAAGACGTTCAATTTTTCTTCAAAAAGGGATTTTTCTCTAACAGAGGAAAGTACTCTTACAAAATGACGCTGAATTCTCTAATTTTTTTAAACAATTCGAATGTGAATAATTTTTTAGGCATTTTCCTAAAGCTACAATAATTTTGAAGATACAGATTTTTTTCTTAACGGATTTTTTTTCAAAATTTGGTCTTTAAATACGTTAACGTACATTTTTTTAAAATGTGAATTAGGGCAAAATTATGGAAATTTAAAAAAATACCGAAACAAGAATTTCTCAAATCATAGCAAATTTTCTTCATTTTTTTACTCTCAACATCGTTCATTTTTCATTAGAACCAACGAATTTTCGAAAATTGCACGTATTCAACTCTTTTGGGGAATGGACACCTACAGGTGCAGGAGAGCCTGGCTTACGACCAGGATAATGTTGAAAAGCGTCGAAGCTCGCCTTGCAGGTAAATGATCTTCACGCATCAATATAATTTTGGAATTATCTTCCTTTAAAATCTGTTTCTTAAATTAAGATTATATCAAGTTTATAATGGAAGTAACATTAGATTTAAAATTCCAGTCTGGTTTCGTGTAATTTTCGAGCACTTTGTCGGAAATTAATTCGTATTTTTACGAAAGAGAGATACAGAAATGATAAAGAGAATTAAAGCCTATGCAGAAAAACAACGGTACCCAACAAAATATTAACAGGTAATCTGAGGCGAGACATTAAGCTTACAAATACTTCTCGCATACCACAAGAGTAAAATATTCAGAAACGAAATCCATAAAATACGAATTCTGGAACCGAATCTCTCGAAAACGATATAACAATGTTCGATTCATGAATAAAACCTCTCCAATTGTTCAAATATCTTAACAGCCCCCAGGAGTCCTTTGAATTTGCTTCAGCTCAGATAGCCCTAATGACACTCCGGGTATTAATAAATCAGCCGCCTGCGAACTCGGGTCTTTCGAGAGGAGCCCTTCTGGGAAGCCAGGCGGGCGACTTTCTAATAACTGCGATCGCGGGCGTCTAAATATTTACGCACGCGCCTTGCACGGGGCAAGCCGGGATTCCCTCGGCACGCGCCCATGCCACCGCCACCGCGCCCCAGGCACCTCCATGACCCTTCGGCTCCCCCACCCACACCACCACTCCTCCCCATTCCCACCACCTCCATCTCCGCCTCCACCTCCTCCTCCACTTCAGCTTCCACCTCCGCTTCTGCCACCGACATCGTCTCCGCTTCCTCCTTCTCCTTAACGACGAATTCCCACCATCTCCTACTCTTGCACCACATTCTCCTCCTCATTACCTCATTTCCTCCCTCCTCCTCCTTCAATACGCCCTCCTCCTATGTCCTCTTCTACCTACAGCCTCCTCACCACGGAATTACACCGTTTGTTCTTCCACCTCCATCTCCACCTCCGCCGCGTCCCACTTTTCTGGTCCACCTCTACATTTTGGTTCTCCTTTCCATTTTCCTTATCCTCCAACTCTTCGTCCTCCTTTCCCTCTTCCTTCTTCTCCTTATCTCCTTTCTTCACATCGTTCTCCTTTCCCTCTTCCTTCTTCTCTTTTCCCACTACCTTCTTCTCTTTTCTCTCACCTTCTTCTCTTTCCCCTCTATCTTCTTCTCCTTATCCCCTTCCTTCTCTTTTTCCTTATTTTCTTCCTCCTCTTCCTCTTCCTTCTTTCCCTCTTCCTTCTTCTCCTTATCCTCTTCCTTCATCTCCTCTTTTCCTTCTTTTCCTCCTGCTCTTCCTCCTCCTCCTCATCCTCTTATTCCTTGCCTTCTCTTACACCTACACCATCACCACCCGCGGCTTCCCCCATCTCTTCTGCCACCTCCGCCTGGAGCCGGGCGCCGTCCGAGGCGACCGCCGGACGGGCGGGCGGTCGGGCGGGCGGGCGCGAGCGGGAGGCCCCGTGGCGCGAGCCGCCCGTAAGTCAAGCGCGCTAAGTAAATAGAAACGGAATTACGAGCGCGCCGTTGCCGCCGCCGCCGCCGCCGCCGCCGCCGGCCCGCGCAAAATGTGGGCGATAAAAAGGCCTTGTTACGAGGGCGCGGGCGCCCCGCCCAACCGCCCCGCGTCGCCCCGCCCCGTCCCGTCCCGTCTCGTCGCGTCCCGCTCCGCCCCGTCCCGCGCCGCCATACCCCGCGCCTCACCGCCCCGAAGCCCCGCTCCCTCCCGCCCGCTCGGTCCCACCCCGCCCGCCTCGGCCCCGCCCCGCCGGACTCAGACCCGCTTCTCCCTCCTCTTCCTGCCCCTCTCCCCTCCTCACCGAGATCCGCCCCGCTTCTCCCACCTCTCCCTGCCACGCCCCTCCCCGCTCCTCTCCGCCCCGCACCACTCCCTCCGCTCCGCAATGCCTCGCTGCGCTCCTCCCCGCCCCGCCCCGCTCCGCCCCTGTCCCGCCCCACTCGGCCTGCCGCGGCATGACGCCCTGAAGGCGACAAGGGGCGGAGCTCCTCGCGTGCGGGACAAGCGCGGGAAACGGGAAGTTTGGCCAGCCAGGTTTTGTGCTCTTTGCACCGGCCGGCGCGGCGTTCTGCTGACGGGCGGGGTTTGCCTACGACTGCGCAGGTTTGCGGCTTGTTTGAGCAATATCTGCATTAAATCACGGTAATGGACCATAGTCTCTTCATTACGCTTTGAAGTTACATCGTCATTAATATTACGGATTAAACTGTGCGTCTGCTTTATACAAGAGATCCGTCTATCGTCACGTGAGTCATTAATTAATTTCGTTACGCTAGTTTCGTTGAACCTGACACCGCGTGATAGAGAGAAGAACTCTAAGGCAATTCTTTGAACAGAACAGTCCAGTACGTTTAATGTCCCGAAAGGTAGAGTTTCTTTCACATGCCGTAAATCTACGACGTGGGTCATACTGCTTTATCTCTCTTTCGAAGAAAGGAATGTGAATGCAGGAGCTTCTGCTCATGCAAACGATACAACTACGACCGGTTTTCAATCCGAGAACATTGGTAGAACGATTCAATACAATAACCATTACACACTACCACAAGCCGCAATTGAAGTTATATTATTTATACACGAAGTTATCTTGAAATTATATTAACCAAATATTTAAGAAACATATATCACCAAAACATACGATGATTGGATAATAGGAAATGCTACCTTTTATTTAGAAATGTCATTGCCCTTGCATACTCCTCCCATAGCAATATATAAACTATCGACTTACAAATTAATATCATTAATGTTGCTATATTTGCATTTATACGTTCATAAACTAAATTCAATTATCGATTATCAACAAAATATTTGCTGATATTTGGTAAAAAGGGTTGATGGGAACTGGGAAAGTATTTAAAGTGCGAATACTCACCTTCGGCTTTTGTTAGTTTTAGACACAACACCGCACCAGTTTATACGTTAACTGATAAAAAGACGATCTGGAAATCTTCAATTAGAATTCTCTTACTTTACAAGTACATCAAATGTAAAGTTACAATAATGTTCGCTAGTGTGGCAATTCATAACCGAGCAGGACTTCGTTTCACATGCACGATCGTTTTAAGAACTACTGTAATTGATACAAATATTGATAGACCATTTGAAAAATAATCACGCTAGAATAATTTGCCTAGTCTCAATATTTATTCATAGAAATTAATTTTGTTGACATTCTGGAATCATTCGAATTTTGTTTAAACATGTTTATGTTGGTGTTGACATTGCAAACCATTTCATTTCTATTTGTGTTACGTTGCTACCTCACATCAAAACTTGTCCTTTATTATTCACAGCAAAAATATACCCACTTCATTACATACTTGGCCAGGTTGGGCTAGTGGAAACCATTTTATTTAACTTAGATCTAGTACAATCCCATAAAGAGCAGAGGCTTCCTGTTATCAGGGGTAATTACAAAACCTACATATTTTCAACTAAGTTCCCTTGGTCACAACATACTAATTAATTTCCACTTCTTTCTATCTCGTTCTCCTCTTGAGCACATGCTTCATATCAATGTTCTGAAGATATTACTCTATCTGGATCGTCGATTTCTTGGATTCCGCCATTCTATTCTTGGAACCCACACTATTTTGATGTTAGTCCAGTGATGTTGTTCCTGCTCATAACATGCCAGGGCCATCTTCATTCTACATCTTATGGACTGGACAATCAGAAATTGCATATTTGTCCTCTTCCGTAATTGCAAGTTTAGGATCTTTAGTAACGTCTCATCAAGAACCTGGCAACAGCATCCATACCCTTGACCGTACCCATTCAAGACAGCCCTAATCCGCACTTGACACATAATGTAAATCAGATGTGCCCAAACTACCGGCTCTTATTAATATTAAGAGCCACCGCACAGGTTACGTATCATTCTTTGTCAATTCCGGGAAGATTAATTTGGTAGCAGGAGTTACGCTACAGTCCAATGAAAGTGATGCGTTTGTCTCTCAGTCTTTCTAGGTCTCCCTTCGTCTTCTTTCAGAATTTCTACGTAATGAATACTTCGGTTCCTTCGGAATCCTTAATCTACTCTTTTATGATTTCTTATTTTCGAAAGTTGAAATCAAGTATAGTGGAAAAGAAAAATTGCCCAACGTGCATTTGATGATTTACTCAGAACGTGTTGCTAAACTAAAGGTAGTCTTTGTCACTTCTTAATTCGTCGATTACCCGATCTACACCGCCCACGGTATTCGAGCGTCCCCTCTAGCAGAACACTGTAAATAGGAACACGGGCCACTACATTAATTAAACATTATTTAAATAAACGTTTCATACTTAGGATAAACTTTATCTCTCCAACATTTCAAGCCTGCTTAAGCTTCCCTCTTCTACCTTACGTGACCCACGCAGAATCAGACTACACAGAATCTGACCTTCCGCAACCAGACGCCGGGTGGTATCCCTAAATTTATCTACTCTATCGTAGCTCCGCGTCAGCTAGTCGCGCCGCGTCCACCCACGGCCCGGCGCTCATACACTGTGGCGCTCCGTCCGGGGGGGCGGAGCGAGTGGGCGCGTAGCCGCAGCCGCGTCACCGGGAACGCACGTAGAGAGAGAGGGGGGTGCGGTGGTCGCTTTGTGCGGAACGTCCGCGGAACGCCCGCCCGCCCGCCCACTCGCCCGTGCACCCGCTCGCCCACACCGGGCGGCCGGCGGGCGACCGCCCTTCCGGGTGCCGCGCGCGCCCGAGGTAATTAATTCCACTCACAACTGCCCGCCCCCCGCGCGCGCGCGCCGCCGCCGCCGCCCCAGTCCCGCAGGGCCCGCGCGCCCGCCCCCGGCCGGTCCCGCTAGCTCCGGCTCGCCACTGTCCGCCCGCCCCCATTCCGCCCACTCCGCCCGCCCCCGGCCGCCATCGTCCGACCCCACTCGCCCCCATCCCGCCATTACCCGCCCGACCCCGCAGGCCCTACCCATACCCGCCCGCTCCCACCCGCTCCCGCTTGCCCCCTTCTCTCCCCATCCCGCCTCTAACCGCCCGCTCCGCCCGCACCTCCCCGCCTAAACCACCCACCCCACCTCGCTCCGTCCGGCCCCGCCCCTCAGCCCCGCCCGGCCCCATCCCACTATCTGCTCGCTCCACTCATCCCCGTTTCTCCGCCCCCATCGCCCACTACTCACCAGCTCTGCCCGCCCCCCCCCCCCCGCCCGAACCACTCGCCGCCGCTCTCCCGCCCGCCCTCGCCAGCCCCCGTCCGCCCCCGCCCGCCTCTATTCACTACTGTCCGCCCGCTCGGCTCAACCCCGTCCCTCCCCGTCCGACCCCATCCCCCAAGATGCGCCAGCTCCGCCCGCCCACGCCAAACACTGCCCACCCCCGCCTGCTCACCTCTCCACGCCCCCGTACGTTCCCGCCCGCCCCGCCAGCTCTGGCCCACCCCGTCCTCACTGCGGCCGCCACTGTCGGCCTCCGGCCCCGTTCCCGCCCCCGCTACAGCCCACCCCCGCTTGCCCACGCCCTCGCCCTCTCCGCGGCTGCCCAGCGCCCTGGACGCTCACGTGGCGACGCCGCTCCTCGGCCCTCGCGCGCCCTTCGTGCACTCGGGCGGTCGGTGACAAACATTCTCTTCCAAGGAGGTAGTACTACTGCTTCTTGGTTGTACAACACATTCAGCATCGCTCCAAAATCATTATTGCTTTGACCACGATCATTAACATAATAATAATAATAAGTTTTATTTTTATTTATATTATAATTTACTTTGGCAACATTGTTATCCTCTACAAATTCAATGTTAGGTTTACCATGAGAATTTTACAAATATATCATAATATATTACAAAACGTTCAAGAACACATTCCACCTGAGGAACAGCAAGTATCCTGTATACACGTCACAAAAGTGTCTAATTTTGTTTCAATATATTTAAAAATTTACACACGTTTACAATATTTACTAAACTATTTATAATTCAAATACCGCAGCTATTTTAAAAAATACCGCAGTTATTTCAAATTATTTCTACTTTCTCGATACCGTTTACGTATTAGGGAAAAAGCGATGTAATGCTGCTCGAAAAGCGGCAAATTTTCGGCAGAAAACTCTTATTACAGGGCCTTGCTAACGAAAAAGTGGATAAATCTAGTTGCTAAATTTAGAAAAAAAATCCACTGACGCATGGTCTAGCCAGAATTCTTTCCGTTCAAATCTGTTCCTTAAAGATAGATTTTGAAAAATGTCATATACATTTTTTTCGACAGTTTGAGTACTTTTCGCGTAATTTTGCCTGAAATTGCGGACGAGAAAGTACGTACTGTCAGTGGCGTAGCTTCAGTTGGTGTCACCCGGGGCAAAACTAATGGTATCACGCCCCCCCCCATAAATTGAATATTGAAAATATATAAATTGAATTAATGAATAGTTTATACATTGTTTAATAAAAATATATTTGCACATGACATTTATTTCTAATGTATTAAAAAACTGCATTTAATTTTGAATAGTTGAAATTTAATTTTTAAGTAAAAAATATAAAACGAAGAATAATTAACAAGCGTATTTTTATTAAAAAAATATTTTTAAATAAATCATTAAAATTATATAATTCCCATTATAAAATTTTCTAATTGCTGTCACCCCTAGCTATGCCACTGCGTACTGTTTTAGCATCACTAGTTTCCTATATGGTCTGTCACTTGGATTGGATTTGTTGGTGATTACATAATTAACCAGAAATATTATATATAATTTTATCTCTATAAATTACTTAACTATTAATTCTATTATAATGACATATATTACTACTACTTTTCACTGAAAACACCAACGAAAACTGCTTTGCCGTTCACGACATTAGAACGGTCAAAGAAAATTTGTAAAAACAATTGACTGGGGTTTTAGATTCAAAATAGAGCAACCCTTCACATTTTTCCTTTCTTATTCCATTTCACGTGCTAACGGGTGAATCAATCTGTACTCGACACGACTACACATAGTGTAATGCTCACTGAAACATTTGGTTCCAACATCTGCAGATGAAAACGAAGCACCGCCGCGAGAAAAAAAATGGATTATCTCCACGCAAACCAATAGAGAGTAATTGTTCCACTGAAAGCCGAAACGTACGTCTACAGGTTGTGTTCGCATAAAAGATGACAATCTAGCTCAGCTCCTGTCAAACTGATATAATCAATGCAGTCTACGCCGTACGACGTTACTGAAATGATGAAACCAAGCGGTCATTACGTAAAGTTCGTGTAATAAATAAATGAGATCACAACAAGTGCAACGAAGAAATCACATCGTTTTTTTCCTTATTCAATTTACTTGCAGGTAATTATTCAAATCAGTAAGTCATAGTTTACGCGCGAGGTAAGCACAGGTCATTGTTTATGTTATTTTGGGCCGGTTTTCTGTCGGGCGGTATGCTCGATATTATCATACAATGAATTTCTTCCCAGCTTTGTAAAAGCCCACTGTACTGTTGAAAATATAAAATGAAGATCTAATGTACGGACGCAACAAACTCTATCTGCGATATTCACTGGCAGTAATACAATTACAGCAAACATTCGTGATTCGACTCGTCTGCGGCAGTGAACTCGACAGCTGTCTGCTCCGGGCGAGGAGACTGGGAATCCCCGAAACCGAGAAACGCACAGCAGCGCTTCTGGCGGGCGGATGATGAATCATCGGAGACCAAGGCTTCGCAACCGCCACCGCTCTCGTACCCGTTCCTCTCCCGCTACACCTCCTCCCGCAACTGCCCCGTCCCCGCCTTCTCCGCTGTGCCGTCCCTCCCCCGGACAATCTCATTACTTAATGGGAGCTTCGCCTTTATGCAAGACTGCCCCCTTCCGGCAACGGTAACGCGAGATGCAAATTAAAAAGTAATCCGGTTTTTCCTCTCCGGGCGGGAGCTGCGCGGCGCGGCGGTGGTGGTGGAGGTGGTGGCGGCGGCGGAGGCGGCGGCGGAGGCGGCGGCGGAGACGGCGGCGAAGGCGGTGATGGCGGCGGAGACGGCGGCGAAGGCGGCGGTGGCGGCGGAGGCGGCGGCGGAGGCGGAGGCGGAGGCGGCGGCGGAGGCGGTAGCGGAGGCGGCGGTGGAGGCGGCGGAGGTGGCGGAGGCGGTGGCGGAGGCGGCGGAGGTGGCGGAGGCGGCGGCGGAGGCGGCGGAGGCGGCGGCGGCGGCGGCGGAGGAGGAGCGGGCCCACTCCATACCCACTGCCCTTAATTCACCTTGCCCACCTGCCCATCGAGTTGAGGGAGAGGGGGGGCGACATTGCGAAACCCGCAACTGTCCCCCGTCCGCCCTCCCAGCAAAGCCAGTGGGAGAACGTGAGATTGGCAGCAACACGAAGCCAGCAAAAGTGTATCGCGAATTCTTAAAGGGTGTTTCTGAAGAAGAAAAAAGGGGGGGACAAACAGAGCACAGATAGAGGGGGTCGAGTGAACCTATTACGTCAATTGGACTGCCGTGTATCAGACTGACACTCAGCGATAGATTTGCCAAAAAAATATCTCCCGTGAAATTGGTATACGAATGCCCCGATTCGCAAGTGAAGCCACTACTCCGATTTGATGGCAAGGCAGAACTTAGAACTACTCACATTGCAATGGGAGATTCCAAAAACCTTGAGAGGGAAGGAACGAAGCAGTGCATACAAATGAAAGCTTATTTTGATTTTAACAACAGTAACTTGTTATTATCCAAAAATGGAGCGGTTAACTTCAGTTTTGGTAATTTCCTAAATTATTGCATTCTTTCAACATGTTGATTAAAAATACTAAACATTTGTTTAGCAATGTTCCAAAATATCGAATATCTTTACCAGGTTTTAATTAAGGATAATCCAGTAAAATCAATTATAAGATGAGAAAACCATCTTTTCTTATATAAAAGTTCTAAAACAGTAATTAAATTTCGCGCATGCTCTCTAGCCATTCCCATTCGTTATTAATTGCAAGTTTTAGGAGTCAAGAAACATACCTGGTTATATTCTATTCGTAAAATCAGAAATCTTCGGATTAACCGCTTAAGGTATCAGTACCATACTTTACCGTATCGTACTTTGTTTCATTTTATACTGTGGCACTATCAAACAGAAAAAACAAGAGTATCATTGTTTACGTTACAATGTATAGTCATTAAAATTAAATTAAAATTTTCTATAATGCCATTGAAGTGAAAACTCATGTTGGCACAGATATGCCTCGGTACCAACTAAAGGCATTTAAAGGACAGGGTTGGAAAACGGTTCTATTGTATTTACAACCACTGAATTTTAATGAAGTAACAGTTCGCGGAAATGGAAGTGAGAAACGATTGGAATCAATGTTACATGTATAAATGTGCATATGCTATACATTCATCGAAATGAAAATAACGCCGATTAACTACGCACATCCTGTTGCCGAATATTTACATCACATAGGGAAGCACATACAAATTCAACAGAAAAGAAAGGCAACTTGGAACTTTTATTTAAAAATATTTGTCCTTCAACGTCAATGTCACACAAAATGGGTTTAAACATCATCGAAAGGTATCGTGAGACATGGGGACTAAAAATAAATATTCAAAAAACCAAAATTGTTGTCTTCAAGAATAGGCTTTTTTGGAGCAACTAAGGGAGATTGTATTACGTGCAGGTTGAGCTCGACCATGTCAAAACTTTAGGTATCTTGATGCAAAATTTAATTAAAACGGTTATTTTCTGACTTTCGATTATAAAAATAGCAAGATATCCTGCCAGAAACGACCGAAAAATTCTCGCTAGTGGCACAAATTCGCACTAGTCCGGTATGAGGTAGTAAAGTTACGTTCAAGCACTTAGAATGGATGCAAGAGGGTGTTAAACGTGGTTTAGGGTCAGTGTGTGTGTGGATACAACTTAGATTGAAAGACTCAAGTAGCAATGATAGCTGTGCTTTGTGGTGTTGTTGAAGATTTGATCCACATCCTTTTAAATTGCAGTGGTACCAAAAACATGGAGAGATAAATCGATGGGAAAGGGGAACTATTACTTCCGACATAGAAATCTAACGTTTTTTCAGAACATAAGAAAAGATAACCCTCATGTAAAGTCAATGATAATCTCTTGAATGCCAATTTATCTTCCATGAATCAATTTTAAATGCCACTTCAATAAAAATTTGATTACATAATGCTGAGTTTAAGTGTCACCATTTTAAGCGTAATTTCATGTTCCACCTGGCAAATATGTATCACTTCTGTCACGATATAATAGTCAACCCCGTCTGATATTCGAACATCTTTCCCGTGAAGATGTTTCCTTCGAAGACCTGACCTCCGTCACTACAGATGCCAATCACGGAGTTTCATAACAATAAAACGTGACACGGAAAAGCTTCCGAACTGGATCGCAGCGCAGAGCGGACTGCAGCGAATAGCCCGCACCTGGAGCGACGCAGCGCCTGCACAAACGATATCCAGCGCCATTGTAATAAACGCGGGCGGCGCATAATATGCGCCGGGAGAACCGCTCGGCGCCGGCGACAACAGAGGCATAAACTGCGGAACTCGGCGCGGCGGCCCTGCTCGCGGAGAAACTTCGAAATGGGACATGGGCGAGGAATTATAGGGCCGTGTTCCCAGCCTGGAAAGGACCACCCGCGGCCCGGTCGCCGCTGGCCTCCGCTCGCCCAGGTGCAGTGCAACCGATGGCAGACAGCGGAAGCGAGCGAGGAGGTGTATCGCAAAGACTCGATTCGAGGAGGAAAACTAGAGTGCGTTTGTATGTGTGCGTTTGTATGAGTGCTTTTGTATGCGTGCGTTTGTATGCATGCGTTTGTAAGTGTGCGTTTGTGAGTGTGCGTTTGTAAGTGCGCTTTTGTAAGTGTGCGTTTGTAAGTGTGCATTTGTAAACGTGCATTTGTAAGTGTGCGTTTGTAAGTGTGAGTGCACCCCGTGCATTGGTATGTATGCGTTAGTATGTGTATGTTAATATCTGTGTTTCCATTTGCACGTTAATAAGCGTTTATGTGTTTTTTACTTGTGAGCAGTTTCTGAATATGAGGGAGTATATTTGGGGTTTCGTTTTGTGTAATCAGAAAATCCTTTTCTGAACGTGAGAAGGGAAAGACACTCTTTATTGGCCATGCAATTATAGAGGGAGTTTGCCATTACAATCCTCTGCATTAAGATGCTTAGGGTGAATTTTAGTGGTTGGGCGACTCGCAGTGAACACACTAAAACGCTAGAGTAGAGAGCTGTGTGTTCCAGGGTATAAACCCCGTTGATATTGTGTTGGGCAATCCAACATATTTCAAAAAAAATAATCGTTTACAGGTCACACATAAAACAGATTAATGCATCACACATTATTATCGCGCATAATTCAGAAACGATTAGCACTAGATCTATAAAACTAGTTTTTCGAGCCCCCAAAGAGAAACGAATTACAGGGGGGCGGTTGAGAAAATAGGTGAATTGTCAAATGACGACAGAGGAAATGAGGAGGGACAAGTGGAGAACAAGCCGAAAACATGTGGAAAAATGAAACGGAACAGTTAGGGAATGTGGGGATAGAATGATATTTCTCAAACAGTTTCATCGAATATGTGACCATTTATTACATCTGGCAATATTTTTTGAACATACCTATTACACTTTTAGAGATTTTGTTCTGTAGGGGTGTTCCCACTCCATATCATGAGTGGTCACAAAAGTGCAGAAACCCGAAATCTACAGTATGTAAAATTAAATTGAATGATAAAATTAAAATGAGTTTTTAATTTTAAGTGCAATTAAATCACAATATTTTGCATTGGAATTCTTTCTCTCAAACATTACCGAGCCTTATGACACTGTGAAATAAAATTCAGAGGCTCACCGCTCGAGTTTGATGCTACAATGAAGCAATTTTCAATTTTTATTTACAAAGCGCGTAGCTTTGACAGTGGTGCTTACATTATTTCTGTTGTCAACATTCCCTTCTCTCAATCTAATAGAAAGACGAGAGCAATGTATCATTGGAAAGATTTTACCAGATATTTTGCGTCAGGAATAAATCCCTCTTCTTTCCCAGAGTACCGGGACCACTGCCACGACGAAGCCGAAAGCTCAATAGGGGACCACCCAAAATAAGGTCCGGGCACCTTAGGGTATCTTTCCCATTTCGTCAGTGCCTACACCTTTAGAGTATTAGCGTGAATATCGCCAGGACCTATGCTACCAGAAGGGGGGGTCCGTTTTCCTCCTTCAGAGCTATTATACGTGGAATCCAGAACTAAAGTCCCTTGTCCCGATCCAGCCTAAGGGTAAGCGCCATTGACCCAACTGGTGGGTTACCGGGCCAACCCGTCAACACGGAGTTTAGCATGTGCCTACTCACTGCCTCCACCTTGAAGCTGATTATGTGAATTGCACCGGTAAAATGTAGGGTTCGAGCGGTTGTCTACCACTCTCCACCAGAGATCGTGTCCATGTCCGCAGGCACGATGCCCCGGCTGCAGGGTCGACGCCCTCGCGTCTTCGGGGCCGCTGCACCGGCGCCCGCGCCCGCGCCCGCGCCACTTCCGCCCCTGAGTTATGGATGAGCACCGGATGTGTCGCCGCGCCGCGGCTCAAAGGGCCGAACGCGCGCGCGCCGCTCTTTTATTCAGCAGGGCCGCGCGATGGACGCCACGCTGGGCGCCGCGCCGCGACGCCTCCGTCCACGCCCACGCCGCACCCTCAGTCTCCCCATGCTGGCTACCGCTGAGCTGGGTCTACCACTGGGCAGGCTTACCTCTGGGTTGGGTTACTGCTGGGCTAGCCTACCGCTGGGCTGGGTTATATCTGGACAGAGCTCCCGCTGGGCTGGACTATCGCTGGGCTGGGCTGCCGCTGGGTTGGGCTACCGTGGGCTGGACTACTGCTGGGCTGGACTACTGCTGGGCTGGGCTACAATTGAGCTGATCTACCGTTGGGCTGGGCTACCGCTGGGCTAGGCTACCGCTGAGCTGGGCTACCAATTGGGCTGGGCTACCGCTGGGCTGAGCTACCGATGGCTGGGCTACCGCTGTACTGGACAATCGCTGGACTGGGCTACCGCTCGGATGGGCTATCGCTGGGCTGGGCTACCGCTGGGCTGGGCTACCGCTGGGCTGGAATTCCTAACGTAAATATTGCTGTCGTCGCCGCTTCTGCTCTTGTCCGCTTCTGCTCTCACCACTGTCTCCGCCACACCCCCTAATTCATAGGTTTACGCCATCGCTGTTGCCTCTATCTTCATTTTTGCCACCACCTTCCTTATCGTTCCTTTCAGCCCCGGCCCGCGTCAACGTCCAGTAGCGTGACAATCAACAAAATTAAATTTGATTTCTTTTATTTACTCTCAATATAAATGTCCTTAAGTCTGACAGACGAAGAGAAATCTCTTTGCTCTTGAGTGAGTAGGTTGCATTTCCTTCAAAGCTCATACGATTGGAGCAGCAGCACAAGGAAAACATGAACATTACATTTTAGAACCATCGAAACTGTTTTTCACCGATCATAGAGGTGGTTGCGATCTCTGGTGTAGTAGTCAAGCTTCTCGGCTTCCACAGGTGAAAATGGGGTTCGAACTCCGGCCGTAACATGCAGGCTTTCTGGTAAAGCGAAGGGCGTTCGCAACAGTTGTACATAGTCTCCCGTTTGCCCTACAACTCAGTAGAACCGTTGCTCCAACACCATTCAAATCACTTCTTCAAAATCTACTTCACATAAAAATCATTCATCCATTTCGAGACATGATCATATGTTTGTCTAGAAAAAATATCATTAGTTGACGATCATCCCGCCAAGTTCATATAAAAAAAGTAATAAATCAATACGATTCACGCAAGAAGCACCGAGAAGTGGACTGCTTAGTGATGATAATATGTGTGTAATGAAGCTAACAGTTTGAAAGAAAAATATGTATATACGGCATTGCAAAAGAAGTTAAGAATCTGATCTTTCTATTAAAGTACCTATTAAGTTAACATTGTAAGCAAACTAACTGTAATGCGTAGTATGCAACACAGAGGCCAAAACAAAAAAAAACTAACGAAATGGAGAGATACGACGCCACAACCAACTCTTCTGCCAGAGCGGAACGCGCTCAAGTATGAACTGAATGGGTAACATCAGCTCCTTTACCCCGCAGTCCCCACTTCGCAACCAACCAACCAACCAACAACAACCGCTGGAGCACGAGCGCATACTTAACACCTCGTGGCTGCGCATGTCCTCAGATCCATTTGCAGCGCTATCCTCCTCGGCGGAGTAATATCCCCGCCCAGCGCCACGACAGCTGAGCCGCGGGTCGAGCGACGACCTCCTCGCAACCCAAACTTCGCGGGCGGCCCGGTGTCTTGGCACGCGGGGAAGGCGACGGCGGCGGCGCGGGCGGGGGGCGGGGGGCGGGGCGAATTCCAGGGGAAGGCGCTCCGCTAAGAGGCGTCATCGCTGCATTCCGAGCTGCCGTCTACGCCGCCCCCGCGACCGCCTCCGACGCCGCTGCCGCCTCCGCGGCCGCTGCCTCCGTCTCCGGGTGTGCGCCACGCACCGACCATGTCTCCCACTCCAGCCCCGCTCCCGCCCGTGCAACCGCTTTCGCACCCAGCGGTCGTTTGGGCTCCCGCCGCCTCCCTACGCCCCCGAGTCGCCACCCCCGTCTTTGCCTCCACCCACGCCCGACGCCGACGACTCAGCCGCCGCCCCTGGAGCCACTTGCGTCACCGCCGCCGCCTTTGTACCCGCAGCCCGTCCACTCTCACGCCTCCGCCCACGCCAACACCTTCGCCCACGCTCATGATCGCGCCCCCACCAACCCTCACGCCTCTGCTCACACCCCCGCCCACACTCACGCCAGGCCCACGTCCCCAGCCCTACAACCGCTTCCGTACCTGCGGCCGCCTTCGCAACCGCCCACCTCACTGCCGCCGCCTCCGAATCAGAAAGGGCACCAGTCGCCGCCCCTGTCCCCGCTATCTCTACCGCCCTCACCCACGCCTCCGCCGCCCTTGCAAGCGCTTCAGCACCCGCGGTCGCCTTCGCACCCCCCGCCGACATTGACGCAGCCTTCTTCTTCTCTGGTTGCGCTCCAGTCGCCACAGCCATCACCACTACTGCCTCCTCCGCCATCCCCCCCCCAACGTCAGAACTGTCCCCAGAGTCCCAACCGCCCCCACAGTCCCAACCGTCCCCACCATCCCAACCGTCCCCACCATCCCAACCGTCCCCACCATCCCAACCGTCCCCACCGTCCCAACCATTCCAACAGTTCCCACAGTCCCAACCGTCCCCACCGTTCCAACCGTTGTTCCAGATCCCCTCGCACAAACCACCATCGCCGCAATCCCCCCTCTTCCCCTGCAGATCTGTACCAGTCACCACCAGCCCCCGTCGTGGCCTGCCCGCACACGCCGCCATCGCCCACCCCGATGCACCGACCGCCATCGCCTTACCTTCCGCATTTCCACTTCCCGCCATGTGCCGCGCTCCCGCGACCGCCGCCTTAATTCCTGCGGCCTCCTCCGCATCCGCCTCCTCCCCCCCCACGCCGTCGCCGCAGACGCCGACGCCGCCACAGCCGCAGCCGCGCCCCGCGGCGCCTTCGCCGCCACCTCGCGAAGCGCCCGGTATGCGCACAGGCGCTGGCGAATGCGATGTCCGGGGAATAGGGACTAGACTGCGATTTTCGTAACTTTGTCCCTGACAGATATCAGCTGTTCACGGTTTCATCCAATCGCGAGCTTGAACGTCACCGTAGTGACGTCACTCACGCGAAATATATGCTCCTGATTGGATGACAGCGAAATAGCTGATTCCTGTCAGGGACAAAGTTACGAAAATCGCAGTATATGAGACTCCAAATTATGTACGAAAAAAAAGCGCATTGCAAATATATTTAATATTATTAATTTACTAGTCTGTTATATAAAGTAAGTTGTATTATTATTATTATTATTATCATTATTATTATTATTATTATTATTACTATTATTATTACTATTATTATTATTTATGTGCAGTAACGTGAAGTGGTGTGAAGTGGAGTGCAGTGTAGTGGTGTTGAGAAGTAGAGGAAAAAGAACGTGTAAGAAAGACATTACAACTCAGTGATCGACAGTGCGGTGAAGTGAAGTGTGGTGGAGTGCTACGAAAGCTCGCATCGTGAAATGTTCACGTTAATTTGTAAAATTTGTAATTTTTGTAAAATTGTTAAGTTATGTAATGTTAAATTAGTGTATTCTGCCACCAAGTCCTCAAACTTAATTGCAGAATTAGTAATAAATCTAATCCAATCTAATCTAAAATTATAAGAATATTTAACAAAAAGGATAAAATACGTAATCACGAAATAACCCTCTTATTTACATAAATTTTTAAAACAAACGAAATAAATTTACAAAATTTTAGATTACAATAATAAAATATGTGTTAAAGCAATTTTAAAAATAAATATTGTTTGTCAAATCATATTTTTTATGTTCGAGAGCAGTTATAGCTATTGTACAAACGTGCTCTCTGAATCTGAAGCAGTGAAATTGTCACGTTCATAATGACTGGAAACATTTTACTGGTCGTCAGTGGTAAAAGTGCCGCGCCACCATCGCTCAATGATCGTTCAGTCGTCACGTTCCATTAGCACAGATTTCACTGATTCAAAAAGTGGTCCCAATTTTCACTGATTTGTTCAGTTCAATTCACTGATTGTTAGTGGCAGGGTTATAACTGACACCATCAGAGAATAGTCACTGTCAAACAGTAGTTTTTCACTTATTCAGACTGAGAGTGGGAACTCAATGACCATCAAACAATTACTGTAGCATTGTCTTCGCGATGTTAGATGTCTGCGACAACCTGTCACGTAAATATCTCTTACACCTCTCTACAAGACGTCACTGACATTTTCCACATCCAAGGACAATATTCACAACGCTCACACGCTCTTGTCGCAACAATGCAGTGAAGTCGGAGGTTAACCCACACCGACCGCGTTCATCTAACCTAGTATAGGGCACCTCGCGTCGTCATCACGCAATTCTGAATGCGACAGAGATAATGCCGATTTTTGAAGAAAAAATATTTTTGAAAATTCATTAAAATTTTTTAGTGAAATAAATTGTAAGATAATTGGTTGACTATATCGGTAAAATTTTGTAACCGCGATCTAGTGTTAATAGCCGCGTTCACAACGAAATCGGCCACCTGTTCGGGCAGAACGCGGTGCAAGATTTCAAAAAGTACTTTCTAGTTATAATCTTCGTATAATGCTAAGTTAAACATTCTATAGAATGAAATGGCCATGTTGTAAAGAGTTAATGAAACGTCAACTTGACGTTATTTCTGAAGTATTTAGCAAGGATACATTCTAGGTTTTGAAAGCCTTGATTGTCCATTTTAATAATCCCAGCGATAAAGAGAGAGATGAAAACAAAGTGTAATTAATTTCAAAGGGAATTAACTAAATTAATTATAACCTGACTGTACAGATGTGTAAATTGGAAACAGTCACAAATAATAATGCCGTTTTGTCTATTCTTTTCGATGAATAGTGTACATAAGTGAAACTATCATTGTGTGTAAATTTTATTTCAGGAAATGTATTATTTGTTTTGTTTCATTATTTCTATTATTATGTTACATTCTATTATTATGGTATGTGTGTGACGGAACTTTTGTTGGTGAAAAAAAGTCATACAGTGAACAGATGAAACATCATATACTGTTAATTTCGCTAAATTCAATGTAATTTTTGTTTCTATAGAATATACTCTCATGACTAAACTCATTTTGCACCTGAGTTTTGTTATTTTTGGTATCGTAAAAAGGACCCAACCCTTATATTACGGTAGGAGCAGGCTACCTGCTGTAGGAAGGAAAAGGTGACATCCATGGATGCCACCCACTTATCGAGTGAATATATTTCACTCGTATCACCTGATTGATATAAAATAGATAGGTTGGTGCGAATTTGACCAAAATACGTAAAATATGTAATGTAGCACAAAATACGTAAAATATGTAATGTAGCACAAAATACGTAAAATATGTAACGAAAAATTTGGGTATTGTGTTAGGATTACGCTGATTCGCCGAAAGCACAATAGAGAATTGGGAAGTAAAGGTAGACAAAAATGCATTGTAAGCTTTTGGTATTTTGTATCGATTGTCCGACTTCGCCAGCTAGCAGTGTCCCCCAAGCCTGGGCTTAGTTAATTCACACGCTTTGGGGGGGGGAAATAACCGACACATGGGGCGAACATGACGTATACCTTTCAACGTAGCTAGCAGACTCAGCCGACCTGACCTTTTCTTCCTCACACAGTACCAGAAATTGAGACGATTATTAAAGAAATCCTAGAACTCTATTTTGTCCCCATATACAAAAAATGTAATTAATAATGGAATTCAGACATGCGATTATATAATTATTACATCATTTGATCTGAATTGCCACAACATTCTTTTATTCCTATTTACTCTTTCCCGCTCATTGTGACTGAGAGTGAGTTTTAGTGTAAGAAAGCCATTTAAGTTAAGGGGAGCCGAAAATTAAAAGCAGTAAAAGGGTTCTTACTTTGCTTTCGGTAAACTAATTCAATTGTTTTTCAACGTCCCCCAGAGCATCGTTTTTGATTCAAGCTTCAAACAGGTGAGCGAGCATTTCATTAAAACTAAGCAATATGAAGTAATTGACCACTTTGAATTCCATCTCTCTTGTTCAAATGAAAGCACAACGCACACTATTTATAGGTGAAACTTTTCATTGATTCCATGTTTCGCGGAACAAAAAGTGCCATTTGAATAATGGTGTCAACAAAAAGTTCCAATCAAAAAGCTTCGAGAAATAAAACGTGTTCTGAAAAGTTATTTTCAGCTCAATTTATACTACTAATTTAAATTGTAACGGCTACTTTCACCCTTTAAGAGCCAATTGTAGGTTCATCAAATAGAATGCGTTGGTGCCTAAAAGTTAAATTTAAGACCAGAGAAGAAAAGGTACAGGACAGTCTGCCTAGTTCGCCTAGAGCTCACAATCACGACCTGACGTCCTCATTTCCACAAATAAGACCTCGACGAGGCCGCGCTTCGCTAGCTGTTGCTCTAGTTATGGAGCAACTCCAAAAGTTACATTATTGCTCCATAAACAATGTTCCTGAAAGCAGTTCCTGATCAAGACCGAGGGAAATTGCCGGGTCGACTGAATATTTGGTTTCGATGACACTGTGAGTTTTAGTGAGACGTCATCTGAACGTGGGAAATTACCCGGCCAACAGAAATTCTTGTTCCAAATGTCACTTCAAAGATACTTTTTTTCCATTATGTACTTCGATGTGCGGGAGACGCCACGTCCAAGGCACAGGTGCCGACGTTTCGGCCGCCATTCTGCGACCTTCCTCAGGTCACATTGTGCATTCTTCCCTACATAATAACCCCGGCCGCGGAAGCCTACGCTTTCATTTTTTCCAGTCGTGATTGACGTCAGAAATGTGATAAACAAGTGCGTCATGAAAGTGCCCGTACCAAAGGAAATATTCGGCCATGAGACGTTAGTAAATCTCGATTACGAGAGTTGGAGCAGAATTATGGCAACTATTTTTTTTTTGTGAGAATATGAGTAGGGGAGAAAACTTCAAAAATACACATGAAAGGACAAGGTGTAGAATAAGAGCTTGGGCATTTATCAACACACAAAAATTGAATTTATCTTATTTATTAAGGTATTTGAAATGACCGTACTCTTTTCATGTTCTAAGGCATTTTAGAGAATACGACTTCACAAATTCAAAAAGCATTACATACCCGTTCTAAAGGCCTTCTATAGGTAGATGCTCGATTACCTCATATCACATTGATCCGCACACTCACAGGTCGTCACGTGCGTTGCTGATCACTGGTTGCTGCGCGTCTTTGCAGAAACTCTCCTGCGGATCTCGCGGCTGTCCGGTATGGAAGGGACATTATTCCATGAGCTTCCACCAATTCCCTATGACGTTCTCGGACATTTCTTTCATGGTGAACGGCTCTCTTGGAGTAAGAGCGCTGCTGGAAACATGTTACATTCACCTCGCACGGCGGTAGACGGACAACTGATTTCAAATTGCTCTCTGTGCTAATAAAGAAACATGTAGAGTTATCTGTTGATGTAAACACACCCTACAGCAGATTTGCTTTCAAGATACAAATGAAATTTTGCGATCCGATAACATTTCTTTTAGAAAACAAATAGTTGCCATGACTTCTGCCCCAACCCTCGTATATTCATTTTCAGCCATATGAATTGGAATTTTCGCACACTTGAATTATGACTCAAGTTGCATTTTGACATTCAACATCCTCTAATTTTCATTCCTAAGAGATGCATCCAGCCACTGGTATTGAACCTCTGGCACTTGACATATTCTCGCCATTTGCGTCTCGGAAGAGTGAAGAACATCACTCTCTCTTGCCCCGCCTCCCCCTCTCACAAGCACTCTCTCTCTCTGATTTCTGTCGCGGTGACAAATGATGAAGACGGTCTCGGTGTTTTAGTGCTTTCCCGCTTTTACATACAGTCACAAAAAATTTCGAGATTGGATTACAATGTACACCTTTTCATATTCCTTTTTGTGTCATTTTACATGGTCTGTTAAGGCCAACAAACGACTTTTTGACAGGTTATAAATCAGTAATATCGCCGGAGATTAGAGATAGTTTTCACGGTTATTTACTTTGCTTCATTATTGTCACTGTAAGGAATAATGTAAGAATTGATACAAATCAAGTAGAAAAGCAGACGAGAATATGTATGCGAGTGAATTCAAAAAAAAAAATGTAAACGAACATGCCAAAAATTATTAATTTCAAAGGGCCCGTGTTATTTACTTTCATCGCGCCTTTAGTTAAACTTGCAATAGACTACATTTTAAACCCAGAATTATGTCAGTAAATAATATTTCTTAAAAAGAAAGAATTAAAATGTACTTTTCTTGCATTCTTGATGCACAAATATATTGATATAATGCACACATCTTCCAATTGGTGGAATGACTCATATAGACTACATTTTAAACTCAGAATTATCAGTAAATAATATTTCCTATAAAGAATTAAAGTGTACTTTTCTTGCATTCTTGGTACATAAATACATTGATATCATTCACACATTCTCTAGTTGGTGGAATGACAAAAACAATAGGGAATAAAACGGCTCAAGCACAATTCTGGCAACCTTTGTGAAATAAATGTTAATCATGTCTCTGAGTTACCAACCTCGCCCTAATTTCGTTTCCAATCAGTGAATGTCAAAAAGCCACGCACGTAACAGACCACTCTCTCAGTCTGAATCAGTGAAAAACTACTGATTGACAGTGACTATTCACTGATGGTGTCAGTTATAACCGTGCCACCGACAATCAGTGAATTGAACTGAACAAATCAGTGAAAATTGGATCCACTTTTTGAATCAGTGAAACATCACAGTTTGAATTAGTGAAATCTGTGCTAGTTGAACGTGACGACTGAACGATTCAGTGAGCGATGGTGGCGCGGCACTTTTCCACTGACGGACCAGTGAAATGCTGGCGGTCATTATGAAAAGGTTCGCATATTCGGTGATTGTCAGCGAAACTACCCATTTCGACTGAAGATATCAGTGACTTCGGCTCTCACTGATTGAATCAGTGACAATTTCACTGATTCAGATTCAGAGAGCAGACAATAATATTACGACACAGAAGAAGACACTTCAGAAACGTGAAGTTTAACTCTTCCCATCGGACTTAGTTCCCTACAACAGGAGCTGCCGCCTACATTTCCGCTAAGACCCCGTCGAGAGCACCCTTTGCGAGATGTTGCTCTCCGCTCTCTTGCAAGCTCCCTGCTCTCTGTCGCGGCGGCAAACGATCACAACGCTTCCGGTCTCAGCGTCTCGGCGCTTCCTCTCCCATGAAATCTTACGAAAGTATGCGTCTCTTCCGCGAGAGACCTTCACAAAGAAGATGAATTTAGGCAGAGTTATGCGGGACTTTATGAAAGCCTATATTTGCCAATATTTGCCAAAGCTTAGCGAACAAAGTTCAGTTATTCGCTTTAACGTGAATTATGGGCTCGATGCTAATATGGGCGCAACGAGGTAAGACACCGTGCCGCCCCATCCTTTTACCACCTCATGTCTTGGAGATTGTTTCCCGCTAGGGCCGTATTTCACCGACAAGGCACTCCTGTTGAGTATGAAGCGAAAAGTAGGCGCAGAGTTACAACGAGAAATATTTAGTTCTCGGCTTATGTTCCTTACCTGGTGAAAGAATCTTCCAATAGGAATGAAGAAAAGTCACAGAACTCACCTGCAAGAGAAGAATACAAGAACATAAACATCTTATTCAAGAAAATGTTTAGTCTCAGTAGCTAATGCAAATGAAGTTCCTAATGCAAACTACTACAGGCAAAGAAAAATAATACATGATTGTGATTTTATGATATTTTAATGGGGTCGCCTAAGGAATAAGGTAAGTTTTCAAGGGGAATATTAATAGAAACTACTATTGAATTTTGATCGTAGTAAAAGAAGTAGAATGAAAGATAGGAAAGAATCAATATTATTTACTTAGAAAATGTATCACAAACCCATCTGAAACCTTATTATTGTACTACAGCAGTCACGTTGTGTTGACGCACGCGCCAGTTTATTTTGACGGCGAGCCAGTCTCTCCAAAAAAAGACCATTTATACAGTATTCAAATTAAATTTTTCGTATATTTAATAATCGCAACAATACATGCTAAATGCAACAAACGTATAATGGAAACTTAATCAGAAATAAGTCACACAACAAATTACTTGTGCCACAGCGGATCTAAACATTACATTTTTGTTGCAAGTGCAAGGTGTCCTTGGGACTTGATAATATTAAACTAGCTGGAGTCATTCGAACAGGTGAAGGAGGTTGTTGGTGAAGGGAGCGCCTCCTCACCAGGGCCAGCATTCGGCTGTGCACGAAACATTCTCAGAAGTCCGCGAATGAACTTTTAACCGCTAGGCTGGAAGCGAATATCAAATGACACCGTGGTTCAAGAAACTGGGTGTTAGTCACCCTTCACACCACCAATTCGAAATTTAGGAATCGGCTGAAAGGAGCCCTCCGAGACGTGCGGTAAAGGAGGCTGGATTTCATTGATTGGCGTGGATTTCTGGGCGTGTCAATTGCCAAGTTCGTTAGTCCCGTAAGGCTAGTGCACGTTTTTATCGCAGAAGGAGGCGGTGAACTTCCGCAGATTAAAGGCAAGATCCACCGCCATCCTACAAGTCGTTTTCCATGTTTTCCCCCAGGTATCCCCTACCAGCGGGGCACCAGGCACCAATCAGAACAACCTCTAGGTCCCGGTTGGTACTCTGGCAGGAGTGGTAGTGTATTGCTTGTAGGTGTAAGTGTGTGTAAGTAAGGGATGAGGATAGGACGATATGGAGAAAGAAAAGAACACGAGTGGTCCGTGGCCCGTTTGTTAGGGACATTTCCCCAGCATTCGCCTGGTGTCGAACGGAGAAACCACAGAAAACTACCGGTCAGAGCAGCAGACCGCTACAATTCTACTCCAGACAGCGGCTGAATTCGACCTAGGTAACTAGCTAATGTCGAAAATCCTGCCACCGGACTCGAACCTGCAGAGACATCAGTTAATGCCCTTAACCGCCTCTCCCTGTCCCCCCAGTTAGAACAAGCTCTAAGCTCCCAACTAGGCTCCAGCCTGGAGCTCCAGCTTCTAGGATGTGTGGGAATGTAGTCCATGTAAGTGTATGTGTAAGTAAGAGATAAGGAAAGGACAAAGAAGAGGAAAGGAAGATCGCGCACGACCTGCAGCCCGTTTGTTAGGGTACTGTTTCTGCATTGGGCTAATGTTGATCAGAGAAATCACGGAAAAACTACGGATCAGAGCATCTGGCAGCTAGAATTATCCTCCTGACAGCGGCTGAACTAAGCCTGAGCTATGTTTCTAGTGTCTAAAATCCTTCCACCGTCCGCACTGAAAGCTAGGCGCTGGTAGTGAGTATCAAAGTGACACTGTGGATTGAAGGCATTGGGTGTTCATCACCTCCACCACGTTCTCCAATTCGATATTGACGAATCTGCATGCGAGGAGATCTCCTGAGGCGTCGGAGGGGGGAGGCTGGAAAGAAATTTACCCCGAGTAGAATGGGCCTAACGTGATTTCGGCTTGTTCACCGCGCGGTCGCTTTTCGTGGAGCTCTCGCTCCGGCCACGCTGTTCCGGCGCCTCGCGAACTTGGAATTAAGAGGGCCTAGAGAGCAGCCACTGTGCTCTTCCTACCGCTACCACTATAGTGAGTTATTTGTAACTTTGCCCCTCAAGGCCCGTCTTCACGATGGAATATGTCACGGTATTTCGCGTCTTCTCGGTCGCGCCGCGTGATCCCGACTGTATCGAGCAGTGCTTGCGATCATGCGACATCTGGCGTCAGGACCGAGAAAGACGTGACATGCAGTGTGATATTTCATCGTGGCCACAGGGGCTTGAGGGGCAAAGTAATAAAAATCGCACTATAGCGCACCGGTTGCCGCCGAATACTTCTCGAGTATGATAGCCAGTGTTTCGTCGAAATACGCCGGCCAGGTTTAGGCGGATGGACTGTTATGTATGTAAAGAAAATATATTTTCTTTAATTCAAATATGCCGCTCTTCCAACGCTTAGCGTTTCGTTTTTAGACAGACGAAGTACGATGATAGATAGACAAAAGAATACGGAGAGAAAGTTTATTAGATTGTATTGTATTTCAATAAGTAAATAGAGAAGCGGTAGTAATAAGCATAAATTCTCGTTTCTCTGTTTACAGGTAAGAGTAAAGTATTATAAATAGTTTTGTGTAATAATGTAATTGATAAAAGGCGAATAAAACGTTTGCTCTGTTTACAGTGAAACAATTTGGCTTAATACTACACTAACATCTTGTATGTAAATAGAAGGGGTCGAGTAATTAGGAGTCAGCTATCACGCATCATCACGGACAAGGCGTGAGAAGTCGAGACCGCCAAATAAACTGGGTTTCGTCTGCTGACGATCGGAGTTCCGTCCGCGCCCAAAGTGAACTTCAATGAACTCCTACGCAGGGGAGGTACGGCGGCTGCCGGAACAAAAAGGGCAAAACGCAGCTGCCATCTAATGCCTCTCACCGAGTCGGGACGCCGCCGTTGGCCTGTGTCAAGGGATCTCACTCTCTTACCTGGGCGGTAATCTTACCCGCCTCCTGCCGTAAAAAACAGTACCTTAAGCTGCGAGAGAGACTAAAACGTCGGAAGGTATACACTTGAACGAAACATTCAAATAGGACCCTATCGCAGCCTAGAAGTAACAATAACTATAGTAAGACGGACTAAGAGAAAATACATCTGTGGGTTGTGTAATAGCGTGTAATTTCCTTTTCATGTAATATGCAAATTCTTTAAAAATTAACTTACATAATTTTCTCATTATTTAATGAAACCGCTTCTGCTCTCCCTCATTCCCTGGCAACTCCATAGTTGTATGGTTAGGACAAAACCAGGTAAACCAAGAGTGTTTCGCTTCTGTAGCGCCATGTCCTGGCTCGAGCGGTTGCTTTACACTATGACCCACAGATGCGGTTGCGTTACACTATGACCCCATTGATGTCCGAAGTCATTAGCCCCGTGGTGTAGTGTGTAGAACTTTCCCAGCTGGATGGCAAGATCCGGTGCCGACTTACCGTCGACTAGCGGGGGTTTCCCTAACCAGGTATCTCCCACCAGCGAGGCACCGCCCCAGCAGCGACAAGCTCAAAGCTCCCGCTCGGTCTCCCGGCATGAGTGGTAGTGTAGTGCATGTTAGTGTAAATGTGTGTGTAAAGGGGTAAGGTTAGGGCAAGGAAGAGGAAGGAAAGATCGCGTGCGGTCCGTGGCCCGTTTGTAAGGGTACTGCTCCGGCAGTCGCCTGGTGCTGATCGGAGCAGCCATGTAAAACTACCGATCAGAGCAGCCGGCCGCTAGAATTCTCCTCCAGACAGCGACTGAATTCGACTGGACTAGAACCTAGGACCTCCAGGGCAAAGGGATTGCAGTGACATCAGGTGATGCACTGAGCCATCTCTCCTGGTGACACACAGTGAAAAATGTTTAGATTATGTAGTTGTAACATTCGTTGTTATCTTCGATATGCGCTGAACCACTCACGGAAGTTACTGAGGTCCCCTGAAGACTCCATGATGTTCTGAAGAGCTATTTTGTCATATAGAATATAACGAACAAATATATTGTACGCACAAAACGAAGAAAAGATAATCAACTACAATGATTACATAAAACTTGAGCAATATTTGTAGATACGAATTTACTGAAAAAAAACAATGAAGATGCAAAATGTACAAATGTATATTTTTTTCGTACATTTCACTACAACATTTCTCACAATACACATGTCCTTTTATGATCCACGTATGATTTTCATTCAATATCTCAAAGATAGCTGTTTAACATTGTACCCGATTATATTTGTAGTTTTAGAATGTATTTGCAACTGTAAAAATTGCTAATAGCCGCGACTTTGATGCGAATATAAATAATCATTTTTTTAAAATCTGACTTTTCCTAACAGGTACTCCAACTCTGTGCGCTGAAGACCTTCGCCCCGTAACTTGAATGACTGCTCTATTCAAATTAAACAGATTCGGTAACTGAAACAATTTGGTAACATCATGTTTAGGCCCGAAATGAAGGGATGTACAAAGCGACGTTTAAAAATTGTGCCAAATTTGTTCTTAAATGTTACAGTATTAAACAGGTCATTTCGAGAAGACCATATTTCTAATATACGAAACTCGCTATTCGTTTCAGATTATGATTCTAGTTTTGTTACTAAAAAGCCCCATGCACTTTTGTTAATATAAAAGAACTAGTGTGCACATCGACTTCCTTCTAATAGTGTATATCTGTGGAGGTGAATCGTTTTCCAACAACGCGAGGGCGACGATCTGCCGTTGGGGAAGTGACCTTTTCGAAATAACAGATTCAATTACAGTGTAATCGAATGTCTGACCGCATTTAAAATTCTCCTCCGACACACAGCACGTACGCGTTATGCACTCCGCGAGTGCAGGCTGGATTAGCTGTCAGGCACCGAGTAATATTACACCATTCCCCTCACATTAGAGTCCCTAGATAGAGAGAGTAGCTTGGAGGATTCCATTGTTCTCCCGATTCTCATTTTATGCCCAGTTATCAGGAGAATTAGAACTGTGGTTATTCTCTGTGTTGAGAACCATGAATCTATTCCAGATCAATATTAATAATCTTCAACATTTCCATTACGTCACCAATTGTTATAGTTTCCCTTCAGCTTATGAATGCTGACTGTCAGGGCTATCGGGTGGGAGGATACTAAATGGCGGCGGTTGCGCTAGTCTCTGTATCTAGGACACGGTGTAAGATATATAGGTGTGTTAACTAGCCGACTTTGGGGTAAATTTTGTGAAGCCATTTTGAGGCTAGTTCCTCGCTTACGTACGGTGCGCACGATAGGTTTGGGTCACGTTGTAGATATACATATATATCTTAAGATGACGTCTTAAACTGTGGCTATTACACAGTTTTACAAAACTGTTCCTAGCCCATCCTATTTTCGCAACTGTTTGCTGTAGACTTCACCAATTCCACCGCGATACGACCGCTGGCCACAGAGCTATCTAATGGACCACAACCAATCACGACCGTGACCAAATGAGACCCAAAGATCGCAGCGCTAATATGCGAGAACTAGCCTCACATTCGCTTCAGTGTTAGACTGGGAGTGAACACACCTATTCAGGGGCGTATCTAGGTATACAGGCGCCCATGGCAAGCATAGAATATGCGGGATACTTAGAATTAGGGTTCTTGTTATTTATATTAACCGCTATACTCTAAATAGCGCCCTCTGATGAGTGGCGCCCATGGCACGTGGCATGTGTGCCATACCGTAGATACGCCTCTGCACCTATGTATCTTACACCGTGCTCTAGGGATTCTACCCTCACATCATGCTACAGCGCTGCCATGTGGAACAACCCGAAACTGCTCTCCTTAGCGGAGGCGGAGGTGGCACAATCTGCCGGCAGCTTCGTGTCGTGTTAAGCCTCTGCCGAACGGACGCCCGCAGCCGCAGCGCCGTCGTCAATTTCTCGCGAGAAGATCCTCGTAAAACTGCGGCGTCCGACGGCCGCTTAGGGGCCCATCGCGGCGTTCGCCAGCGAGCCTATGAAGGCGAGAAGGCGCTCGTAAGCGCGCACACGTGGAACGAGTCTATTCCCGCGAGGTCTCGAAGCGACCTCGTCAATGCGCTGTCTTGTTTCTACGAGCGGAAAAAAAGAAGCGGTAGCGACGTTCAGAATGAGCGCTCCACCATGGACCTTAGCTTCCATGTTACGAAGTGGTGATACTACCGTGGCTGCGAAGGCCAAGAACAAAACATGTAAACACCAGTACGTAGCAGCGGACCTAGGGGGATATTTTTTTTAACTCAGCTCCCCTAGAAGCCAATGAGTCATATCACAAGCACAGTTTTACTAACTTACTAAATTACGAAAGGTAAGCAATACAAGTAAATCGATTGCACACTTTATCAATAACGCTATATCAACAAATAAAACAAATTAAATTTCTTCATGTTCATAAATTTCCTCAATATGCAGCCAATCATGTTGGCTGGATATTTCACTTCCCCTCTCCAGCATTGAAAAATCCTGGTTGCGTTACAGGCGATGTGTAATAAGTGAATATTTCATGTCTCCGGGCACGTTAACTACTGTGGTTATTAGTCCTGTAAATGTGGTGCATGTTTAGCTGGGTGGTGGCTGTGTTCTTTCCTCTCTGGAGAGCGAAATCCAGTACCCATTCACTGGTAGGATTGTGAGGGCTTTTCCTTACAGGTATTTCCACAGAAGGGCCTGGATGTTCAAAGTTCCCGACGTGTGTCTGTGTCTCTGCGTCTCTCTGCGAGTCTGTGCGTGCGTGTCTGTGCGTGCGTGTCTATGCGTGCGTGTCTGTGCGTGCGTGTCTGTGCGTGCGTGTCTGTGCGTGCATGTCTGTGCGTGCGTGCGTGTGTGTGCATGCATGCGTGTGTGTGTATGCGTATGCGTGTGTGTGTGTGTGTGTAAGAGGACGGGCGAGAAAGATGCAGGAATATCGCGTACGGTCAAGTTCGCTGCAGGCTTTATACTTCGATTTACACAAAGAGTACGTTGACGTCTAACCAGCTATTACGATGTCATCCAATCCGCAGCTTAAAGTAGCGCTCTACAGTAATGACGTTTAAGCTTCCTATTGGATGTCACTGTGGCAGCTTATTAAACATCAACGGACTCCATGATTAAATTGACAAATAGACAGGTGTTGACCGGAGAAAACACGGAAAACTATGAGCATGTTACTCCCAATACTACGAGTATTTCATTGGTTTTCTTGATTTTATGTGAGGAAGAAGAATGTGAATCTTCTGTCCAACTGTTGATGAAATTATATTATGTAAGTGAAGATGAAAGTATATTAAATAAAAAAGCTATATCATACTCAGGTTTTAATTTAAGGATAATAATGTCATGTGCTTACTGTCGAAAAATGAAAATTGATTACACATTACGAAATAAGACACTAACACATTTGCAGACATTTTTAATCAGAGGGAAAACTGAATGAACGATGTCTTTTACAGTTCTCCCTAGGTTTTGTAAATATCTGATTGAAGGCATATTTTTACATCTTCTGTAATTACTCATTAAATTAAGATACGAAATATCACATACAAATATGACTGTGTAATCATTACACTTCTAAATACTGATAGTTCAAAAACCGCTAACCAATAAAATGCAATTATTATATGAAAAAGCTCACAAAAGCAGCAATTACATTACTTCATGAAGTACACAAAAACTATAGTAATCAATGATATAAGCCATCAATTGAATCATTCTGTCTGATAGATGCCAGAACACAGTTATTTGGAATTGATATGCAACGCCATTAGGTTCTGAAAGTTTATATATACAATAGAGGTAGCGGCAATCGCAAACGGGAGCAATTAATAATACCAATAATTGGAATACACCGGGAAAACGAGTTCTGCATTTGTCGTTCCGCGAAATATCTAGGATTTCTGGGTTACGAGAGCTTTTGTGTGCGTTGAGTGCAGACAAATGGTACGAATAGCTCCGGGCTATCGACGGATGGCAACGTCACACCGTTGGCAAGCCTGCTTCACGGGCGAGTAGCGACATTTGCGATGCTTCGCGCGATCTCGGAGCAAGGCGGTCATCGACCAGTGTCTCCCAGGTAGAAAGTCCACTGTCTGAGTTTCTCAGAAAGAGTAGAATTCGTGGCTCAGAAGTAGTATGTAGCTACAGAAGTAGAATGAAAATTCATTCACGAAAATGCATCATCATTCTTTGTATTCGACTACTATATTCGGCTCTGTTAGATACACGAAATATATCTACAATGAATCTAATGCAATAAATCTCTATAATTTGTATTCAGTGCTAGTTTTAATTCACAAGAAAAGAACGCATATCGAAAATTGGAACTAAAATTCGGCAGGAGAACCGTTTCTTCTTGAACTGGCCCTTTTATTTCACAGCAAATTAGGAAATGTATTACTTTATCTATCAGCCGAATTCGTAACTTGAATTGTTTACTAGTGAAAATAGATTATTCATACTTCTATCCAAATCCAAAAATGGCAATTGATCACACGAAGCGACACCTACACCTAGCTATAAGCAATAACACCAATAGAAAATTGTAAATTTTCAACAATAATGAGTATTTTTAAAAACAAATGTTTTGATGCTATTCATAAGAACTCCATTGGATCACTTAACTTTCCATACATTATATTTTAAATAGAATTTGTAATAATTTCAAGGTTTTATATAATGAAAGCAATTAATAGTGAAGGAATATAATTTGTCGTTCATATTAATGTATATTTAAAATGTTGAAATAAAATTAAAATGAAATGTTGAAATAAAATGAACATTATTGTATAACGTATTTATGACGTACAGAGGATAACTAAAAAATATACCACAAATAATCAATGAACAATTGCTATTTCAACTTTCCAAAGCATTGATAAAATACTAGTAGTAGTAGTAGTAGTATCCTAACCACTGCTCCATTCCATTGTCCTTTCTCCTGCAAATTCGTATGATTTTTGTTTCATTGAATTTAATGTTAAAAAGATTAACTACAAATATAAAATTGATATTTAAAACCTCGTACTATCCTTATTATCACTACCGTGATTATTAACGATCTTCACAAAAACTAAACGCCACAGGCGAATGAATCTATCGGATCTACCAAACACTCTATACCCTACTTACAAGAGATGGGTTAGAGATGACAGTAGTAGTTTAAGTAGTGCGAGCAAAACCGAATTGAAAAGAGGGAAGAGAAAGAACGGTAGAGAATATCCAATACAATGGTAGAAACAATATTGTCATTGCCAAAAGAGACATGAGTAGATTGGAACGATTAAAGCATAGAGTGTCACGGATCAATAACAGTGACAAACGGAGAGAGCGACACTTGTACTGCAGGGGACAGTACGCTCGCCTTCCATCATGGAGACCGAGGTTCATATGCCGAACGATTCGTGAGGAATTTGTAGTGGACAAAGCGGGTTCTGGATTCCTCTGTTTCCCTGGCTCCCATTCAACTAGTTCTCTATCACCACTCATTCCATATGTTCGTACTGTTCCACCATCACGTCAGTCATCTTTTCCAGGTACAGCCGTATCATTTGGGTATTGGCATCAGAATAAAGAAGTGGAAATAAGCCAAGAAATAAAATATAAGTAATGTACCTGATTATACAGGCGAATAACATTCCAAAAATATGCCTGAAAAATCAGTTCTAGATGTTCGTCGTATACAATTTATTGAGTTTTATTATCACGGGGTTTAAAATTATAAAATATTTAAAATGTATAGCTTTTCTGCAAAATTATAACATGTCTTAAATGCAAGTGTATTCGAAGAAATCATGGTAATATTTTTTTCTCACGAAGAAAGTAATGAATCGTTGTACTTCAACAAAGCCTTAAGGAATTTTCTAAAAGCTACCAGATTGTTTTCATGTCTCACCAGTCTCTTTGGCGATTTGATAGAGGGTTATTTGAATAAAATTATTAAAAATTATATGAACATTTAGAATATATGTAAGTGGATATAATGTGCTCGTGAAACAAAAAAATGCCACTAAAATGAAAATATTCATTCAAAAAATTGTGATTTTTCCCCAGGGAAAAACTAATGCATGGATGCATCTTATCGAATACGAAATTTTGGTTCGGCAATATTTCAATCAATATCAAAAGTAAAGTACTCGTATACTTTAGAGTTCAGGCATGTGAAATTGGGGTAGAATATTTAATTTTCTCGCAGTAATACATCAGTACATATCAATAAATCAGAAACGTTTGTTTGAAACTCAAAGAACTGTTATAGACTCTGGCTGGTCATTGGGGAAGGGAGTGTGGGATGGGATGGGGGGATGGGGGATGGGGGGATGGGGGGATTGAAGTCGGGTCAAGGAGAACCCCTGCGGGTAGAATGGGGGACAGTCGGGACGGGCTGCGTGTCCGCGTGGGGACAAATCCGGCCGTGACGGACATCTGCTCCCGCCTGACAGGTCCACGTTCGATCCCCGTCACCCGACCGGCTCGACGGCTGCCGACCCCGGTGCAGACATTAACAGATCGCAGTCGATTTATGGACATGAGGCGTTGGCAGGAGGTCGAACCCTAGTGTGCGAATGATGGAGCTCGCTCTATTTTTAAGCTGCGACTGGCGTTCCACAGATGGAATATGAATGCTTAACTCCCATGCACGTACAACTCGTTTCATATGTGTAATAGGGATCACGAGATTTGTTTTTCCACCTTTCGTGTAAACGCATTGGGGGCATCCTGTCACTACCTGGCACACGGATGGCTTTATCACGTCATCGTGTTACACGATTCCTTTGATTCCGAATATCTGGATTTGAATATCTGGATAGTTGGTTGATATATGGCAGGCACAGGTCACCTACTCGATTAAGTCGCGAGTTGTTATGTAATATAACATTCAGCTGACCTCTGCTGGCCGAAACGTATGCGGTCTCGCGGAGATTAGACACGAACAAATGATGTTCTAAAGATAATTTCAATTGATTAATCCTCTTTCATCAGCACAACTTAGGAACTATCTCACTATTCTTCAGCTGTTCAGTATTTCTCCCTTTTTCTTCTTCTTCTTATAATAATAATAATAATAATAATAATAATAATAATAATAATAATAATAATAATAATTATTATTATTAATATCTATATTACAATTTCAAATGTACGCAAGTTAATATCGAAGGAAAACTAAGCATCGCGTGTCCTTGAGATATTAATGGTTACGTTAGACACTCAGAAACTAGGGAAAAATATAAAGCAATGGTGTAGTTTCTATTTCTACTCAAAAAGTCAATATTTCTCTGCAATTTCTCATACCTGCTGTTACGACTATATTATCATACACGTGCGTCATTGATTACGTCACACCTAACATCATGTGAAAGGAAAGACAGAAGCTGCACTATTCATATGTCCCCCCCATTTTTACAGCCAATTTTTACTACTGCAGACCAGTAATTATAATAATATATCATTAATAATAATTACAACTAATTATATGGGTCGAGAAAGTTCATCTTAGACCCATCATAATTTCGGCCACAAGACTAATTTCTAAAAGCGCGACGAAGCACTTAGAAATCCTTCAATTAGAAAGCTACTTCTAAAAAATTCAGAAATCCATGCTACTGGACACTTCCCATTTTGTGAGAAAGTGTTGGGGAAACGACCTTCACTGAACTCAACTGAACTCAATTATCGTTTAACTAAGCGTGAAGGGCCAGTAAGTGCCGTGTGTATGTATATACGGGAGTGGGACTTGAGCTCTTATGTTTAAATTAAATTTCATTTGTATTCTGATGGAGCAAGATCAATGTAACAACGGTTTGTAATACGTCCTGAATCTGGATTCCGAGTATTACTTACTGTCCAACATTGTTGAGAAAGTTGATAAATAATAATAATAATATTTTATTTTAATTATTATTATTAATATTATTATTATTCATCGGCAAGATTAGGCTTAAGTCTACTGACGATCCCACTGACAGGCATTTTTAATTTCGATTCACTTGTTTCGTACCCCAGTCTCTGCGTGACGAGTGATAGCCCCCTCCCAAGTCGTGGCCTCGAATCTAATCAATTTATTACTTGCAGCAGGGAAGCAATTTTTCAAATTTTGCTCTTTTAGGCTTGAGGTAGGATTGTGAATGATCTAAATGCACAACAAGTTATGCATTTAGATCATGCAATCTGCATTGCACTTCTTTACTTCGCATCCGATGGAAATAGTGTGGATTAATTTTTTTTCGTGCTCAAACAGGATGCGAATTGGGGAATATTCCTGGAGAAATATTCTCAAAGAAATCTTAGGAGCGGACAAATCGAAGAACAAATGAGTAAATTTAATATCATCTTGCATATATGCAACACTGAATGAATCTCAAGAATGCTCTTGGGAATGATTTCCTGTCCTATTTCCTTCATTTCCATTCCTTGATATAAATATTTCAGGTTGAGGAAATCATAAATGAGACACCTGATGTGAATTAATTGGCAAACGGCCTGGCAACGTAGAAGAAAAAGCTATATTACTGCAGCAAGAGACATCAAAACTCTCTGGAAGCGACGATCCTAATATACTCCCCCTTTAATTTGTTGGTACCCTAGAATCGACAATTCTACGACATGCACCTGGTTTCAACCCAGCATCATCTGTTCGACAGTCCCGAATGCTAACCGTTTCATCAACCGAAGCAGCATTAAAAGTGTATTAACACAAGCGGGAAACGTTACAACAAAACGGAAGGAACTGCTCTTTCTATTTGCGGTTCGCCGCAGTGTCATTTGTGGAGAGTGCAGGCTAATATTGGATGACGATGAGCAAATGCAGCGCGAGCAGCGGACTTTTCCACGAGCACGGGGCGACAGAGGACATTCAGTGCATTTGAACTGAGCGTAGACGGTCATCCAGGGTCAGTGTGGGCTTTCTAGTTGCAGTGAGATACGGGAAGTTGAGCATAATGTAGCGGAATCCAGGAGGAAATACGAGGCGCAGCCAGGAAACGTTATTCCCTAGGTCAGTGGTGTCAAGGTCTTCTACTGGTGGCAGTGGCACGCGTCGTGGCACCGTAGCATGCCACGAGCTTCTCTGCGCAACTAGAGTAGGGAAAGGAAACTATTAATAACCCCGCCGTTTTACATTAGGGATGCAGTTGCCTCTGATGGCGGGGTAATGAACTGCGTGGAGGGATGATTTCGTCGTGGCACTCGTGCCACGGACGGACTGCTCGTGGCATCGACCTTGACAACACTGTCCCTAGGTAGTCAACGCGAAGAAAGGACAATTTCATAGAAAATCTTCATTGTAGTGGTTACCGTGACATATCACATCGTGGCGTGGAAGTGCAGCCAGAGACCGGGGGATTGAAATGTCCCTCGGGGCTGCCGCCGTCACTCCTGCACGGAGCGTCAATTCGACCTCTCGCCGATACCAAGAAACAAATGAATCGAATTGATGTCTTATTTTACGTGGCGAAACTCAGCCTACGAGGACAGATCTTCCGTCTGACTACGCAAATTTCGCTACACTCCTTTCACCATCGGAGAAAGAAGGTATTTCTTTGGCGACGAACCCGGCGATTTGAATTTAGCACAGAGGCTTCATTCAGGCTTGGGGATCTTTTACAAGCAGTAAATCTACTATACTTGGGACAACCGGTTATACTTCCCTCCGAAGGAAAGAGTACGAAGGATTTCTTCGGCCCTTAAAATTCACGGCTTCGATCGGGTTTCAACCCCGAACTTAGGTATAACAGTCCAATAGTCTAATCCAATTCGCGGGTCGGAGCGGGGCGGAGCCGTCCCGGGAGGGACGGAGCGGGGCGGAGCGTCCCGGGAGGGACGGAGCGGGGCGGGACAGGGCGGGAAGGGGCGGGTTGGAAACAGTTCGAAGCGTGTTGGAGCGTGCTGGAGCGTGTCAGAGCGGGTAGAAGCGGGTCGGCAGAAGCGGGGCTGAGCGGGTCTGAGCGGGTCGGGAGAGGCTGGACGGAGGCGGGTCGGAGCGGGGCTGAGCGGGGCTGAGCGGGGCGGAGCGGTCGGGAGAGGCGGGGCGGAGCGGGGCGGAGCGGCGGCTGACGGCGAGCGGGTCGGAGCGGGGGTCGGAGCGGGAGCGGAGCGGGGGGGCGGAGCGGGGCGGAGCGGGGCGGAGCGGGGCGGAGCGGGACGGATTGTGTCGGAGCCTGTCGGCACAGGTCGGAACGGGTCGGGTGAGGCGTGACGGTTCGGGGCGGAGCGTGGCGGTGTGGGACGGAGCGGAGCGGGGCGGGACGGTTTGGAAAGGGTTGGAGAGGGTCGGTGCGGGGGCGGAGCGTACCGAGGCGCAACGGGACGTGTGGCGTAATGGGCGGGGCGAGCGGGGCGCGCGGAGGAACGCAGAGGGCGGAAGGAGTGGCGTCGGGGAGGGGAGGGGCGGGTGCGGAAGCGCGGAAACGAGCGCGCCTCCGAGTCGCCTGTCATCGCGCGCGGAATTTCGGCCCAGGACACACGAGGAGGACGGCGAGGGCGGGAGGGCGGCGAGTCATGCACGCAGTTCCACGCGACGTCACCCGCCAGCTCGCGAGGGCTGAAGGGCCAGGTGCGCCCGCGCAGGGGCGGGCTGCGAGCCTCGCTGCACGGGGAACACGAAGCAGGGCATCGCAGGAAAGATGAAACGATATTAAAAACTATAAAACAGTCTACTCCCGTTTTACTCAACCTCTGGGAACCAACATTTCTGGTTCGCTATATCAGACGTTTGCTGTATCCAATATGCCAAAATAATGTAGTTTCTCCAAGACCATTCATTTTATTTTTTAGAGGTGCCGTAAAATATAGGAACAGGGCGAGTTTAATAGTTCTCTAATTTCACCCATCCATATAATAATATTTGTATTAGTTTCCTGGGTACAAGTTTTTAAAACAAAACTTTGCAGATCTGACTGAACACATTCGAAATATTTCAAGGCAGTTGTTACATATCTGAAACAATCTTGTGTTGGAAAACTTCCTCCATTTGTATTCATCACACTCGTTTTTTTTCTATTCTGAAAGACCGTTTCACGACATTTTCGAAGTCCTAACCAGATGGGACACCACTTGTTTTTATCTCGCCATCCGCATCCATTAAGTCTTCAGGATCGATAGATTTGCCATAGACGAGCTGAATCAATGCCGTCAAGGGGAACCTACTCTGTCTCTTTGATGCTGCACAAAGAACTCCCGAGATCTTCCGCCAGCGAACCCTTAGGTTATTGGAATTCGCAGTATGAAGAAATGTTGGAAGTTGAACTATTTCCAATAATCACTACACCGCTGTGAGGAGTTCATTATAACAGACACTTCTAGAGATATTTGTAATGAATGTGAATAGGAACCAGTATATTTGGGTCACTAAAACCGAATGTTCACTTTTACCGAATGTTACAAAACTATAACTTTTGTATCATCATTGAGAAATGTAAGCACGACAAACACCACCAAACGCACCTGCAAAAAGAATGATGTTTTGAACTCAGCAATGAAATTGCAATATTGTGATGTACACAGAAGACAAAACCTCTCTTTGAAGCGTAACTAAGAGAATATTTATGTACTCTTAAGGATGTACTTATTTATGTACTTATTTTTTGTATGTTCTGAAGTTCGAAGGTTTTTTTTTTCAGAAAAGCTATTTAGTTGATACTTACGCCATTTTATTATTATGGTGCAACACATGAGTCTATGATGTAAATTTATGTAACAGTTTTGTTACAGTAATTTCTAAACAGTGTGTCCACTCTGTTAGCAGAAGAAAACTACTATGATGGTTTCTATTACTCTTCATGTAGATAAGGAAGAAAAAATAATTGAATGACATGTACACAGTGTATGAAATTAGTCTCCTTTATATTAGTAGATTTTCGATGAAGAAAATCTTTCTACTGCCTTTGGGTTTGGCATTATACATTTACATCTTTTGGAAAGCACATAAATCGAGGATTAAAAATTTCATTTATTTAAAAACAATTTTGCTAAATGCTCAGAAAACATTGACGATTACATACATCAGAGGATTTAAACTACTGTTGTCGAAAACTGTAATGGATTCGGAGATTGAAGTGTATTTACATATGTGAAAGCATTTATCCTTCACAAGTTTTCTGATAGAGACGTCACCGCCTGGCAAATACGTACAGTCATATAAACAATTTCAACTGCATTTGACTTAATACGAATTCTGCATTTAGGTAATTCATTTGACAATTCAAGTACAGCATTTGACTGCTTGGAGTCGCAAATCACCACTGATACTATGTAGTGCACCTAGAGGCACATAGTTTCATTTATGAGACTGAAAGTGTTGGATTAAAATAAACAGATGTTTATCATTTTGTGAATATTAAATCCAGTCAATTCAATGTGTTACTATATACATATCCTGAGAGTTGAGAGTTGATGGTACCGTATGGAGGGTTCCTTGACTAAAACGTGTGATTTTTCGAGTCCCAGCGCCAAAACCGTTCAGTTCGTTTTGGCACCGTTCTCGTCGAGATTGTCATTTAACAAATACTACCCTCTTGCCATAAAGACCAACTGCAACTAAATAAAGTACCCTGGCGTTGATTGGTTCTTTATTACTTTCTCGTGTCAATACGTATACAGAGATTAATATATATATATATATATATATATATATATATATATAGTATAGAAAAAGTTATGAAATGCTGCGGAAAATCGATTCGAGATTTTTACGGAAATACTCGTTTTGTGGTCCCCTGATACCGAAAAAGTGTTGGTTTCTTTTCAAAATGTCCGTCTGTTATTCCGTCTGTCTGTCCCACTGGTACATGTGAACAACGCTAGCGCATAAACCATGCGCAGGATTTTTTTCCAAATTGAAGGAACCTCTGTCGATCTGGCCTGCGTCGTAGATCTGCAATTTTCAAAAACATTCATTAAGTTTTGGGGGTACTTTGTAATGCAGGCGAGTGAGGGTTCGACTGCTGGCGAGTGTAGAACGAGTGCAGGCGAGTGAAGGACGAGCGCAGGCGTGTATAGGACGAGCGCAGGCGAGTGTAGGACGAGTGCAGGCGAGTGTAGAACGAGCGCAGGCGAGTGTAGAACGAGCGCAGGCGAATGTATGAAGAGCACAGGCGAGTGTAGCACGAATGCAGACGAGTGTAGGACGAATGCAGGCGAGTGTAGAACGAGTGCGGGGGAGTATATGACGAGTGAAGACTGAATGTAGGACGAATGCACGTCGAATGCCGGACGGATGCCGGACGGACGAGTGCAGCAGGATCGCAGGCCGCGGGAGCAGGACGGGTGGTGTGAGTGGGCGGGGCCGGCGCGGCGCGCAGAGGGCGAAGTGACGAGGGCCCTCTGGCCAGCGCCCGTGTACCTGTCGGTCGCCTGTTGACGGGCGATGGCGTGGGGCGGGCGATGCCGCTGGGCGGAACGAGGTGGCGGGATGAGATGAACGAGGTGGGGATGAGGTGGACGAGGCGGGGAGGAGGTTGACGAGGCGGGGAGGAGATGGACGAGGCGGGGAGGAGATGGACGAGGCGGAGATGAGGTGGACCAGGAGGGAATGAGGTGGACGAGGCGGGAATGAGGTGGACGAGGCGGGAATGAGGTGGACGAGACGGAGACGCGGTGGATGACACGGGGATGAGATGGACGAGGTACGAGCCGCAGTGTGGCGCAAAGATGCGAGCAGCAAATGGGTGCACAAAGGTCCGTGTGGACAGATTGATTGGATGGTTTCCGGGATCGTTGACTGATATGGTCATTAATCCCGCTAGTGTAGTTCAAGATTTATCCCTGGAGGTGACGATTCGCTCGATGATGAGATACGGCGTCGCTCTACAAGTCGTTTCCACGCCACATACTCCCCTCAACTGGGCATCGCCCCTGCCGCACAACCGGTCTCCCAACAGGCTTGGTAGTTGTGTGTGTGTGTGTGTGTGTGTGTGCGTGTGCGTGTCAGGGGAGCAGGACAAAGAAGTGGAAGGAAATATCGCGCGGTTCGTGACCCATTTCTCAGGATTCTTATCCGACATTCGCCTAGTCGTTTGTTTTTTGTTTTTTTTTTGTGATTTTTAAAGTCGCATCAACGGCACACTTAGAGATCTCGGCCACGGGAACGACTCGCCTAGTCTTCATCTAAGGAATCACAGAAAACTTCTGACCAGAACAGCCGGCTTTTAGAATTATCCTGAAGACAGAGGCTGTATTCAACCAATCTATTTAGGGCAGTCGAAAATCCGCCTCCCTCGAGAATCGAACCCAAGGACATCCCGGTCAGAGTCATTGCAGAGGCAACTGCAATGCCGGCTTTCAGCTGAACTCAGCCGGTATGTGCAAGCTTTGCAATAAGCCGGTACATAGGCCATACAAGCTTTGCAATAAGCCGGTACATTAATGTAGAAATACTGAACAAGGTACAGTAAAGAGGAGTGTAAGGCATGCATGAATTGAAAATGTTTAGGGTGTCATTTAGAGACGATGAAGTGCAGAGTAAGGAGAACATCAAGACAATGGGAGCTTGACAAAGTGAGACGATGTCTATTAGACGAGACTGACATTATCTGGATGTACAAAGTGGAAGACGTTCAGAAGAGGCAAAATGGGGAGAACTAAGTCGGATTTGGACGGTACTGTGAGTGCAGACCACTGCTTCTAGGATGAAAAATGCACACTAAACACAGGATTATCGCGGGAGGTGGATTTCAGATGAAGCTCACCCCCTTCATTGCGCACTTCTCCCATAACCTTTTCTCCCTTGCATTCGCTCACGCGATCTGAGAATGCAGTTCCTGGTTCCGGTCGTATGATTCTTAAAGGACACTTGTTTTTATTACTTCATAACAGTTTAAAGGATTATATATTGTAATACTTTCTAAGGGAAATATATGAATCGCCGTGAAATACAATTGCATCTTCTCTGCTTCCAACTTTGTAAACGGGTGTTGATAGTTGTAAAACTACTTATAAAATGACCCGATTATCGCCACCAGAGAAATATTTAAATGATTATGATCTTATATGAAAATGAAACTTCTATTCAGAATGGTATAATTTTATTTATATTTATTCTCCGTTATTTTATTTATTATTAAATCTGCTAGCTTCTGACTTTCGTTTCCCATAATTTTAGAAAATAGCACGGGACATTTGCAATAATTTTTTCCGCCCACCACCTTCCATTAAGAGAATTCTTGCACATTGTTATGATATCTCATTGCCATTTTTGCGAATTTTAGACAGTCACTCATAACCTTGTATTTTATGCACTTCCCAGTTCGCCTGCCACGCCTCCTCCTCGCCTCTTCATCCCAAAGTTAGTTCCTTCCGCAGTCTGCGAGGCGTCCCCGCGCGGGCGGGCGGGCTGAGGTGTGATAGAGGCCCCACGTAATTCGCCCGTGTTGCGTTTTCATCTCGCAAGTATGGAAATTGTGCCGCGCGGATAATCAGCAGCGGCTGCGGCTGCACGCGTTCGCTTGGAAACGAGCTGCGACGGAGCAGGGCCGCCTCCGTCGCCAACCCCCAACCCCACCGGTTCCGCCCCCTTCGCCCGCCTTCCGACCGCCACAACCCCCCACCTACTACCGCTGTACGCCCGCCCCCGTCCGTCCCCGCCCGCCCTCGCCTGCCCCGCCCACCCCCGCCTCGCCCCACCCGCACCACACGTCTTCGCCCGCCCTCGCCTGCCCGCGCCCGCCCCCGCCCGCCCTCGACCGTCCCGCCCACCCCTGCCCACTTCCGCCTCCGCCCGCCCACCCCCGCCCCGCCCACCACCGCCCCCACCCGCCCCTCCCCCCGCCCACCCGTCCACACCGCCCCGTCCGCCCTCGCTGGCCAGTGCTTGCCCCAGCTCACGATCGCCATACACCCGCCCGCCCCTGCCCACCCCGCCGCTCCACCCACCATCTCCCACCCCCGCCCACTCCCACTCCCGGCCCCCTCTATGCCCTCACACACCGCCGCCCGCCACTGCCCCGCTTCCGCTCGTTTCTTCCCGCTCCCACCACACCCCGCCAGACCCCACCACAAACCCCAGCTCGCTACTGCTCCACACCTGCGACCTCCCCCGGCCGCACCCGAACTCCTATCAACCCAATCCCTTCCCCGCTCTAGCTACATTCTCGTCCTGGCCACCATCTCGCCGTCCGTCCTGCCTCCCGCCTACCCGCTTCCCCCAACGGCCTCGCCGTTGTTCCCCGCACTATAGCAGCCACTTCCACCACCATGCCCACCCAACCACCAACCTCCTACCATCCCCATGATGCCTTACCTCCCCTCAGTCTCCGCCATGCTCCTTTCCCCCTTCCGCCTCACCGAGCGCTGCTGCCGCCTCCACCTCGTGCAGCCGCCGTAACTGCCCTATTGCCGCCGTTTACTCACCATTCCCGCTGCAGCACCCACTTCCGTTGCCTCAGCTGCTGCCGCGTGTGTTTTCGCAGCCTCTGCTGCCCTCCTGACCTCCCAAACACCACATCTGTCCGCTATCTCTGCCAAAGGTACAACAACCTCCACTGCCCGACATCGCCCCCCTCTCGCGCTAACGCTCCATGGCCAGCTCATCTCCATCCTATGTCATTTCTACAACCAAATCAACTCCCTTTACGTCATACTCTCCACCGCCAAACATCTCCACTTCTACCAACCTCACTCCCACCAACCTCACTCCCACCAACCTCACTCCCACCAACCTCACTCCCACCAACCTTACTCCCACCAACCTCACTCCCACCAACCTCACTCCCCAAACATCACTCCCGCCAGGCTCACTCCCACCAGCCTTGCATCCACCAACCTCACTCCACCAACCTCACTCCCACCAGCATCACTCCCACCAACCTCACTCCCATCAACCTCACTTCCACAAACGTCACTGCTCCAGACCAATCCACTTCGACATTCATCACTCCAACTTATCCCGGTCCCCTCCACTTCCTCCGATCTACCTCCTCCGTTGGCCACGCCAATGCTCCCGCCTCCACCATCTCCACCTCCTCCCAATCTCTCTAATTACTGCCACCACCCTCCAGCACCGTCGTGCTCACCGCAGCTGCCATCTCCAGGCTATTTCTACTAACGATTACTATGACCTCATACGTGACGTCACCTCTGTCAGCATTACCGTCCACGTGCACTCTAAGGCCCCCGCTGTTCCACCCCACCCCCGCGTCACCGACCGCGCCTCCGTCGCCTCTCACGACTCCCTGACCCCTCGCCGACATCACCACTCGAATTTCCGGCACAATGTCACCCACCTCCGCCATTGCTCCGCCTCCTTCGGCACAGCTTCCGTCTCCGTCGCCGCCACGCAGCCTCTGCGCTTCGCCGCCCCCTGTTTCGACTCCATCCCCGCCGACACACGACAGGGGGGTCGAACAGCAGGAGCAGGAGTATGGGAACGAAAGCAGGTACGGAGATTCGGGGTGGAACCCCAGTGAAGGTGGTGGTTTGAATCTCAAGTTGGAAATTGCTAAGAGGCTCAAGTAGAAGTTGGGAAACTGAAGTATAAGTTGAGATTGAAAACAGGGGGACAAGAAATGAAGTCGATGATCCAATACCAAAGAACATAAACAAACGTTAATAAAAAGAATATATAGCAGATAATACTAATATCATTCTAACACCTTTCATATTTAAGTTTTCCATGATATGATGGTATTATTTTAACTTTTGCGCAGCTAAATTTCATTTACAAATTATTATTAGTTAATGTTTACTGAAAAAATATACTTCAAGTTTACAAGTTAAATAATTAATTAGGTAAAAGTGTTATGACATATTTCGTATTCAGAACTAGAATGTTTCTACATAATTAAATGGTAGGGAATAAAAACTATGAAGATGGCTAGAAGAGAAACAAGCAAAAAGAAAAGTATGAAAAGGAACAGAAGGGGATGCAAAGAAACATGTTTTTGTTTTAACTGATCTCTCTTCACCTCAGTGGCAGTGGTGAATATACAGAACCTGCGTTCATTCATGCATTTTTTTGTGAGAACAGGAACGATCACGTTTTCTAGCGTCATACACATCCAATCTTAGTCATCAATGTTTAAAACCTCAATTACTGAACACTAATTTTAATTTACAGTCAGGTACAACTTTTAATTTAATTTCCAAGAAATCAAATTTGTCTCGTGGCATTAGCCCAATAGGGTTCTACGACCATTACCCATCATCACGAGATGGTCTGCCGCAGGTACAGACGGAACGTCTGTAGGAAGTATGAGTAATTAGAGTTGTGATTCGAGTCGAGATATGGTCTACCAGCTCGGTAAACAATCTCAATATCTACGACGTCCATCAAAGCTTGCATTGGTTTATAAGGAAAACTATGTTTTTCATTCAGTAATCATCCACGACGCGGGTGAAGCGAACGATACTAAACTCTTTAAATTAGTTCATTTTCCTCCAATTCCACTGAACACCAGAATTTAAAATTAGATTCTAACTTCAGTTTCCAGAAGTGAAGTAGAGTGGAAACGGGCAGCGAAGTAGAAAATAAAATGAGAAAGTGTCGTGCCGAGTAGAGTTAAGAGGTGCAATGCAGTGCATTGCTGACGAATTAGAAAATCCCTGAGCTAGATTAGGGAGTAGGGGCGGGTGAGCGGAGCTGGTGTGAATGGTTGTGGTGGACAGCGGCGAAGAGCGCGTGCATCTGAAGCGGGGTTGGTTCAGGCGACGATGAAGGCGACAGGGTTGAAGGAGGCGTGTGTGAAAGAAGCGGGGATGCGAGACAGTGGGGTTGGAGGCAGCGGGGTAGGAAGCGGCGGAGCTGGGGGCGACGGGGTTGAAGGTCTGCGACAGGGCTTTCCAAGTGGAGGGCCGCGGGCCGCCCCGATCTATTTGTACGGCCGGCGACTGCTTTGAAAAATTTTATTATACCAACCAAATACAATACAATTGCACAGTTCATCTTCTTTTATTTGATGATGTATTAATTTTCTCGTTGTATGTACATCTATGATTAAGTATGTAGCATAAAAGTCGTAACTAATATATATTGGTTTCAGAATAATCTCAGCAGTTAGGGTAAAAACAATCTTAAATTTACAGTGCGGCCCGCGACTAGAATTCGCAATCGGGCCCATAAGCTCTTCTAAGTTGGACAGCCCTGGTCTACGTGCTTGGAGGCGGTGAGGGCAATGGGGGCGGAGGCTACCATGGCTGCGAGCATTGGGTCTCCGGGGGGCGGGGCGGGGTGAGGGGACGGCAGGGACGGCGGGGGAGGCGACAGGGGAGAAAGCGGTCGCCCGGAAAAGTCGGCCAGGTGGCGCTGCGAGGGGCGGAGCGGCGGAATAATTGAAAGGGAGCAGAGCGCGCGGGTGGGATCAGAAAACTGGCAGGTGTATTGCGGACGCAAAAAAAAAAAAAAAAAAAAAAAAAAAAAAAAAGACGTTCGAAACAATATTCATGATGTCCCATTTAATGAAAAGCGGTTTGAGAAAGAAACACACTATTCGAATTGATGTGTATAAAATAATGAATTTATTTAAAGGGCTCCGTTACGTATGTTGTATTTAAAGATGCTAGCACACTTTGAGACTTGATGTGTGGATATTTTTGTTTTCGATATCAGCAGGCACCAATAGAGGATAACTGTCCTTGCATTCATCTCCAAACGACACAACGAAGGGGTGTAAAATATTGATTACATTTTAACCCAACTATTTTCATCATTTCTATTCAATATTTTCTTTATGACCCTCTGAATTGAAATATCGAATAATGGACGACGATTATTCGATATTTTCATTATTGAAAACATGTTCTGATTAAAATAGGAAAAATATGAATATCAGAAAAAAAGTTAAATAAAAATGGGGAACGACAATTGCTAAGGTGATACAAACGAGTTTTGTGGTAAAGGACGAAATAAATTAAATACACATTTAAATAATACATATTAAACATTTGTCCTATAGTAAACTTGTAACCACAGAATTATTTTACTGTGCATAAAGACATTTTTGATAACAATTTATAATCTTAACTCTGCATCGTGCCTTAACTTACAATAATTTACTGATTTTCTATTCATTAAATTGCACCCACCATTGAATTGTCAAACACTAGCATTTCTGAGTTTCTTGATTCTACATGTAATACGCCTTCGTTATATTATTTCCACGAATTAACACGAATTCCAAGGGACTGAAATAATTGGAGTTTGTGTTATAAAAATTCGTGTTATCCGAGTATTATTAATGTCCGTATTAGATACTGTAATCCCTCATCGGGACCGAAATTTTGTTCGTGTTACGGTGAAATTCGTGTTAAGCCAGTTCGTGCTAAAGAGGGTTTACTGTATATTCAAAATTGTGTTTATATAACTTAACTACCTACATTCCAATTTTTCATCAATTCAAATTAAACTTATGATAGTTGTACAACATACACGATATTTTGTTATTACCTTCACACTTCAAACATAGGCTTTACTTATCACACACCTTTGCATAAGATTTCTTTGTGGAACTATCAATGAACAAATTTTGAATAGTTCAGTGATAGTACTGATGATAAATTTTAAGAAAAATAATCATTTCTTTAGTATTTGAGGAAAATATAAGATGTCAATAACGAAGAAAACTTTTTAAGCTTTCTCAAAATATTTGTAATGTTACGGAAAATTTACATAATTTTCTGTATTTTAAAATGTATTAATTTTACTCAAAATTTAAATAAACCGAAATTTGATGTTTGATACAGGAATAGTAATATATCAATATTTTATTTCATACTTCGCATCGTTTCAATTACCGCAACATTAAGTTATCAAAATGTTAACTAGGCAACGATATTTCAATTGCACAACCAAAATTAAAAACTCGCCCACACATGAGAAACAACAAAAGAAACAGCTGCCCAATGATTTCAACAAGTTATGATTTCCTGGCATTCTTGAAATAAAGTTTATCACAAAATAGATAGAAACTAGGAGGATGTAACATTCGAAATATATGTTGTAAAAATCAGAAATTAACTGAGATTTGAAAAGAGAACAAAACAATATCTAAATCCATCACAGTTAACTCCCCCTGGTTTACTGCCTGAGCCAAACCAGGTTCTTTCAACGTATCTTGGTATGCTGACAGAAAACGGACAATTTTGTTTGAATCCTTATCATGTAATTTAACACCAAATAATAGATAAGAAAATACTTTTAAAATAGAAGTTTTAGAGACGTCATGTTAGGCTACTTTTATTTACAAGATTGGTAATGACTTCCATTTTCCCCGCACGTTACAAGTAGGAACAGACAGAAGTTACACATAAACTCGCCACTATAACAGTGTCTAAATCTGTCTTGGAGAAGGGAGAAACACTGAGAAGAGAAAATGCCCATTCTGTGCCTCAAATAAATCCAACGCCTCTGCAGAACACGAGAGACATCACCAAATGAGACGCAAGCGCTGTTGACAGGTTTTCGCACCATTAAAGAGGAAGCGGCTATAAATATATGGTCTTAAAGCGATGGCTCCAACACAGTGTTAGTTCCAGTAGATTGATCAAACAACAGGCACTAACACCAAACGGAAAGGCTTTTTTTTTCTGGAAGCACGTTCACATTGGAACCGTAGACAGCTCTTCTAATTCTGAGACAAGCATACACAAAATACATCTCGCATAATACTTATCACCATCACTTTCTTTCCTTCGTTTAATAATTCAATTACATTTCAAAACGTTAGAAATAATTCAATTAACTTTTAATGCCATTATTCACTGAGTAATAAGTAGTACGAGAAATCCAGAGTTGCAAATTATAATAAAAAACATTGTTGTTGGCAACACAATCAGAGTTAAGAATTTATTGAAAATAATTTTCTACTAATTCAGGGGAAAACTGACTTATTTGGAAGAAGCACAAGGTGGTGATTAAGTAATCGTCTCAAATGAAGCCATTCGCATGTCGAAGAGGGTCGTTAAGTCAATTAGGGACAGCAGAAGACGTTAGGTTTCGTAACCTTCATGAATGACAATACAATTTTACAAAAAAGTTCTTTAGAGCTTCACTTAAGGTTTGGTTGAGTTGGTTGATATTGGAGCTTCACATAAAACATATGAATGAAAAAATCTACCACGATTTTTTATCAACATACGAGAATTCATGGAATATTTTGATATTTTTCTTTATTGCGTCGCAAGAGATTCACAGTAGATTTAAAGAGATAATTTCTCGGGTTGAGGCAAAACAGTTCGTTCACAGTTCTGCAGATAGTAAACTGTCCATATTCCATATTCAACTTCCATATTCAAACTAGGAAAAACCTATATCCAACGCCGAAGAATAAAATTTAGATTCTCAAAAGATAAATTTAAACTGCCCTAAAGAGAAACGCATGATTTCCCAAAATTACTTCCTGTAACTTTTTTATCCTGCAAATGTAATCTATACAATAATAAAGCACAATAACAATTGATTATTGAGGTCTCCAGAGGCAGTAACTTCGTTCTCCTACTTGTGATTATTAGTGCTACGCGTGCTAAGTTTCAGTTCAAGTTCTAATCACTCTTATAAAGCGCTGGCCTCGCTGTACGAGAAAATGTAAAACAAAAAGAAATAAAAAAATACATAAACAACGCATATTTATTTATTTATTTATTTAAATACCCTCAACACGGCAAATCCTCAATTACAGTAGGCATTACAAGAAAAAACAAAAATAATAAAAACAACAGTTTCAAATGAAATCACAAAACTAAATCACAGAAATACAATTACAAGAATACATATTTTTGCAAAAATTGATAAAACATACACACCAGAAAAATAAACAAAAATGGAAACATTATATCTTCAAAACAATTGCAATTTAATCATTCTCGTCCTTTTAAATTTGATACTAGTGCATTAAATGACAATTGTGACAGCAATTCACTGTTATCTGATAGACCATTAACTAATTTAAATAAAAACAATTTTTCAGCAAAGACTCCTCTGTTGGCAAGTGTAGTTAGATTGAATTCTTTAACTAAAATATTATTAAAAATTTCATAATCAGATTGCTTCAATTTTTTGTAATATAAATACCTCGAGAATCGTTTTTGAATTTTTTCAATTTGGTTACTTAGTGATCTACAATAAGGAGACCGAATAACTGAAGCGTATTGCAATCTGGTGCACACAAAACAATTAAAGAGGAGTATTAAACTTCTTTTTAAAAAATTCTTGAAAAGCCTGTCTTAGCTAAATTGTCTTCGTATTATTTTGCCTCGATCTTGTTTATAGACAGACGAACAGGGGTATTGCATTACATTTATTTATTTATTTTCACAAACAACTAAATGTGAAACCTGTGAAAATAAATAAAGAAATAAATATATTATATATAAATAAATAAATAACGAAGTGATTTCATTTCATTCTGTTTATTTTGCTAATCTAAAGCAGTCTTTTATGGGCTATTCTGACAAAAGTTGGTATTTATTAATTGATGTTAGAAAATTATTATTATTATTATAAGTATTGTATATTATTATGTTGTAGGAAAAAATATGGTGTGTGTTCCTATGGAGTGTTCCTATGTCTTTGTATGATATGTATGTAAGCGTGTATGTTTGTATGTATGAATGTTGGTGTAATATGTAAGTAAGTTTATTTACTTAAATATTAGTATATATGTAGTTTCATTTGTTGTATATGTATGTAAATGCATTTGCATACTAGTTCCAGGTTATGAAGATAATTTGTTTTTTTATTTTCATTTTTTATATATTGTTTTTATTGTTAATGGTGTTTTGTAATTGTAAATTACTATTATGTTTCTGTATTCTGCCACCGGGCAACATCAGCCCGATTGTAGAATAAACATTATATCTATATCTAAATGTAATGCTATTCACCTGTTCGTCTGTCTATAAACAAGATCGAGGCAAAATAATACGAAGAGAGTATTAAACTTGTATCATTGAAATTCTTGGAATTTCGAATAATAAAGCCAAGACTTTTTAATGCATCATTATCTATATACAGAACATATACAGAAACATATGTTACGCCGAAGGAAAATACTCCTCACGAGACCAAGAGCGGATCAAGGGGCGAAGGGCCGCGTAGGGCTCGGGCGGCGGCGAGAAGGAAGGGTGGAAGAGTGGGAGGAAGGGGATGTGGAGTGTGGACAGAAGGCGCAGAGCGACAGAGCAAACGGCGCGAGCGGAAGGCGGAAAGTATTTGCACGTGGAGGTCCGTGGTAGCGCGTTTGCATAGCCACATGCCAAATTGCCCTCCTCGAACCGTGGAGATGGCTCGGAAGGACGGGGGGGGGGGAGATCCTCCGGGAAGTAGCAGGGAGCGAGGTTTCTTTGTCGCACGGAGCACGTCCCGGAGACGCGCGCTGGTTCAGGTCTGTACCCGAAATGTGGATTTTTTTCTGCACAGGAACGCTGTACCGTGTACGAAGAAAACAGTTGTGTATGAAGTATTTCATACAATTTGAGATAGTTTTGGGTTAGAGGTCGAAAATTAATTTTTCTACATTAAATGTCTACATTGTCTACATTTTTCTACGTAAAATGTCTACTATGTGTACGCATCAGCAATTTCAGTACAATGTCTACATTTATATGGCACGGATTTTAATGTTTTGTTGTTGGTTTTTAAATTTTCTCTTTCGTTGTATCAATTAAATTAGTACTCATATTTAAATAGGAAACAGTATATCTTAACCCTAGCTTAACATAGCTCGTCGTCTGCTTGTGCTAGTTTCGAGAAAAGAGTCTCAAACTAAATTTTTTTCTGTGCTGAAATAAACTTTGTACTTTTACAATGCATAATTCTTCTTAGTTTAATCATACATATACACTTTTGTGCTCAAATAAATTTCTGATCTAGTTAGACCGCTCACTATCTAATCATTTATCTGTAAATTTTCCCGCAGTTCATTGTGATAAGAACTTGCTCAATCATTACTAAAGACGTGTTAATGACTCACACAATTTTGGCATATGAATTTTTTTACTCGCTGATTATACCTTTTTTGAACTAAAAAATTCGAACACAAAACGTAGTAAAATATTATTACTTTAATATTACAGTAACATAATATTTAATTTCTAGAAGTGGTTATCTGTTACGTGTTACTAAATATTAATATGAACATCTATTCATAAAACAGCGTACTTTTTATTGCATTTGAATGTGTTGCGTTCACATTTGTTAGAATTTCATACAAAAGAAAAAATTTGGAAGTGCACTCACTCGTGTAAATTCGTGCTACAAAACAATTCATATCTATGCACTGAAGATCTACAGCATACATACACTTTCAATTTTATTCCCACTATAAAGTTGAAGGAAAACGTTTCCCAGGATTACGACTACACCTGGACGTCGAAGAGTCCGGATGGAATCCTCGTTCCGTTCGCAACGAAACCGTTGTCGTTGCACGAACGTATTCCATGTTAGAATTATTTTATTTGCTCCGCCCCGCGAGTAATGAAGAGCAAAACCGCCTGGATGCATTTATTACTTTAACAACTCGGCCGGGCGCCACCATTGCCGAGTCACGAGAGGATCAGTCTCCAAGGAGCAACTTGCCGGGCAGGCGGGCGCCCGCGACAGAAACCCATCTATCAGGTGCGGCCGGCTGTAGGGATGGGGTGGGGAGGGTAGAAGAGAGGCGGCTTTATGGCGGGGTCTAGGCGGCGCTGGCTGAACGGTGGGCGATGGGCGGCGGGGCGGGGGCCGGTGGGGGTGGTGGGAGCGGCGGGGGCGGCGGGGGCGGTGGGGGCGGCGTGTGCGGTGGGGCGGCGTGGGTGGCGGGGTCGGCGTGGGCGGTGGGGCGGGCGTGGGCGGTGGAGGCGGCGTGGATGGCGGGGGCGGTGGAGGTTGCGGCGGGGCGGCGGGGGCGGCGGGGGCGGCGGGGGCGGCGAGGGCGGCGAGGGCGGCGGGGGGTGGCGAGGGACAGGAAGCGAGGAGCGGGCAGGGCGATGCGGCGGTCTGGGGGTCCGGGCGGAATTCGGGGCGTGGATGGGGTTGAGGGCAGGATGTGATTTGGGGCAGAAAGTGTTTCGTGGTGAATATATACGGGGAGGCCGCCAGTGGCAGCGGGAAAAAGAAAGAAAAGTGGGTGATGAGGTGAACGGCTAATTCATTACATTCTGTTAATCTATTCATATTAAATTTAATATTTAATTGTACGTAATTTGATATCAAACATATAAGAGCGCGACGAAGGTGAGAATAACAAGAACGACCGAAACATTGAGGCAACAGAGCACAGAGACTATACACAAGGCACCAAGGCCAAGCGGTGTGGTTTGAAATGAAAAAAGTGGACGGAGGGTAGCTACATGGGAAGGGCAACCGTGACGGGATGTAGATAACGATGTGGGATGCTTGAGAAGGATGTCGAGAAGGAATGTCTGATAGACATCTCGTGGACACACATGGTGGGAAGTAGGGGCAGATTTTCAGGGCGAATTGACGAGGTGTATTGTCGGGGAGGAAGTTCAGAGTGAGATGTTGGGGGAGAATGTCAGGGTGTGATGTCGGAGTGGGATGACGGGACGAGAAGCAGCGGTGGAATTGTACATGTAATATTGGTGCGACATGTCGCACCGAAACCGACGATGGTGTATTTTCGACCCCAGTTGCATAATTGGAATGAACTCGACCACTATTTGAAGTTCACGAATCGTGCTCGAACTTCATTTCCTCTTTGCTGTCTCCTCTTCATGGAAACAACTCATACTTATGAGTAGACATCGGATGTTTAAGGAAATGGCCTATTTTTTTCTAACGAACTTATTTAAAGGCTGATTATATATGTGCACGAATCATGCCAAATGATGACATCTGACGAAGTTTTCTAATGCTTATTTTTGCTTATTTTAGCATAAATGCCTTTTTCGCATAATGCCTTTTCTTTAGAACTATTGCACGTTTTTGCCTTTTATGTATTATTTTATATACAGTGCTACCATATCACAATATCGGCCATGGTCCAACATGACCATTCATTACGAAACATTCAATTCACGTATTTGTATTTTGAAATACGAGAGAATTCCTGAAAGGATACCAACTTATGTTTCTCCATTTCCCTATTTCATAAATACTAGCCATGTTCTGAGAAAATGGTCGATTGACAATACACCGAGGGCACCTTTTGAGTGGAATAAATGTAAATTCCCAAAAGGTTTCAGTGTTGCTAATTTTGGACTTCTAAAATATATGCCAGACACGTCAGTAGATGTTCAGAAATCCTTCTCTGTATTCAAACTGATTTAGTCTCCCAATCGTTGCAGATTTGAAGTTGCGATCCTTGAAAAGTTACTGGTAATATATTGCAATGGAAAATATTAAGAATAAAATGTAGAAGAGTTGTAAATATACATGGAGTTTTACAAATAATTTGTAATTTTATTGTGAATGAAATTTATGACTGCCTTTTTTCTCCTTATTTTTGACATTTTCAGTGCCTTTTTAGGCGCCTAAAGGCGATTTCCTAGTGCCTAAACATCCGACGTCTACTTATGAGCAATGCACAACCCAACTCGAGCGGGGTTCCTGGTAAAGAGGATACCTGGAGAACGAGACCCAACAAATAGACATGAATCTCACGTTCAGCGGGGCAAGAACACCACTACCCCCTTTCCGCTACAACGTGCACTAGACTAATGGGTCTAATTATGTAAGGCAGTGGTGTAAAGGTTTCCTACATGGTGGCAGTGGCACGCCTCGCGGCACCGTGCCATGTCTCGAGTTTCTCTGCGCCACTAGCGTCGGTAGAGGAAGCTATTAGTAACCCCGCCGTTTTACAATAGTGGCAATAATAACCCCGGCAACTTTTACAATAACAACGGCGATTTTACAATAATTACCCCAGCATTGTCTGGTGGTGCGGTGACGAACTGCGTGGAGGGGCGATTTCGTCGTGGCACTCGAGCCACGGACTTCCCGCTCGTGGCATCGACCTTGACAACACTGACCTAAGGAGTTGACAGGCCTGGCACCAACGAATTCTCACTCACTCGGGCCAAAAAGTCCGCGCGCGGGATGTCGGAGCGAGGTGTGGGGATGTCGGAATGTCGGGGCGACGTGTGGGGATGTCGGAATGTCGGAGCGAGGTGTGGGGATGTCGGAATGTCGGGGCGAGGTGTGGGGATGTCGGAATGTCGGAGCGAGGTGTGGGGATGTCGGAATGTCGGGGCGACGTGTGGGGATGTCGGAATGTCGGAGCGAGGTGTGGGGATGTCGGAATGTCGGGGCGAGGTGTGGGGATGTCGGAATGTCGGGGCGAGGTTTGAGGATGTCGGAATGTCGGGGGGGGGCGAGGTGTGGGGCGAGGGCGGGACGGACGAATCGCGAGTCTCCGCATAATGCAAACCCTTTCTCATGCAGCGGCACGAGAGAGCGCCCGACCCGCCGCATCGGCGCCGCTAGGGCCCGTCCATCGTCTACCCGTCTGCCTGCCTGCCGCGGCGCGCAGCCCGTCGCACGTAATATGCATGAATAAACTGTGATTCCGCGCCGCTCGCGGCCTGGGTGATCGCGCCGCCCGCTCGCCCACCCGCCCGCCGCGATCGACTGCCGACCGCTCAACGGCCCGACAAACAACTGCCGGTCACGCGGCGCTCCGCGCCGCCGCCGCCGTTGCCGCTGACACCGCCGCCATTGCCGCCGCATCGTGCCCGCTCCGAACCCGGGACAGCTGCCCCAGCGGCCGGCCGCTACTATATCTTCTTGTGTGTCAACGCGCACTCTTTCATTTCGTGTTTAAAGGAGTCGATTTATGGGCGTGGTCCCGATATCGCTTCGCGGCTTCGCGAAGGAGAGGTGATTCAAATGAGTTAATGCGAGATAAGATGGTAGGCTACTGCGATCCACTACGTACCCAAATTGTACACAGCTGAGTATTTTATACTACGTAAAATTGCAACTTACAATCTATTCACGTAAATCTTCCTTCCAACACGCCTTCGACGCATATTTTCCAGTTCAACCAGCGTCATTTTACATAATTGTATAAAATTAAAAAGAAACAGTATGTATTGATTTGTTTATTTTATCGGATCCTAAATTCAACATAAGATATTCTGATATAAAAAGAACACAATTGTGATGCAAAATAGCTCTACATATTAAGTATTTAAAAGATTATAATTTCCTACGGTTCAGCCTGTCAAGGAATTAGTGTTTCTCTTCCTTGTTTGAATGTTGCATACACATATAGTACTCGTTATCTAAATAAGAATGTAATAAGGACTACCTATTCTCTTTATAGAGAAAACTCTTAATATGTAAGCTTAACATACATATGTATATTTTTAACATGTGATCAAATTGCGAGAGGAATAACAACTCGTTTTCATAAATAATTGAGTTCATAAATAACCCAAAAAAATATTGCTTGAAAGAAATTGTACATTCATGATGACCAGAGAAAACATTTAACTGGCATCAAAAAATTGAAATGAAACGTTTCACAAAACGAATTTTTTATATAATATTTCATATATTTTAATCTACTTTCTTTCGTAATTTTCTTTCGTCTTTCGTAATTTGCTTCTAAGTACTCTCTGTAATTTTTCTTCCGGCTAAATAAACCAATCCGGCAGATTGAAGAAATATATTTCTTGCGTAGGTCAAACATTCTTGCCCGTGCAGGACCACATGCTCAGATCGTTCATCAGTGATATAATCAATTTTAAGTTTCGTAAAACTCATAAAAATCAATAAATAACAATGGAGCATTTCATTTCATATAGAAGTATTTCTTCACTTCATTTCTGCAATATTAATCAGCATCTCCCCCTCAAACTAACTGAATGCAGTTCCGAAACATAATAAAGCAACACAAAATAAAAATTATGAACAATAAAATATATAATGCATTACAAATAATATTCAAATGCCATGCAATCACGTCAAATCATTCTTACCTTTATCAATCACCAAATCATTCTTTCGTCATAAATGCCTTACCCACATTTTCGTGAGCACACCATTCAAATAATAAAACTATTACAGACATTACTACTTGCTGCATCATATTTATGTCCATGTGTATATTGTAACAACACGGTGGTTTTGGACAACGGCAGCCATCCTCGGCGCTGCTAATTCGCTTAAACTGCGAATTAGCAGCGTACAAACTTCTGCATTCTTTCCTGATCAATTAACACCTCCTTTCACGAGTTGGCCCCATCTCACATGCGTCTATATCTGCCGCAGCTTCTCCATTACTCAGCACTTTACGAACATTTGTCCTATTTCTCTTTTTTACCTTCTGCTGTCCGTACCCAATGCATGATCTGATTTGCTATTACCTAGAACACCGACTTCAACACTCAAAAACCATACTGTCATGCACACATCCATTGTCAACATCTTTCACCTTCTTTTACTAGTGCATATTCTTGTCTAATCGATTACTCTTTCTCTATCCCATCTTTCTATTGAATACTTCGCAAACACAATTAATCTATTGTTTTTGTTTAATAAAATATTATTTTTTATGCTAAATAAAACAATGCTTTGTCCATTTTACTCATACATTACCAGTTACGCACTAAAAACAACTTTATGTGATCACTATTTCACAACCTTTATCATTTTCTGTCATATATTTTTAAATTAAGGCTAATAGATATGAATTATCTCAATGCTGATTGAAATTCCTTCAGTAGCGGGCAACATACTTCCTTGCGACATTAAACAATATGAAAGTCGTCGACATTTAGTAGTGAAGCCACGATTCTTACAAAAAACAAGATTAACGCGTTAATAAAAGAAATTGAGTTAAGCTCTCTGACATTTCAACTCGTGCTTCATACAAATGAAATCGTTCGTTGTCTGCAGGTTAAGTCTTCCTGGGTCCAGTACACTTCGGTATCGATTCATTACACATCGATAAAGAGGGCAGACACACAGCAGATGAAAAAGCCCTGTAAATACCATCAGTGCCTCACGTTATATTTTATAAAGCCACAACTACTTGCACTGACGACTGGCCCATGCAGAAAACAAACATGAAGCCGCACGTTGTCCATAAGAACTCGCCCAGTTTAAAACAAGAGGGAGCAACTTCCTTTTTGGGCCTCATTTTAAGGTAACATTATTATTGAGTTTATGAAAGTTCCAAATAATTTTTAGACAGTCGTAATGATTATTCAAATTACAAAATTTATTACAGAAGTTACAAAAATAAATTTTGTAATTTGAATAATCATTACGACAGTCTAAAAATTATTTGGAACTTCCATAAACTCAACAATTTGTACAAGAGACAGTCTATAGCTCAACTTTAAACATTATTACTTACAGATGACATGTTTTAGTAGAAGATAAATAAAAGATGTTACATTAAACATAAAATGTACAATGAAATTAAAATTTTAAAGATAGAATTAATAAACATAACTGATTTTCTCTTGAACCATTTACGTGAATGCCAGAAGGCTTGGAGAGTCTCTTTTTTAAATTGTCAGGCTAAAGAAAGAGAAAATCAAGCACTGAATATATTATCAAAAAAGGAGAAGAATTTTTACGTAGAGTTATGGAGCCCCTTTAAAAATTTTCAGGGGGAGGGGTCACGGCTTCCCTGGCTCCCTTTTCCCGCGCGCCTGCGATCATTCGTATTGAATTCTGGGAATATTTCCACAACGTAAGTGAACAACGGGCGCTATCCTTCCTGAACGAGAGCTCTCAAACGCTCTCTGCAAGCCATCGACGGGGGCGGTGGCAGCGGGGGCGGGGTTGTGAAGCGCGAAAACCAGGCTTTCGCCACTCCATCTCCCGCACCACCGCTGCATGTAATCTGTGCGGGTTAACCGCGGGCCCAAACGGACGGCGAAACTTCTGCCGGGCAGTATATCAGCAGCGGGCGCTGAAATCGCGCGAAGCCGCGAATGGAGCTCATCGGAAACAGCTTCCTCTCCTTTATGCGCGGCCGCGGAACGAGAAGATGGCATTTGTATCGTACAGTAACCTAGAATGGCTGATTACAAATAAGTCTGCAACAATTTCCAAATTAGAAAGTAAAGCGCTCAAATATGAGGTAAACTGCATTCAAAAAATAACCTTGCAAAGTGCATGCTGTGCATGCTGTAGCCGTGATGATGAAAATAATGATCTGTACTTTGGCTTCTATAAACAATGGCTGCTGTCGCAAACTTCTCTCCCGTCGTTCAAGGTTGTATCATTACGCGCTCGGTATCGGTGGCAGTTGATGCTGTTAGAGCACGTTTGCGCCACACCTATAGAGCACCAATCCCGCAACTTCAGTTGACTGTTGCATATTCCCAAGACGACACGCCCGGAGACTTCTTAAGGCCAAAGAGACCGCAGATTGGCAGCAGTTCACATATTTATTAAAGGGGCTGTGATTTTTTTCCTCTTTACTGAGATGAATTCAAACATCTATAAGACATTTACTGACAGATAAATTAAAATATGATGACGAATTTCGACAACTAAATCGAATAATTCAGGGTAAATAAGAGAATAAAAGTGATGCTGGGTGTATATATAAACAGGAGCTCAATGAAATAATTACAAATTCTGAATATTTTCAGCAAAGTTTGCTCAATGTTTTATTTCTTTGACATTTTAAATCTTTTAAGATTTTTATATACTAACTTCAAATATTTTCCAAATGCACAAAACCTATTAATTTGTAATTATTTCATTTCTGCTACAATATGGACGCAGGTATGCTCAGTGGGCTTCTGACCACAGCATGCAGTGCGTGGGCTAAACTAGGTCTTCTTGGCCGGACAATAATCGATGGTCGCGGTGAAATGATTGTATCGACGAAAGTGGCGATTGCGATGAAGGTTGTCGAGAGAGCGATGCCCCTAGAGCAAAGACACTGGAGGAATTTGGAATTCAGAGCGTAAACGTGTTGGTTTATAAATAAATAAATAAATTAATTAATTAATTAATTAATTAATTAATGTCTTTATTTGCGGCGAGGCTCACGCCTTTTATCCTGTTCTTCCGCCTAACCACTTTCACAATTTCATTACAGTAGTGCATAATGGAAGGAAAAATTTGGGTAAAAATTTTCTCACATAGAAGACAGGAATGAAAGCGAGGGAGGAAAGAGTTGGTGGAGGAGGAATGCTGTCACAGAATTTGTATGTTTAAATTTATCAATTTCAAGTTAGGGATGTAATTTAAAAATTAATCCCAAATATATAAAGTTAAACACTACGAGATTTTACTCAAAATGTAGAGGTTATGGTTGTATTTGAGGTGTTGCAGACACGCGAGACTGCTTGTGGGTTGACAGCCCTAGTGGCGGATTATGCGACGGTAATGCAACAGCAACATTGATAGGCGCGTTGGGGACATTGAAGAGGATGACGGTGGACAGTGTGGTGTAGGTGGGGATGGTAATAGTGCTGTCGGTTGCGACGCAGGAGGTAGCATTGGACGACGCTGGCGGTGGCAGTGGAAGTAACGCTGGTAATAGTGGCGGTAGTAACGGGGTGGTAGTGCTGGTGGTGATAATGGCGGAGGTGACGGTGCAGGGGTGAGTGGTGACGGGGTTGATGGTGACGGCGAGAGCGGGGATGGCAAGGGAAGCAATAGTAATGACGTAAGTGGTGGCAGCTACAGCAGTGATGGTGACGTCTGCGACGATGGCTGTGGTGTCTGCGGCAACGAAAGTGGCAACGGCGGAGGCAGCTGAAGGCGGTGGTGAGGAACACGGTGGCGGTGACGGCAGTGAGGTGTCTCGGCGGTGGCGATGGCAGTGGTGGTAGTGTGTGCGGGGGCAATATTGGTGGTGGCAACAGTGGCGATGACGATGGTTTTGATGGCGGTGGTGGTGGTTACGGCGGTGACGATTGGCGGTGACGGCGTTCAAAGTCGTGGCAGTGGGGGTGGCAGTGGTGGCTGTGGTGGCGACGGTGGTCGTGACGGCAGTGGAGGTGGCGGTGACGGCGTTCGGTGTCTCAGCGTTGGCGGTGGCGGCAGTGGCGATGGTGACAGACGGCGGTAGAGGTGGCGATGTTCGCGATCTCGACGGTGGTGGCAGCGGCGGTGACGGTGGTGGGAGAGAGTGATGGGCCGGTGACGGAGATGGCAACGGTAGTGGTGACAGCGGTAGCAACGGTGACGGGGGCAGCGATGGCGCTACCGGCGGTGGTGACGAAGTCGGTGACGGCGACGGATTTTGGTGTTATCGGCGGAGGCACTGAAGTCGGTGGCGGTGACGGAGGTGGGGTTGACGGCGGTGGGGGGTGGGGTTCGCAGTGGCGGGAGCAGCAGAGTTGGCGGTGACGGAGGTGATACCGCCAGTCGCCGCTGCCGCCGCCGCCGCCACCGCCGCCGCCGCCGCGTGCCACGAGAGTCGTAAATATTTGCAGCTAATTACTTTTTGCACGCGCAGACACTGTCGGGAGCGGCACGCCCCAGAGAGGACGTAAGTATGATTAATCTGTCGACGCCTCCACGACGCTCGCCAGGCGACGCGAGCGCAGTCTCCATCCTTCACGCACACACCTATGGAGCGCCTTCGTTTCATTCCCTTCTTTTTTAATTATACACCGTTCTCTGTCTCCGCTGGCACATCCCTAACAATCGCGTTCTTGCTTCTTGCTGTCAAACTAACGTGTTTTTCTACGTGTGTTTTTCTTCTGTGCTCATAGCTGCAATCAATGTAGGGTAATTTAATATAATAAATTATTTATATATATATATATATATATATATATATATATATATATATCGAGGCAGGATTCGGACTCGAACACATGATCCTTTGGTCCAAGAGCGCCACGGCACTACTGCTTTAGCGATCTCGGCCATCGGATCGGCTGACAATAACAATATATCGATATTTTTTTTGTATACAGTTTTTCTGTGTTACTAATACATGTTAATGTTTACGTTTAATATTCTTTCAATATTCATTAACATGGAATACTTATTCCAAAATTAGTGTCTTAAAATTTTCCCGTTTTATATCGCATTTCAAGAAGGCAGTTAGTGCTAGACGCTTGGCAAAAAAAATCATCTCACTTCTGCTATTTCGTAGGATTGTTCGCACCCAATATTTTCGAACTCTATTAATTACTATATATGGGATACATAAAGGGTAGAAATGCAGCCAGAAATTTGAAACCAGTGGAATGGATAAGCGAAGAGAGAAAATCGTTAGTTCACGAGAGTTTATTACTGGATTCCCAAGCGCGCCGTTTTTAGGTCGCGCTATGAGAGCACTGTTAATTTGATGGTCAACATTTTACGGGTTTATTCGAGAACCATTCACATTAACTGATTACGACCTCAGCCCAACAAAACACTCCACTACTCATACAGGCGCCGTGTCAAAGTCCCAAAGGTTTATATTTCGTTTTTCAGTGAAATATTAAGACACACATCTCCAAAATCATCAATCATAATTCATTTGTTGCGGTTTCCAGTGAGATATCTTCAGCCCCCCCCCCCCAAATAATCTTTTACAGAATACTTGAATATTTTATCTCCCCCTCCATCAGCGCTATGACAACTGAATTATTTATATTGATAAATTTACTATCTCACGACATTGAATGTAAATAAAAAAGACGTAATCCAAAATTTCAGATAATGCTTGGTAAGTTCGATTAAATATATCAAAGTTGAAAAAGAGAATATCCACGAAAGACTGTCTACTGACTACAATGCCGACTGTAGCGAAGAAAATTAACAGTAAGAATAATATTTGACATGCAGTTACTTCGCCATTTTCATCATGAACAATAAACACGCGAGAAATAGCGGCCAGGAATAAACTACACAATAAACATGTGAATCCTCACCAGCGTTTTCTGTTTCAATAACATTCAGAACGCTTTCAACTGCAAAGTATTAAATGTAAAAACTTAGTTGTGAAAACACCTACTCAACTGACAGCTAATGTAAACATTTATTACTGTGTTTCAGTGCAGTAGAACGAAGAATTTTAATGTGTAATTTTTTTAGTGCGTCAAACTTTACCCCAGCATCACTGCAGCTGACTACATTTACTTAGCTATTCTTCTTCTCATGTAAGGGGCCGTCCATATATTACGTAACGCAAATTTCGATTATTTTCAATAACACGTCTCCCCCTTGTAACGCACTTCCGTATCTCTATGTAACGCAGCGTAATGCTCTCCTGAGACCCTCTCCCCCCTTTAGCGTTACGTAATTTATGGATGACCCCTTACCCTTAATTATTGAATGTTTTACACTAATTTATTAATAAAACCATTTCCATGTACTGCTATTCAACATTGTACAATACTATTTCTGGCTCAAAGAAACCTGTTATACACAGCTACTACAACACTCCCGGGAAGAATCTGAAAGCGAAACACATTAATAATGAAGAGCAGGGGAGAACACAAAGGCAGAATTGCAGAATAAACCTGATGCGCTGAAAAAGAGGAACAAAGGAAGAAGAGAGAATTGTACATAAACTAAGGGAAGATTAAGATGGGTGAATCTGTTGAACCAGTTGCACGTGACCAAAATAAAGATACTTCAAGGTCACTAGCTTCAAGTGCGCGTTCAATTTCAAGGGAGGGTTAGGGAGGTTTGTAACGAATGGTAAAAGGACACGACCTGTAGAAACGGAAGTAGGGAAGAGTAACGGTGGCGTCGGTGTACTAGGTAAGCGTTGTAGAAGCAAGGAAATGACCATAAAAGGGATTCGTCATGCAGGACTTTGAAGAATCTGCCACAGAGAGACAATAACTGTGCCAGAATTACCATGGTCACATCATATGAAGAAAACGATAACCATTAGAGTTCGGTTATCAGGAGCTCTCGGGATCTAGAGGGCACCGAATAGACTGGGTGGTAGGATATTTGGATTTGGTCTGCACAATATCGCGAGGAAAATATGAAATACAAGCGTGACTATCAAACAATAACACTAGGCAAAAGATGCTTTGCAGGGAGACATACGTCAGACACAGAAGAAGAATAAAAACGAAGAAGAAAAATAAGAAGGAAGAAAACAGCAAGGAAAATATGAAGAATAATAACAAATAACATAGTATCAGAGGAATCGTTAGAAATACACCTAGGTAGGGGAACCAGTGACAAAAAACACAATGATGGAAGGGAAGGCTATTGGGGAAAAAGAGAAAGTCAAAGCAGATGGTAGGGATGTTGGTTGAGCGGCAAAAGCTGATGCATTAAAGTTATACATTAGGAGTATGTATCTGTAAATGTGAGAGGGGGAAGCGGAGAGCACGACAACAAAGCAAATCAAGGACATGCATGAACAAAATCACAGAAAAGGCCACAACACGACGATCGAGGAAGCAAAAATAGTAGAGGCAAAGTGTAAACAGCATCAGAGTGCGTTTAGAACGCGTGTATTGTCGGGAGACAACGGAGATTACCGGAGACAGCACACGAAAGTGTCGTTGGGTACGTTCAGATCTTTGGAACGGCGACACGGAAGACGGCCCATGAGGGTTGCTGGCAGAGATCGCGTTCAGAATATCAAGCGCTAGGGACGTCCCAAGGAGGAAGAGCCAGCAACGCACGCGGGGATTGAAGATAAGGGAACGATGGAGGAGAAAGAGCACGGAATGCTGGGAGGGAAGGGCAACAAGATGCGCGGGGGTTCCAGGGATTGTACGGGTCCGTGCAGTATTTATTAGAGTGAGCCCCAGGGAGCGATTTTTGGGACGTGAAGGAGACACGTACGCGCGAGGTTGGCCATCCAGTACGTTGAGGCGAACGGAAGCAATGGGTGACAGTGGCGTAGCGTGACCCGCGCGTTTGGGGATGCTCAACAATAACGCCAAATAACAATTACAACAAACATTACGATGTTTAATGTTCTCTAGAATCTATGTTATCAAAACAAATGTTACCATACTTGAACAGATTTATACCAGGAGAGTTCTTGAAAGCAAATTACGCAATGGCTCAGCTTTAATTCTCATGCGCGATTGGCAATGAGATCACTTGTGAATTTATACAGTTCAGACGAAAATAATATTTAACATATTTTATGAAGAATTTATCTTCTTAGATATTAATTAAGAATTAGTCGGCAAACACTATTTGTCCTATTAAGCGCCCAAGACCAAGCAGAGAATCTCAAGTGAGAAAGAAAAATATTCCACTGGCAGCGTCAAGTGTGCTGCGCTCTCATGCACAAATGAGCAATTTACATTTGAACACCTCTTGCTCATACGCCTCGACCTGCTCAGTCGTACGGTAGCGTCAGAAACTCGTGAATCTTTGGGAGAAGGGTGAGGTGGGGAGGGGAGAACCTCACCGTCTGCGCATGCGTCATTGCCCTTCGCAATCTCTTGGCAGATGCTAGAACCATTTTAACATCCAAGCAATCAGAGGCCAGCTTGCACCAACGCGCCGAATTCAATCACAGGAAACCACTTTTAATATTAATACAAAATGTGTTTCGCTCAATGAACCACTTGTAAGTTTATCGATACAATATTTAGGATTGATTAATATTTGACGTGGGGATGCTCAGCATCTAAGCGTCCCCTGACGCTACGCCACTGCAAAATGAAACCATATTGTAATACTTACCTTCACTGCAAGTAGCAAGCAATATATTGTAGCACCCGGCTCGCTTGTCCTCACCTGAAACAAACACAAAGAGATCGATTATTATGTCTTCACACGACTGTTTTTCCTTAACTTTGTTTACTTTATTTTTGCCTCGACAATTTATAGACAGTCAATACTTAACATACATTCACATTTCTCTCCATTCAACGTTTCGGATCTCTCTGAGCTCCATCATCAGGTACTGTAATATATAAATATTAAGTATATATTAAACAGTAATACATACACCAAATTCGATAAGATAACTCACATCAATATTATAAAACTAAATCAAACAATTATTAATAGTAAAATTCACAAGGTATCAGTTACGTAAAAATTTAAAAAATTAAAATAAAGCACAGAGAACTCCGAAACGTCGTCGTATATAGAGAGATGTGGATGTATGTTGTGACTGGCTATAAATTGTCGAGGAAAATATAAAAATAAACAATGAAAGAGATGTATTAAGCTTAGGTGGTCAGGTGTTTCTTCGTATACATAATCTGCCAGTACGCGTGTTTATGGTAATAACAGATTTGGCTGTAGAAATCGAATGTATTATTTTAAGTGATGATAATACTTATGACGGTGATGTTTGAAAAAACATTAGTTTCGAACCCAGTCTAAGAGCTTACTCATTCTGTACTTTGTCACATCGAAGGTCGGTTGTCTGTCGGGTAATTTACAAATCGTCAGTACGCAATCGCCTGCTTGGGTGATACAGAGGTTTACGAGTTATATGAAAGTACGAGTATTCCAAGACTTTGGATTCGACTTTCACTTAATAAGGGGTGTTGAAACTGGGTGGTTGAAACTTGGTTGACTGCCAAACTACCACGTATCACATCTTAATTAACCTATCCATAATAATCTCTCATAATTTACCAATTATGGTCATTCGTATCATCAGCTGTGTGGGGTAATAATGGAAAACCACTTCAGTGATCGTTTTGCTATTAGTGGGGAGAACATAAATCTACAAGCCTCCTCAATTGCTTGCACTCAAATAGTGTGTGAGATTCTCGCCAATTACATCGTCATCGGCAGCAACACAGTAATCACAATCATCAAATAAATAATTTATTCCTATTGTTATTTTTAGACAATAAAAATAACAATAGGAATAATGTCTTAAGGATAAATCAATTGACCAAGATTAGTTGTGTTTTGAAATAATTTATCATAGTGCACTTGTACTGGAACCAATTGTACTGGTACAACTTGTACTGGTACCATAGAACATCGAATAATTTCTTCACACACAGCATAATTTGTTTCTGAGATTTACATTGAAACTTGGTGAATTTATCTAGGATTAGTGGGTACGATCCACCTTTCTGAAAGCAATCTATTTTCCAGTGAGCATGGAAGTCCGTCAAATACAGGCATTGCTCTGGAAAGGAGGCTGATCTTTAAATGCCAAACTTAACCAGATGCAATGGATACCACGATGGAAATCCGCGGGGCCTCCAAGCCGTTTCCACTTCATCCCCACGGTGCCTGGTGACTGCTAAGCTCGGATGTAAATATGCCATATTCGAAGGAATCACAAATCAAAAATGTAATATCGATACAAAAAGAATGCTCCACAATGTTACTTCAGAGACTTACTATATTCTACTTTATGCTTCTCCATAACCAAGATTGTATTCGACAAACACCCCATCCTTCGGCATTACTGCACCATTGAACATGTGAATGCACGATCTCAAAATATAACTGAGTGGAGACACCACTATGTTGATACGAAGTTTCAGTGATTCATCTTAGTCCCATTGAGAAGCATTTTGGTCAAACTCGGATCGGCCGATTTTGACGTCGCAGACTCTAATGGGAGTTTTCCACCTGGTCGGGTGTAATACTTTGCGTACCTGGATCAAAAACCGAAGCAAAGAAATACTAAAGAAGCTAAGTGCCATTTTCGTAAAAATTACTTTCGTCCTCCAAACGAACGTGTGTCCCGATGCCCATGCATTGCACAGAGAGCTTTGTGTCAAAATCGCTTCCTAGTGGTTATTTTCGTCAACAAATTGCGTTGGTGGTAACCCCCTCGTACGGCTGTGCGAAAGGAGCTATGTGCTGTGGCTTAAAGAAGCTATGTGCTATTGCAACCTGCCGTTACTGTTGCGAAAATGGCATTTACGTTTCTATATGGACTTTGCACAACAGTACCACTTCCCATGGCCAAATGGGAAGATCTGAAGAAAATGTTACCTTTTATTTCCGAAGGAAATGAAGCATTTTTCGAAGAATTAATTTCTGATTATCATTTTCATACGCTGTAATAATTTGATGAATCATTTGTAATAAAATATATAATACACAACATTGCAGATTTCAATTAGACATAGCTCCATTTCGTGTTACCTTCACATGTCACATAGCTCTGTCCGAAAATGACCAAATGCAGAAAATGTTTGTGGCTCATGGCAACTAAGGTAGAGATTGGCAGTATATGTGCCAAATAAAAAAATAAATAAATAAAAAGACTGAAGCTAGGTTCCCTTTCTTAACTTGCTAGGTGCAATGATCTCAATGATAGTTTTCTCTGAATCCTGATAAAAGTGATTTTGCCACTCAGCTCATTTAGCATTTCCATACTTCAACTGTTCTCAGGTCAAGGCGGCCATAACGCAATAGCAGATCGGTGCAGGAGGGTCATCCCTCGGCGTTGCAGAGTTCTGCCCGCAGCCGCAGCGGGCGGTGCAAGCTTAGTCGCGTCCGTTGCAGCGGCAGCCCGGGGAAAGAGCGCGCGCGGCTCAGCCCCACCCCGCGCCGCCGCCGCCGCAGACTGATAAGCCCCATTTTTCGGCGGTGGCGCGCGCTGCAGATGACCGCCTATGATAAAGCGCGCGGCCTCGCCGCAGGCGCCCCCCTTATCAATTTCTGCGCGCCGCGGGGGGACGCGTCTCCCGGCTGGGCCCCCTCGCCGCACTGCCCCCCCCCGCCGCCGCTGCGAGATTGGGCTTTCGCCCGCCCAAGCCGCCGCCCCCACCTTCCGCAGCTCCGGGAGTCTCCACCGCCTCACCGCTCCACTGCCTCCGCCACCCTTGCCGCCCCCGCCGCTCTGCAGCCGGCATTCGTCACGCTACTCTCCCCGCTTCGTCGCTCACCCGCTCCACCACCTCCACCACCCTTGCCGCCCCCGCCATCCCCGCTTGCCGTTTCTCCGCCGCCTCCATACGTCCCGCTGTTCTCCCCGTCTCCGCTACTCTCCCCGTCTCCGCTACTCTCCCCGTCTCCACTACTCTCCCCGTCTCCGCTACTCTCCCCGTCTCCGCTACTCTCCCTGTCTCCGCTACTCTCCCCGTCTCCGCTACTCTCCCCGTCTCCGCTACTCTCCCCGTCTCCGCTACTCTCCCCGTCTCCGCTACTCTCCCCGTCTCCGCTACTCTCCCCGTCTCCGCTACTCTCCCCGTCTCCGCTACTTTCCCCGTCTCCGCTACTCTCCCCGTCTCCGCTACTCTCCCCGTCTCCGCTACTCTCCCCGTCTCCGCTACTCTCCCCGTCTCCGCTACTCTCCCCGTCTCCGCTACTTTCCCGTCTCCGCTACTCTCCCCGTCTCCGCTACTCTCCCCGTCTCCGCTACTCTCCCCGTCTCCGCTACTCTCCCCGTCTCCGCTACTTTCCCGTCTCCGCTACTCTCCCCGTCTCCGCTACTCTCCCCGTCTCCGCTACTTTCCCGTCTCCGCTACTCTCCCCGTCTCCGCTACTCTCCCCGTCTCCGCTACTCTCCCCGTCTCCGCTACTCTCCCCGTCTCCGCTACTCTCCCCGTCTCCGCTACTCTCCCCGTCTCCGCTACTCTCCCCGTCTCCGCTACTCTCCCCGTCTCCGCTACTCTCCCCGTCTCCGCTACTCTCCCCGTCTCCGCTACTCTCCCCGTCTCCGCTACTCTCCCTGTCTCCGCCGCTCACCCGCTCCGCCGCCTCCACCACCCTTGCCGCCCCCGCCATCCTCGCTTGCCGTTCCTCCGCTGCCTCCATACGTCCCGCTCCTCTTCCCGTCTCCGCTGTTCCACCGCCTCCACCGCCTTTGCCGCCCCGCCATCCCAGCTGCCCCTGCTCCCTCAGTCTCCGCCATTCCGCCACCCTCTGCACCCAGTTACTCCCTCCGTCGCAGCCACCCCGCCCACTCCGCCAGCCCTGCCACCCATGTTTCTGCAGTTCCTGGCGTCCCCTGCAGCCAGCTTCTCCCCACGTCTCTACCGCCCCACCAACTGTGCCTACCCTGCTCGTGTTTCCCCCGTTCCGCCACCCGCTGCCCCCAGTACTCCCAAAGTCTCTACTGCCCAGCCCGTCCTGTCCCCGGTTCTTCACCCCCCCCCCGCCCAACTCGCCAATCCCGCCTGCCCCTGCTCCCACCATTTCTCTCTCTGCTACCTCCCACATCGCGCTGTCTCCGCCGCCCCCACCAGTTTCATCTTTGCTGCCCCGTTGCCTCCGCCGCTCCGGACGCCCACGCTGCCCCCTGCCGGTGCCCGACGAAGACGCTGCCCGCGGACGGGAATTTGTCTGCCAAGGAACAGATGAGTAGTTGGATTCTATTTCTGGAGGCAGCGGGGCTCGCATTTCGCCCTCAAGATAAAAAAAAATACCAGACAACTGGAGAGATAACCTGCCAGAGGATATGTTTTCAATATAGGAAGTATTAAACAAGTGAATTGTGGAAGATAAAAGAGCCTATGTTAGTCGAATGAATGCCATTCTAAAATAATGCAAGCTACGATAAACTATTACTCATCGTAAACACTCCTACTTCAATAATAAGAAATAGAGTGGAGAATTATCGCAACAATTCCGAATTCCTTTATCGTTCGTCTGGACAAACCGGTTAGAGAAAGCTAAAAAGTCAAATATATTTCACTCACAAGAAATTCGACTTCTAGGTCTAAAATGTAAGTTTTAATCGACGAGCAAACGTGACGGTGAATCTCTTTCCAAATGAAAATACGAGATCGCGTGTTTTTTTTTGTTTAAATAAAAATGTGCTGATAGTAACGTGAACTACCGCAGAAACACATAGTAATAAAAAGAGAAAATAATGATCAAACTAATCACAAACTATTTTAGTCGATTACTGACAATATTTTTCCTTAATTTATCTACAAATACACACCTTTGTAAACATAAAACGTATCCATAAAAATCTGAATTTCTTAACACGGTAATAATAGACTTGTTTAGTTTAGTTTAGTTTAGTTTAGTTAATGCCTTATTTTACGTGGCGAGACTCGGGCCATCAGGCCCGCTCTTCCGTCTGACCACGCAAATTTCTACTACACTCCTTTCACCTAGCGGAGAAAGAAGGTATTATCTCGGGCGACGAAACAGGCGATTTGAATTTAGCTCAGAGGCGTCATTTAGGCTTGAGGATCTTTTACATGCAAGTAAATCTACTAACATGGGCCAGCCGGCTTTACTTCCCCTCCGCGGAAGGCGTACGAAGGATTTTTTCGCCCTTAAAAATCCACGGCTTCGATCGGGTTTGAACCCGCGATCTTGGGTATGACAGTCCGGCACGCTAACCGTCACACCATCGAATCCGCATTGTTCGCTCACTTGTAACAGAAAGAGTCCCACCGGCGACAGTCAACTAGCGGATGATCCGTAATAGCAACAGCGCACAAGAATGGGATCGATAAATTCCTGCAGGCCTGTAAAGCACGACCGGCCGCGTCCGGGGCAGCTCCTGTTCGCAGCATCCGCGGCAGGTTCCTCCTCCGTTGCAGGCGCACGCCGCGCCGCGCCGCGCCGCGCCGGGCGCCTCCACAAGGATGTAAACGAGGTGTGTCTAATAAAATCCGGGGATTCCATCCACTCATTAAATTTTTTACTACTCGCGCTCTTCGGACGACCTCTTTTCTATACTCGTCCTTTTACGAGCGCCGCGCGAAATGAGGTCAAGAGGAAAGCGGCTCCTCTGGAAAGCTGCAATTAACATTAGAACGCGCCGCCAAGGGGCAGGGTGGGGCGGGGAGGGGAAAGGCAGTGCGGGGCATGGGGCGCGGTGGGGGCACGGGGGGGGGGCGCGGGGCGCGGGGCGCTGGGCGGGGGGGGCGGGGCGCGATGGGCGTGGCGCGGGGCGTGGCGCGGGGGGCGGGGGCGGGGGGCGGGGTCGTAGCGCGGGGGGCGGGGGCGGGGCGCGTGGCGCTGGCGCGGGAGGCGGGGGGCGGAGGCGCGGGGCGGGGCGCGGGGCGGCGGCAGCGGCGGCACCGAAGGAGACAGTCTCGACGGCGACAAGGTGGAGGCCGGATTTGTGACGATGAGGATAATAGTATTAGCCAACGGAGACAAAATTGTCGTGGTAATGGGACAGTGGTAGAGGGTTCGTGAGATGGTCTTGGGTTTGGTGGTGGGATGGTGATGGGATAAATAGTAGGAAGGCAGTGGAAAGTTTGGTGGAAGTGAGTTTCGTTGATAGTGGTGATAGGATAAGTGTTAGGGTGGTGGTGGATTGTGGAAGTGCGGTGGTGGTGGTGATGGTGCTGCTGCTGTTGACGATGGATGGTGATGCTGCTTGTGATGGTCGTCGTAATGGTGGTAGTAGTAGTGACGATGGTGATGATGATAGTAACTGCGATGGTGCTGATGATGCGGCGTGGTGATCCCCGACGGTGAAACAAAGAGGGAAACTCATGCAATTTGGAGGAACAGCTGATAACCAAGATGACAAATGTGTGTGGGAGTGCATGTAAAGATAAAAGAGATCAAAGCCCATACCAGCAGTGAAATTAAATGCCCTCTAAATTTCTTTACAATTACCTATACCAAAATATTATCTTATAATACAAGGACAATTCCAAATCCGATAGGTAGATGCTATTTTTGAAGCAATGGATCACCGCAAACAAGGAATCAAAGTAGCTTGAGGAAACCTGTCATTCAGTAGATCCTTCTCCCAAAGATATCGCACATATAGCAAGGACTCTTTAAACCTTTGTCCCGTAAGAAGGAAACACAACATTATAGCCGCAAGACGTTCGCGCACAGGGCTTATCAAACAGACGGCCCACTTAGCATGTCGTGGCTCAGCGATTTCGTGGGTAACTGCTGTGGCCAGCGAGTCACCCCGCTGGGAAGTGGGAATGGAGGCGCTCGGGCGAGGTCGGCTGTAGTCTAGTGAAAGGCGAGTGCCTTGTAGGCATCTACAGCGGGACACTGCGGGCCGACTGCACCGAATTCTTACATTAGAGCAGTCGTGATGATCTTGGATCTAATCGCGTGTCAGTTGTATTGTGAATTTTTGTAATACAGTAGCTTCTTTGTTTAGATAGTGAATAACGCATTACATAATTTCAAATTTATGGAAAAACCTATTTCTTTGTGAAATTAACATTATTCTTTCATAGTTTTCATATTTAAGAGATGCTGAAAAGAAATGTAAAGGGGCCGTCCATAAATTACGTAACACAAATTTCGAGTATTTTGAATACCCCTTCCTCCTTGAAACGTACTTCCCTATCTCTTTGTAACGCAGCGTAACGCTACCTCAGATCCTCTCCCTTCCCTTTAGCGTTGCGTAATTTATGGATGACCCCAAAGAGACGTATAGATCGTCAAATATTTCCGACATCAAATATTAAACTTCGAAACGGCACTGAAAACAGGATCTTGTGTAATCGTTAAGTGTGAACTGGAGTACGATCCAGCCTGTGAAACGTGGAGTGCACGTGTTGTAACCAGCCTTGGTAGGCCACCCGCTGGCCGCAGGTTCCCGGAAGGAAGAGGGCGCTCGAGGAGGGAAGCGAAGGGGGCGTGGCAGGTCGGGGGCGCTCGCCGCAATTAGGAAGTGGCGCGGGGCGCCCCCACCGGAGGCGGCGAAGCGCCGGAACGCTGACGCGGGAGGCGGGAGGACGGCGGGTGGGTGGTAACGCGGGCGGCGGCGCGGGCAGCGGCGCCAGTGCCTGTGTGTGGGTGGTGTGGGGGCGGTGTGGGGGCGGTGTGGGGACGGTGTGGGGCGGTGTGGGGGCGGTGTGGAGGCGGTGTGGGGCGGTGTGGGGGCGGTGCGGGGGCGGTGTGGGGGCGGTGGGGGTGGGTGGGGTGGGTGGTTCGGGGGTGGATGGTTGGGAGGACGGTGCGGGGGCGTTTGCGGGGATGGTGTGGGGGACGGTCCTGGGGCCGTGTGGGCGGTGGCGTGGGCTGCGGTGTGGCCGACAGTGCGGGGGTGCGGAAGATGGTGCGGGGGATGCGGGGGACGGTGCGGGGGCGGCGACGGCTGGGGTGCGGGGAAGGCGGCGGGGACGGTGTGGGTGGTGGAGCGGGGGGCGGTGCGGGCGGCGACCACTGCGACCGCCCACTTGACGCATGGCGCGTGCGACCAGCCCTGACACGTAATCTCGCGCCGAAGCGGCATCGACGGCGGCGGCACCGCCCGCGGCTACCGGACCTAGCACGAAGAAAGAAGCCTTTTGCTTCTCTTGTCAGTAATGGGTTGCTGGGATGTAATGTGTAGACGCCATGGTGCTGGGTACCAAGGTTCAAATTTCAAAGTGTAATTTTGTTCGTGGTCAAAGCGGGCTCGGTGAACGTTTTCTCGAGATTGTCCTGTGATCGCTGACTCTCATTCTGTCGTAACGTATCTTCATTCATATTCTCTTAACACCATTTTCAATATTATTATCTCCATTATTTTCATTATTATCCATTCCTGGTAGAGCTAAGTACTTGACATCATAATAATTATTAAATAATAAAGGTGGTCGAAGTTCATTTTCTGGCGCTCTGTGTTGATATTTCCATGTGGACAAGAACTGCGAGGGTCCCTTTGCCTATACGTCTGTAGTTAAAAACGATTAACAAGAACAGTAACTGAAAAATCTATCTTTAAGCGTACGTCAACGATTTTTAAAAAGGAAACAAAGAGCTTAAGAGCTAAAACCTTTGCCCTTGCGGCTGAAGTCATTCAATTTTTGACAAGATTCGGCTAAATATAAGCTATTATATCCTCCGGGTTATGCCGAATTGCAGTGATAAAACTTAATCTTCTTGTGATTCCACACAGTATACGTGTATTAAAGAAACTAAAGAATAACACAATCTCTTTTCCTGTCGGAAACTGAGGCACATTTTTCACGGCGGAAGCAGTGTGTAGTGTCATTAGTTACGAAAAGCAACGGCTTTCACAAGAATTTTTATACTCCATTGCAATCATGAGCTTCTATTACAAAAAAACAGATGGCTCTTTTGTTGACGTGTCCGATATGACTTCCAAATTGGTGCTATGTATCAACTAGATACAATGCTCTGGTGTACTATTCGTGTACGCTACCATGCGTTGATTACTTTTTTGACAATATAATGTTAATTTTAAGTCTAATTACTTTCCGCAATCTTTAGAAGAAAAAATGAAACCCTAATTAGTGTTAATTGAGATACATTTCTATTGTGGGGACAGCATGTTAAGGTACTCCAAATGTACTTTTCACACAAATGAAAACATGACATGATTTCTTCCTTGAATATCACAAGGAATATCAGGTTCATGTACTGTGAATTAAACGCAGATTACAAGGGTCATAATAACGTATTTTGCCCCAGAAACTGTGAAGAGTGTTTAGCTATAAGGCCATAAAAATACTGAAATTCGACCCAAAGAAACATATATACTATACAAGAAAGGTGGAATGAGTGAAGGAAGAAGGAAATTTCATTATTATTATTATTATTATTATTATTATTATTATTTTTTTTTTTTTTTTTTTTTTTCGATAATAATTTTCAACATTTTAATATTTTCTTGGTAGTAAAACCTCAGAAAATTACTATTAATGCTTAAATAATGTCCACCTCTAGTGTAATTTGAGATGTGTATTTATAATTTCTACTAAATACATATTACTACACTTAAACGGACGTTATCTGATGCAAATGCTTGTAATGACCAGTCATCTAATGTTGATTTTAGCAATAATATTAGATATCTCCAGCAGCATTAGTCAGAGACACAATATGCTTCCACGAATGTACTCAAAGTTGTGTTTGAGGAACATTTCGATCTGGATAATGTGCGAGAACACCTTTCCTTCATTGATTAGATTCTGACACCACGGCCACTTCCCTTCCCCGCCAACACACACTGTAAACGAAACAGTAACGAAATGTTACTTGGATCGAACCGGATCAGTTGGTAACTGTCGCTCCGAATTTGGAGGTCTGGGCTTCGAGACTCGAAGCGAGAGGAAGTCTCGGAAACTGCACGTACTATTAACACTGTCCCTATAGTTTCGCCCGTAACGGCCAGCAGTACGTAAACACCGAGTTACTCGAAAGAAAATAAACCGAGAAAAGAGGAAGAAACGAGCGCGGAGTAACGCAGGAAAAAAAAAACGAAAGCGCCGGAACGTACAGCGTGAAGAACGACACCGAAAACCGAATCACCCCAAACACATTAACGAAGAGGAGAAAATAAAGATTGGTGGACTCCAAGTCCCCGGACATTCCCATCGGCTCGAATATATTCTCTGCGGCCGCGCGGAGGACCTCCCCAATGGCTCGTCCCGCTCTGGAGTTAATTACCTAGCAGGAAATATTCGCCCACTTCCGCGGACGTACAAGCGCCTTGCGCCTCGCTCGAGCCCGCGCGGCTTCCACCGCCCCGCCGACCCGCCCCCTTCACGCACCTCCCCCCGCTCCCTCTCCAACGACCCGCCCTACCCCCTTCACGCACCTCCTCTCCACCTCCTTTCCACCGATCCGCCCCTTCACGCACCTCCTCTCCACCTCCTTTCCACCGACCCGCCCCTTCACGCACCTTCTCTCCACCTCCTTTCCACCGCCCCGCCCCCTTCACGCACCGTCTCTCCACCCCCTCTCCACCGCCCCGCCCCCTTCACGCACCGTCTCTCCACCCCCTCTCCACCAACCTGATCCTGCCCCCTTCACGCACCTCCTCTCCCCCCCCTCTCCATCACAGCACTGACCCACACCTCCCCTGCCCCATCTACGCACACTGCACCGACCGGCCCCTACCCCCTTCGTGCACCTCCTCTTCATCCCCTCTCCAACAAGCCGCTCCCTCGGCCTCTTCCCCCTTCACGCACCGTCTTTCCACCCCCTATCCATTGCCCCCTCTTCCCCAGCCCCATGTACACACACTGCACCGACCTGCCCCTACTCCCTTCACACACCTCCTCTCCATCCCCTCTCCACTGACCCGCCCCTCCGCCCCTGCCCCCTTCACGCACCGCCCCTCCATCCCCTCGCCCTCGACCAGCCCTCCAATCCTTTTCACTCTACGCAGACCCTCGCCACTGACCCGCCCCCTTCACGCACCTCTTCTCCACCCCTTTCTACCGAACTCATCCTTCATGCACCGCCTCGCCACCGACCCGCCCCCTCTGCCCCTGCCCCCTTCACGCACCTCCTCCCACCCGCTCTTCAACGACCCGCGTCTCCACGCACTGCCTCTCACGCACTGCCTCTCCACACGTTCTCCGCCGACCCGCCCTCCACCCCTGCCCCATCTACGCATACCCTCTCCATGGGCCGCGTCCGCACGGAGGTCCTAGGTTCCTGTCGCGACGGTGGGAGGATGTTCGACCCCAGCCTCATAGCTGGGTCGAGTTCTGACGCTGCCTCTAGGAGAATACTAGCAGCCAGCTGCCGTGATAGGGAGTTTTTCCGTGGTTTCTCCCATCAACACCACGCGAAAGTCGGAGCAATACCCTAACAATCCACCCCCTCACTACTGCCACCAACGTCAAAACCTGCCTCCTTCCCCCCCCATCTCCATCGCCACGACTACAGAAGCCCCCGTCACCACCACTACCTCTGCATTGGCCGTCTTCACCACAGTCCCCGCCTCCGCCTCCGCCTCCACCTCCGCCTCCACCTCCACATCCGCCTCCGCCTCCGCCTCCGCCCCCGCCTCCGCCTTCACCTCCACCTCCACCTCCACCTCCGCCTCCACCGCGACTGCTAATGGAAGCGGTCGTTCTCGCGAGCGGCGGTCGCGCCGACGTCCAATTCCGCGAGAACAAATTGACAAAGACCCGACTCATCTCGGCGGACGTGCAGATGAAGCGGGCGAGCGGCCGCCAAGAAGGCCCCGTCCGCGGCGGCGGCACCGGCACGTACGCAATTAAGGCGGGCGCGGCCCGGGTTACGGAAGCGCAGAGCGGGTGCACGGGGCCCGCGCGCGGCTCTGGAAATGCCGGCCAGGAGGAAGGCTGTGGGATAATAGGTGCGGGAATAGGTGGGGTTACCAGTCGTTACTATGCTGGATGTCTCGTTAGCAAGAAATAATGAGAATGCGTTGTTAGCCGGAATCCTGCTATACGATACGAAGTGTCTGGAGAGGTGGGGCAGGTCCGTTTCACGATGCAGAGCTCTACAACTTAGCAGTTTGGGCGCAGCAGTATGATGGGATGATTCGGTTTCATGCACAACACTATGATTACGTAACAAACACATGAAATTTTAAAAAATCCGCCACTGTACTTGGTTTGGAAATGTTATGTAATGCAAAACTAATAAATGTGACATGTCCGTAAAATGTAACGAAGAACTTTCACGAAGAGAGAATTTTGTTTTGAGCCGATTTATATGTCATATGACTGATTAAAACGTATTAAGTTTCTGTTTCAAATACAAATTTATAATGACAAAAGAAGCAAATGTTTATAAATAATCAATTCTAGATTGATATTAAAGAACTGATTTTAAATAATTAATAAATCAATCAATCAAACTTCTTAATGAATTTTAATAAAGTATTTTTAATAAGAATACGTAGGAAAAAAACAAACAATTCTCTGAATTCCCTGATTAAAATGTGTGTCCCTGATGCGTTTTGTAATGACTGCCTCTGAAGCAAATATTCCTACTGGAGGTGAAAAAATTCATTTTCTCACTAGAGGGTTAAGGGCAGATGCTAAAAAGCACAGAACATTCCGTGGATTAGTTATGGCCAACAAAAAGTATGGAAAAAGTGGCAGTTGGGTCACAATTTGAACGAGAAGTTGCTAACAATTGGAGGGTCAACCAAGATTACGAAGTCCAACGGAGGCGGAAATAGGTACAGCCCAAAGACGAGAGAGAGAGAGAGACAGACAGACAGACAGAGAGAGAGAGAGAAAGTGAATGACTGGAAGACACCGAAAAGGTCGAGGAGAGTCAGGATGAACGCGTGGGAAGGTAAGCCCAAAGGGGAAGTGGGAGTTACAGGTCAGGATGGAGCTGGAGAAATAGAGAATGTGTGGCGATGAGTACGACGCAAAGCAAAGGAGCCCGTGAAATGAACATGAAGATGCAAAAGAAATATCTGCAGAATAGGTAACGCCTGGGGGAACATCCCAAAGGTACAGAAAAGACTGCACAGCGAGCACGGAAGGGCACCCGGACAGCAAGGGGCGGCTCGTGAGTTGTGACCAGTCCTGCCTGAATGAGGCGGGACTGGCAAGCCAGACGACACGCGAGAAGCAGAGGCAACTATCGAGAAGCGAAGTCGTAGGCATCCGCTGCCAGTGTCAAGCAAATGATCTTGGCGGCGCGGGTGATGACGCGTCGAAGTTGGTCGAAACGTCGCCAACACAGCCTTCGACGCGGCATTTTGGGGATTCACACGGACAGTCAAAATCGTGTGCTTACCGAGAAGCTAGGCAAAGGAATCAGAGAGACGGACGAGAAAATGAAAAAAACAAAAACAAGTGGTGTTAAAACGTATTTTCTCGCACGTAGTTTCTCGCCCGTACTCGCAAAATTACGCGAAATGTACCCAATTTTTCAAAAAATTGCACATAATCTTATTTCAAAAATCTACCTTTATGGAACAGATTTTATTAAGGGAAAAATCTCTATCTTTAGAACTGTAGTTGTAGGAAGACGACAAAAAATTGAATATGTGCAATTTTCGACAATCAGGAGTTTCCTACGAAAACGAGACCTGCACCATTCCTTTTTACGTTCTTCCCACTACCCAACAACACAATTTAATAAATTTCCATTTCTTTGAAAATGTTCCAGGTCCTTCAGAAAACGTCCCGTGTAAAGTACCCTCCAAAATTAAAATATCGGTTTCAAATTCAAGGGGCCGCGACATCAGCCCGATCGATTGGGGAATATCAATTTTGAAGAAAATCGGCCGAACAGTTTTGTTCACAGATGGACAGACGTTTTCCGACGTTATTCGATTTTTCTGGGTCAAGGACCCCCAAAACATGATTTCTGGCTACACCACGTGTTAGAGAATTTTTTTTCTAAATTTAGTAACAGGATTTATCCACTTTTTCCAGGTTCTGTAATAAGAGTTTTTCTGCGAAAATTCGCCGTTTTTTTGGCGCAGTACTACATAGCTTTCTCTATACAGCGTAAGCGGTAGCGAGAAAGTAAAATACTGACGACAGGAATGAAACCTTCAGAGGCGGAGGACGAACAGAGCAGGCCGCGATTGGCATGACAGAACAGGAGGGAAGGATGAAGACATGGCTCCAGAGGAGGTAAAGGAGAGTTTGAAGGAAAGCTGATACCGCAGCGTCGAAAGCCATTCCAGATTTTACAGATCTGAGAAGGAACAGCTTAATGTAACGGAAGACAAGAAAGGGGGCAGCGATAAGTACAACAGGGCTGGCGGGAGGTCACGTGACTCGACGCGATGCATAGAAACACGAGAGTTAAACGCGAAGATGGAAAAGAAAAATGTTGATGACTGAGGGGATAACCCTTGCTGACAGCAGGAACAGCCAGAATACACAGAAGAAGCGTTCGACGAACAGAGAAAGAAGGGGAAGAGAGCGGGGAGAGAGAGGAGAGAGAAAGGGAGAGATAGAGGGAAAGAGGGATAGACAGCGTGAGAGGCAGCGAGAGACAGAGAAAGAGTGAGAGGGAGAGAGAGACAGAGAAAGGTTGATTGATTCATTGATTGATAGTGATTCCGGGCACGTCAACTACAGAGGTCATTAGTCCCGTGAGTGTAGTGCATCTCCTTTCATCGGGTGGCGGTAATCTTTCCCCGCTGGATGGCGAGATCCGGCGCCGACTTACCGCCGACTAACGGGGTTTCCCTCAACCAGGTATCTCCCACCAGCAGGGCACCGCGCCAGCGGAGACAAGCTCTTAGCTCCCAACACGTCTCCCGGCATGTGTGGTAGTTTAGTGCATGTTAGTATAAGCGTGTGTGTAAGGGGTGAGGATAGGACAAGGAAGAGGAAAGAAAGATTGCGCGCAGGTCCGTGGCCTGTTTGTTAGGGTACTGCTCCGGCATTCGCCTGGTGTTGATCGGAGAAACCACGGAAAACTACCGATGAGAGCAGCCGGCGGCTAGAATTCTCCTCCAGACAGCGACTGAATTCGACCTAGCTGATAAGCTAGTGTCGAAAATCCTGCCGCCGTCGGGACTCGAAACTAGGACTTCCAGGTCAGAGGGAATGCAGTGACACTATTTGATGCACTGAGCCAATCTCTCCCGGTCCACAGACCAAGAATGAGAGGGGGAGAGATAGATAAAGAGTGAGAGGGAGAGGGAGGGAAAGAGAGGGAGAGGGAGGGTGAGGGAGAGAGAGAGGGAGAGGGAGAGAAAGGGGGAGAGAGAGAAGGAAAGGGAAAGAGCGAGAGAGAGAAACGGTGAGAGGGATAGAGAGGGAGAGAGGCAGAGCGAGACAGCAAGAGGGGCAGAGAGAGGGAGAGGTGGGCCGGGGACGACGGGGGCGTGGCTCGACGCCCGGGGCTCGTGCCCGGCTGCGCCCGAGGCGAGGCGAGGCGAGGCGGCGGGCAGGCCGCGCCGCCCACGTTACTGCCGCGCGCTTAGGGACAAATTCCGCATAAAACGATATTGCGCGTCCATTAAGTGGAGAACGCGCGCGCGTAAAGCCATCCGGCGCGTGCGCTGCGGCGTCGTTAGGGACGAGGACGGCGAGGACGAAGAGGACGGAGCCTAGGGCCGAGGACGTGCGTGCTGCGAAGATGCCCCTCCAGACGGTAAGAGGGAACGGAGAGAACAATCCAGTGACAATAGGTATTTCCACTGTCTGCAGGCGTTTGTATTAGCTGCAGGGGCTTGAATTGACTGCAGGTATGTCCATGTCCAGTACGGAGAAAACCTTCCTGAGTCGGAACAAAATGGTTCCTTTAACAATGTTCCATTTTGGCGTATTTCCATGTAATGGGGGGGTACCTCAATTTGAGGTAGCCCCTCCCCCCTACAACACAGAAATACGCCAAGACGGAACATTGTTAAATGCAACATCTTATTCCGACTCTGGAAGGATTTCTCCAAACTGGTCATAGACATACCTGCTGTCAATACAAGCACCTGCAGCTAATAACAGAGTTGTGCCGTGGAATATAATTTTACGTCTACGAGTGTTTTCTACAAGTAATCTACATGTAGTCTACATAGACAATGCTATCTGTGTAGACTATTTTGTAGAAACTTGTTTCAACTTGCACATCAGGCCACTCTGCATCCGACTCTTTCCAAGTGCAGTGTCACCAACCCGGTGCGTATAAATTTTGTGCAGATCCCTGATCATGTTGACAACCTCTTCCTCCTCGGAAGAGAGGTGGACCGGTTAAATATTTCAGAGGGGAGAAAGGCAATTCCAGTCATAGCTGTCACCCGCCCCATAAATATGTTTGAAGCAAAACAATGTTCACTTGAAATTGAAAAAAAATGTTTATTCATAACTCTTTTGGATGTGATCCAATCAATATGTAATATTGGTTTCAATAAATTGAGTATAATAATTATATCCCATTTATTAATATTTAATTATTATAAATAAATGTTGGCTTTGAGGACGGAGCATGGCTCTCGTAGATTCGCCCCTGCTCGACAAAAAACTGATTACCATTGTCTACACAGATTACCTTTGTCTATGCAGTGTACGTTGTCTACGCGTTGTTTACGTGTAGACGTAGATTATGGTTCTTCACGCATACACGTACATCACTGACCTCAAATCAGTACGTAATTTTAATTCGTAAATTTCTACGTATTTGTGCCAACCATGCACCATACACTTCATTGTCACTTATTCCATGTAAATATCGCTACATTCAAAAACAGAAAAATCTTGAGTCCCCATACAACAGACTAGACCCCTCACTTTCTCTATGACTCTATCTGGATTTGAACAGAGGTTCCTAGAAATTGAATTTGTGATGGACAATGTGAGTTTCCAGGAAGCTTTCCCAGGGGCTTCCCGTTTCCCTTGTAACTCACGTCACCATTTTTCACCATCATTCATTTCATCTAGACGTAATCAGCTATCCATCAAATCATTCATTCATTCCCAGTACGGCCGTAAGGCCTGGGCAGCAATATCATGATGACGAAAAAAGTCACCATATACGATTCAAGTATGGTAATGACCAGAGGAGGCTGATTGTCACAGGTAATTACTATCCAGTGTAATCGCATTTGTGTAAAAGAATCACACTTTCTTTTCGTAATTTCACGAGTTCCGGCGTCCACAAACACACGCGCACACATGACGGCACAAAGACATCGGCTTTAGTTTATCCGGCGCAATGCTTTAACTCTGCCTTGCGCAGCAGCCGCAGTCTCTGAACTTTGAGCTTCTTAAGTTGGCAAGGGGAGGAGATAAGGCGCAGCGCCGCGCGGAGAAATCCCAAAGGTAAGATGGCGCGCGCGCGCGCGCACTCGGGCGCCGGGGGAAGCCCCGCGCGATGACAAAAGAGTCGCGATTTTCCACTCGAGCCACCGGCGGCGCGGCGATCGCGCATCTCATTACGCCTCCTCGCCGCGAGAGGGCGCTGCTCCAAGTATCGTCCGGGAGAACATGCGATTTCTTTTTTTTCCTCCAGACATCAAAGAAGATTACGAAAGGATGTTCGATGGGGTTTTGTATATGCGTGCAAGCTCGTGAATAATTTTGTGAAGGGCGTGCGATTTGGATTACAAACGTTTCGTGCCTCAAAGCAACGGACCTTTCTACAGCTTCTGTTATGATGTTCTTTCATCATGAGTGTAAAGGATGCAGAAGGATACAGGCAGAAGGATGCAGAAGGATGCAGCATTTACAACAGTTTGTTCCACAATTACGAATCTAGTATCTCTAAAAAGAGAGATATCTAAATGGAAATACAAATGATCTGGCTTTGAAGCCTGTGATTCAGGATCACAAATGTAAAAGAATAAAACTGAACATTCCGTAATACAAATGAGCTTTTTAAAGAACGAAGAACTCTATCCGAGTATTTTGTATTAAATAGTTCATCATTTACAATTATAATTTTATCAAACATTTCGATACATTCAATTCTTTTTTGCTTTAGAATCTCACTTTCCAAAGACAGATATACCTCACACATACAGTGTTTTTCTTTGTTCACACATTTCCGAGCTCCTCAAGTTTGAAATTGACAAAACACGAGGTCCTGCGCGACATATCACACACACACAGGACAGGGGACAAATATATTTGTTCACTGCGAGATATGATATAAGCTTTCAAATCGAAGTGAACAGGCCATTTCAGCCAATCAGGTTAGTCAACAATTAAATAATCTGCAGAAAGATGTTCAATAACTGGACAACAATGGACGATATTTATAATCAACCGCAATAAGTAATTTGTAAACTTGCATTGTGAAGGGCGGATATCAAACCTGGCTTCCAATACATATTTTTTTCTCTCCAAACATTCGTTTGAAAACCCTTTGATGCAGAAGAACGCACTTCGTTCTTTACCGCGCTCTTCTGAAAGGCCAACGAGCTGAAGAAATTGGCTGTGATGCGGCCGCAACGAAGGTCGTCGAGGGACAGAATACAAAACTGCTTCATTGAGAGCGCAAGGTATGAGCACCGAGTCGAGGAGAAACCTTGGCGATTGAGATGGAGAGAGCCGCCAAATCAGTACGACTACGCTACAGCCCCCGTCGTAACCTCCACTTCACAACCGCCTTTTATTTAATTTTCCTGAAGAGCGTGGCGCCAACGGCGGAGTCGGAAATGAAGGCTGCGCTAGAAACAACCGCCACGGCCAGAGTTTATGATTCTCAATCAACCCCTCAAAGAAGTTTCTCCATTCAAATCTCCTTCCCTGCTCACTCTCACTTACTCGAGAAGAGCCGTCTCGCCTTTTTTTCCCTTGCGTCGGCACGAGCTTGAGATAAATTGTATCTGTAGCAATAACGAAAAGAAAGGCAGTGAGTGCAAGGCTCTTTAGTACCCTGCATTAGTTGTTCTGTAGGGAATGGAAATTTCTCTACCAAGTACAGATAATAAATATAGTAAAGTACGATTCGTGAGTAAAATATCATAAATAGAAATCACAAATCCATTTAAGGAGTTTCTACGATTTTTTACACCTTAAACGCAACGTAATGTCCATAACTGCAATGTTCTTCAAGCAGTTTCCAAAAATTCGGGTAGGTTGTCGGTTATATTAATGACAAGTTAATCATGACCAATCAACAAAATACTCGAATTCGTAATTGGACCATCCCTTTAGCACTAATTTGTTAATTTCTTAAAAGGAAGTTAATATTAATATTGATATTTTTTAAATTTTCAATAGTATTTTTTCACATTAATTATTTCTAGCTCACTAGAAATATGCACTTTTATATTGTCAAAGGAAAAAATAGAACAATTAGTATACAACACACATAATGCAATTTTGAACGAAATGGAATTATAAATGTAATTACATTATATTATTTACTCGTATTTTGTACTACAATTACTTGTCATTATAATTTTTGTGATACTTAATGGATATAAAAGGTTATTTATTGAATACCATAGAACATATTGAATAACATTGAATAGCGTCTAATATACGAAAATATGCTTAAAATATATAAATATTTACTTCACATAATTACGTCTCATTAAATATTGTAAACCAAGGACTAGAAATTTCTGCGTAATTTAAGCATGGTATCTAAGACAATTAAATTTATAAAATATCCTAGTAAAGTATACGAGTTGTCGTGGAGACTGATTTGAATCGACTGAGAGATTGCGTGATCCTAGATGCGCACGTTGATTTGCGTTGAATAAAAGAATGTTTTACTAATTATCGAGTTAAAATACTATTTTTTACCTTTTTGAAACAGCACAAGTACGGCAAGTCTCAGACGTTGAGTTAAAGAAAATCTAAGAGTAACTGCAGGTAAAACTTTTAAGTCAAATTTTACAAGGACGCTTCTGGTCTTCATAATTCCAAAAAGTTTAAACACACACATTTTATTTATATATTTATATATTATTGCTTATATTTACAAAGTGAAACCCTAAAAACGGTTGCACCCAAACATCAGATGCCGAAGTCCACTCCAGTTGGGTACATTCGTTTCTTTTTTAAAAAATGTATTTATATTATATGTGTTTACTCATTCTGTGAATTTTATTCCGATGTATAAATACATTTCAACATTGCAAATATACAAGTGTTTACATAAAATATATAATTTGTAATGTAATTCAAAAAGAAATATTTATAGTCGCATCAACTGCGAGGTCATTAGCGACTATTCTGTAAGTTTACAATAAGGGTTTTACATAGCGTAGTGGCATACATCTTTACGCTTATACATATTGGTTCAGTAAATAGATAGACATTACAATTTACATTGCACTTGTAGGTTCTTTTTCTCAGCTGCTACGGGCAAATCACTGGCTGACGAATTAGAACGGGATCGCTTCTTTACATTTTTGTTCAATAAATAGATAGACTTTGCAATTTACATTGCACCGTAGCATCTTTTTCTCAGCTGCTACGGACAAATCATTGGCTGACGAATATGAACGGAAGCGCGGAGGGCCCCGATCGCGGCGTGAGCCATCGGCTTGAACGCGCCGACGTCGCCAGACACGGGGCGCGGGCGCGGGCGCGGGGCGTTTCCGGGGGCGCGGGCGTTTTGGCCCCGACCGGGGCTTTCACCCACCCACCCGCCCGCGGGCGTGGAATGCAAGGAGCGGGGCGCGTCGCGACAGAGGTCCGCGGTTCATTACCGGGGCCTGACCCGGTGGCCTCCGCCCCGCGTGCGCTCCCCGTCCCCCTCCTCCGCGCTTAGCGTCGCCTGCGCCCTCTCCGCTCCCCTCCGCGCCGCGCGCGGCGCTCGCAGGGGCCGCAGGAATCTGCCGATCGCTTGTTACCTCTGTGGGATCGGCGCCCACCTGGCATTTGGGGTGGCGCGAGTCGGGGGCGGCGGGGAAGGGATGGGGTGCAGAGCGGTGCAGGGCGGAACGCGAAGAGGCGGAGAGAGACGATGTACTGGTAGACAGGGCACGACAGCGCGGGACGAGAGGCGAGGCAGGATGGGGACGAGGCGACCAGACGCGAAGTAGAAGCTGAAACGGAGCGGGGCGGAGCGGGGCGGAGCGGGGCGGAGCGGGGCGGAGCGGGGCGGAGCGGGGCGGAGCGGGGCGGAGCGGGGCGGAGCGGGGCGGAGCGGGGCGGAGCGGGGCGGAGCGGGGCGGAGCGGGGCGGAGCGGGGCGGAGCGGGGCGGAGCGGGGCGGAGCGGGGCGGAGCGGGTCGGAGCGGGGCGGGGCGGGGTCGGAGCGGGTCGGAGCGGGGCGGGTCGGAGCGGGGGGGCGGGGAGGGGCGGGGCGGAGCGGAGCAAGGCGATTAGAGCGGGGTTGCAGGGGCGCCCGCCTCGAGCGGTGATGGGACGGAGGAGCCTGTGAGGAGCTGAGACGAGGCGGAGCAAGGAGTGGCGTTCGGTGGCGGAGGGGAGGTGGATGGCGCGGAGCGAGAAGGGGCGGCGCGAGGCGAAGTGGGGTGTACCAGAATGGAGGGGGGTGGAGAGGACGGAGCGGTCCACAGCGGGGAGAATGGGGCGGGGAGGATGGAACGGAATACAGTGGAGTGGAACGGTTGAGGCCGGAACGGGAGTGGGGTGGAGCGAGCCGGGAGCTGGGGCGAAGAGCAAAAGAAGAGAGGAAGAGCGGGGTGGGGTGACGGAGGTTGGGACGAAATGGAGTAGGACGGAGCCGCGCGGGCCAGGAGCGGAGCGGGACGAAGCGGAGCGGGACGAAGCGGAGCGGGAGGAAGCGGAGCGGGACGAAGCGGAGCGGAACGAAGCGGAGGGGAACGACGCGGAGCGGGACGAAGCGGAGTGGGACGAAGCGGAGCGGGAGGGAGCGGAGTGGGAAGAAGCGGAACGGGACGAAGCGGAGCGGGACGGAGCCGCGCGGGGCGGGGCAGGGCGGGGCTGAGCGGAGCGTTGCAAGTCCGGCCCGGAACATGAGGGGGTTCGGAGCGTGGCGAGGTGGAGTGGGGCGGAGCGGGAAGGGATGGTGTGGGTCGGAATGATGCGCTGCGGCGCGGGGGCGCGGGCGCGGGTTTGCATCGCGGCCGGGGGAAGCCGTGGCGGGGGGGGGCGGTTGATCGAACGCGACCGAACGGAACCCAGCGAGGTCATCCGCTGCGACGAATCCATACATGCACGCGATGGAGAGTTCCGCTTCGTGCTCCTGGGACCTGGATAAAGAGATCTGAGGTATTTGCGGGATGATTGGGATTGGTTATTGATTATGCACGTGAAATCGCGTTGAGATTTGGACATATCTATTTTAAAGGAAGCTGTTTAACGCAAATGTCCGATGAACGTTTCTGGTTTGTTTCACATTATGGTTGGCTCCCATTCCCTTCTCTTTTACTTTCATACGTACTGTTTTCTTCTCAGGTTAATTTCGGAATTACAAAAATGTGTGAGATGCGATTGTTTGAGGTTGGAATTTCACGAGTCACATTGGATGTACTTGAACGTATGTATTATCGCCTTCCGTAACCTTCGAATATTCACAAATTTGTGTAGATTATTTTGAACTCACATTTACAGCATTACAATCTCAGAAATCGCCCTACAAATCCAACATTTCATGGCAAGTTTACTTTATATTAATTGTGTGATAAGACACAAATTTCAACTGGTTTACTGCGTTTCGTTGTTCGAAGTCGTAACATGTCGAATGAATATTGTATCTGGGGAATTCTAATAGAAGCCCTTCCCCCCCCAGACCTGTTATTTCCTTGAGAGTCGCAAACGCAAAGTCCACTCCGGTTCCCGCAACACACCAATTGGAGGTCAACGACGAACACCACGATAAAAAGTCAAATAATTGAGGGAACATTTTTACATATATACGAATAATGCACAAGTGTTGCGACATATTACCATCATTTTCTGCATGTTTGTGTTAAAATCCTTTCAATTTTTGAGGATTGTCAAGGTCATGTAAGCATTTTCAGTACTCGCGTTTCTTTCCTAAGAGACATGGAAAACCTCGTCTTATTTTTAAAGAACTAATTAAACATTCACTATGTTGCTTCTTAAGCTCCATAGTACAACAACCATGTACACCGAGAGACGCTAAAGTTAGTTTGCAACACGTCTATAGTCACGTCGGCCTTTCCACGAAGCGATAAGGCGAGGCGTCGGTTTCGATGTTTTTTCTAACTATCCGAAAAGGCTTGAAAGACAAAATTTGCACTATGGGTTTCCAAAAGGTTCTAATTTTTTAATTTACAGATGAAAAAACAACTCTAAACAAAGAAAGAAAATACTCTGATTGGGTCCATCGTTGAGCTCGCAAACCGTTCTGAATTGTTTCATAGGTAAATGATTCCGGGCACATCAATGGCTGAATTTATTAGTCCCATAAGTGTAGTGAATGTTTTAACGCGGAGGTCGACGGTGATATAATCCCTCTTAATAGCGGGCCCTGTCGCCGATCTGTTTGTCAGCTTGTGTGGGTTTCCCCAATCAGATATCTCCCTCGAGCGTGACACTGCCACAGATGGTGCAAGGTCTAAGCTCCAGTCCGGCTAGTATGGTAGTGTAGTACATGTGAGTGTAAGTGTGTGTGCGTAAGGTGTAGGATTGGCCAAAGAAAAGGAAGTAAAGATCGCGCGTGGTCCGTGACCCGTTTGTTAGGGTACAGATCCAGCAATCGCCTGGTACTGATCGGACAAACCAAGGAAACTTGAGATCAGAGCAACCGCCCTCTAGGATTCTTCAGACAGCAGATGAATTCTACTTAGCTGAGTACTTAATGTCGAAAATCCTGCCACCGTCGGGACTCAAACTCTAGGACCTCTCGGTGAGCGGCATCGCAGTGACATCAATTGAAGAGCTTTTTTTAAAACAACCACACTCCAAAATCCAAACTTTTTAGGAGAAAAAAAAACTCTCTCCGTTAGTATTATTAAAAATGGCGTGAAATTTGAAACATAGATAAATTGAAGTTTATGGATTATTATTGAATGCTAGTCGTAACATTACTTGCGTAGAGACTACATAAATAGAGGTTTCAAAATAGACTGAGTGTGGACTTTGGATTTTTTTTGCCAAAAATTGTTAGTATTTCTCATGAAATTTGAACATCTTCAGGTAATAATTTTAAATAAATTAAAATTTCATATGCAAAGTAGGTAAGGTTTTATTCGCATAGCTATTTTACAAACAATTTCAGGAACTGAATAAAAGGCCTCACAGATATTCCGCTCAACTATTATTTTCATCACACGATATATACTAATTTTCTTGGTGTTTTCCCTTCTATCACTTATGTCTGCAAGTAATTTGTCATAGTTTGTTTTTAGGGTTCCTGAAAAACTGAGAAACATTTACAAGTTTCTTTGGTTTCAGCATAAGAGGTTTCTTGTATAGTTTCTGAAAAGTAATTTTACCAGGTAGCTGTTGTTTGCTTCTGATATTTATCTTACTCAAAGCACTACGTAGTCATACTTAACTAGAAGATAAAGCTCTTGCAGTATTTTAAGAATTCGAACTTTTCAACCCCAGAATTTAACTTTCTCATCGATAACAAACTAAATCACCTACCATTGTCACGAAACGTAATCAACATGCAACAATATAGCCAATATTTAGGGAAAAAAGTCAGTAATTTCTGTGAATGGACAACGGCTGCTGTTACCGAAAACTGAGTGGACATTGGTTGTTTTTGCAAAACTAGTGATATATCAAAGCTCCACATATCCCGGATTGTGGCTAATTTTCTTACACTATTTAGTACAGACGAATCCCGAGGAGACTAATATAGAATACTGTAGAGAACTCAAAATCGTCGTTTTTGGACTATGGTCGTTTTTGTAAAAATCTCTTCAGTTGATGCCTTGTGACACCGAAGTCGGTCCAAATCGTTTCACTCGACTGCACTCTCTTTCTCTCCCCACCACAAGCGCCCCCTCTCAGAGCGGTGTCTCCCCTCTCAGCTCGGAGCCCAGGGGCGATCTGTTGCTGCAAGGGCCCGCTCTCTTCCAGGGTGAGTTGGGCAGGCCTGGCCCCAAGGCAACCGACTTCCGGAGATTCACCGACACCTCAGGGTAATGGAGTGGAAGTTGGCGCCAGCCTAGAATTCTAGCCTTCAGGCAAACGATGTATTCATAATTCTATTCTACTCCTAGTGATTTCTCTCATTACATAGCTAAGTTCCTCCCAACTACCTTCACACTTCTCTTTCGCTCTTCTCTTTCGCTCTTCTCTTTCGCTCTTCTCTTTCGCTCTTCTCTTTCGCTCTTCTCTTTCGCTCTTCTCTTTCGCTCTTCTCTTTCGCTCTTCTCTTTCGCTCTTCTCTTTCGCTCTTCTCTTTCGCTCTTCTCTTTCGCTCTTCTCTTTCGCTCTTCTCTTTCGCTCTTCTCTTTCGCTCTTCTCTTTCGCTCTTCTCTTTCGCTCTTCTCTTTCGCTCTTCTCTTTCGCTCTTCTCTTTCGCTCTTCTCTTTCGCTCTTCTCTTTCGCTCTTCTCTTTCGCTCTTCTCTTTCGCTCTTCTCTTTCGCTCTTCTCTTTCGCTCTTCTCTTTCGCTCTTCTCTTTCGCTCTTCTCTTTCGCTCTTCTCTTTCGCTCTTCTCTTTCGCTCTTCTCTTTCGCTCTTCTCTTTCGCTCTTCTCTTTCGCTCTTCTCTTTCGCTCTTCTCTTTCGCTCTTCTCTTTCGCTCTTCTCTTTCGCTCTTCTCTTTCGCTCTTCTCTTTCGCTCTTCTCTTTCGCTCTTCTCTTTCGCTCTTCTCTTTCGCTCTTCTCTTTCGCTCTTCTCTTTCGCTCTTCTCTTTCGCTCTTCTCTTTCGCTCTTCTCTTTCGCTCTTCTCTTTCGCTCTTCTCTTTCGCTCTTCTCTTTCGCTCTTCTCTTTCGCTCTTCTCTTTCGCTCTTCTCTTTCGCTCTTCTCTTTCGCTCTTCTCTTTCGCTCTTCTCTTTCGCTCTTCTCCTTCGCCTTCTCCTTCGCCCTTCTCCTTCGCTCTTTTCCTTCACTCTTGTCCTTCACTCTTGTCCTTCACTCTTGTCCTTCACTCTTGTCCTTCACTCTTGTCCTTCACTCTTTTCCTTCACTCTTCTCCTTTGCTCTTCTCCTTCACTCACCACCCTGCACTCACCTTTCTTCACTAAACTTCGTCTCATTTAGAGTACATCACGAATTTCTGGCTGTACTCTCCCGGCTTACAGGCCCCTTGCCTTCACTGGTCTCGCCAACCTCCCCCTCCCCGCCTAAAACTCCCCTTCCCCGCCCCGTACCTCTCTTCCGTATTCTCGCGCAGCCTCACCCGCTTCTTCCCCGCTTCCGCTCAGCCCTTATTCCGCCCGCGTCCCGCCCCCTCCGTTCACGACCCACCTCCCTCTTCACCCCGACACCGGTTCTGCCGCCACTCCCGCCTCTCTCTGCGGCCCGTCCCACCCAGTCCCGTCCACCCCGCCCCTCCCCTCCCCGTCCCGCCCTTCCCCGCGCCTCCCCGCCCCTCCCCTCCCCTTCCCGTCCCGCCCTTCCCCGCGCCTCCCCGCCCCGCCCCTCCCTGCCCCTCCCCGCCCCGCTCCGCCCTTCGCCTCCCTGCCGCGTCACGCCCCGCCCCGCCAGATCGCGCGCCGTTCCTCCCCGCTCCGCTCCGCCCCGCTCCGTCCGCGTCCCACCTCCCTCTTCTTCACGACCCCGGATCTGTCTCCACCTCCGCCCCTCCACTCCTGCCCCGCGCACCTGCCCTCACGCACCGTCGCACGCGACCGCTGCGCGGCCCCGCTCGCGCCCGTTAATGCACGCTAATTAAAACGGAAGATGGCGCGCCCTTCGCCCGCCGGAGCCTCCGTGTCTTGGGGCGCCGCCTCCCCGCCCGTAAACTCCGCATCGCTCGCCCTCGCCCTCGCCCTCGTCTGCCCGTCCTCACGAGATGCAGCAGGGCGCCCTTTGGGGTAGAGGAAGTGCGTAGATGTGTACTTCGGGAGGGCGTGGAAGCATTGTTTCTTGTTTTTTTCTCCTCTCTCTGCCCCTGAGAAGACTTACGATCCACTAATGCTTTCTCATTCACTCCTTTCCAATCAATATACTTTATGAAGAGTACATTATAAAATTGGAATGATAACTTAAAAATAGATTACTGAGGTATTTATCAGGAGATTTTGCAGCTTTCGAGAATAAAATGGAATATGTATAATATTTATTATGCGACTCAGGAGTAAACATTTTACTGGCGTTTGGAAAATACAATATTTAAAAATCCACAAAAAGACCAAACATAACAAACACACATTTACTTGTACAACAATTCAGTGGTAACTCGGATATGCCAATATAAAAAAATAAATTTAATAAGAACATATTTTCAAAAGAAACAATTACAATTTATTTAATGTAATTTGAAAATTTTTGACATTCAGAGCGAATGTCTCCAGTACCGTTGTAGATCGTTTGTTTCAATTTGATATTGTCCTGTTTACAAACTTTTCGGAGACTGTTTGCAATCTCTTTGCAGAGACTATCTTCTAATCGGAACTGAAGTGCGAGATCCAGTGCTCTTTCTTGTCTCCCCCTCCCCCGGCCGGGACTGTAATATGAAACGTTCATAGTAAACACACACATGTATTTTCCCAAAATACAATATCACAATCGCTATACAACTTGATAGTCATCAAATATAAATACGCATGAATTACATTCATTAACTGCCAAAAAGTACTGAGACCTTTACACTTTGTACGTTTCCACAAACAAATATAATAGCAAATTCATAGTCTACGTACTAGCAAGTTCAATAAATACAGTGTTAAATCCAGGAGTTACAAAACACTACTGTTGTACCTTTTTTCTTCAAAATTAACTATTGGTTAATAGTATTACTCTCTCGAAACACAAATATGACTTATGACATCCAATTTTAGCAAGGAGCGGGAACCTGAAGTATGTTAGAAAAAGGATCAGTACCTTCGAGTGCTTAAAAAAGCAATCCGTCGGCTGGCGCGTAAGGAAGCGGCGTTAGATGCTCTTCCTGGGGACAGTCTGCGCGCGGACGATCTGATTCCGAGGAGGCGCCGCAGGCAGTGGATTCCGAGCGCCGCAACGCGCCCGCAGGGAGCCGAGAAGCACCGCCGCGCCGCGCCGCGCCGCCAAAGCCCGAGTTACGCGCCCGCAGGGCGGCTTTGGGCGACCCCGCCCCCGCATCCTCCCCCCACTCGCCCCGCGCTGTCACCTCTTCGCCTCGCCCCGCCCCGCCCCTTTTCTAACTTTTCACGCTTCTCTCCGCTTCGCTCGTCCAGTTCTACCGTATCGTCCTCGCACCACCCCTCCCCTCTTTGTCTTGCCCCGTCCCGCTACGCTTGCCCATGCCAACTCGCCGTTCCTCTCCGCCTTGCTTCGTCCCGCCTCGCCCTGCCCAGTTCGCCCCTCCCGTCCTCGCTCCACCTCTCCTCATCATCGCTTCTCTTCACCTCGCCCACCTCTGCTCAAAGCTCCGTTTCACTCACTCCGTCCCGTCCTATCCACCCGTTCTACCCTCTACCTGCTCGTCCTCACTCGTCTGCGCTTCGCCTCGCCCCACCTTCTCGGATTAGCCCCGCTCACCCATCCCATCCTCTCCCCACCTCTTCGTTTCTTCCCGTCCGCACCTCTCAATCTCTCTCCGCTCCACCGCTGTTCGCTTCTCCTCCCTCTCCTCGCCGTTCCGCTCACATCTCTCTTCACTTCGCTTCGCCGTCCCTCTCTCATCCACTGCGCTCCTCCCCTCTCCGCTCCGTTCACCTCTCCCATCCTCTCTCCACTCATTATTGCCCCTCCTTGCTCCTCGATGCTTCGCCTCATCCCGCTCTCATCTGCTAGACCCGCCCCGCCCCGCTCCGCTCCGCTCACCCCTCACATTCTCTCTCCACTCATTCTTGTCCCTCCCCGCTCCTGTGCTCTTCGTCCTACCCCAGCCCACCCCACCTACTGCGCTCACAGCCGCCCTGCTTACTTCGCCCCTCCTCGGCCACCTCCCCCCTCCGAGATAGGAAGCCGCGATAGGGGGCGCTACGAATTGATTGCGAGGGGACGGGCAGAAGGCGAGAAAGGTTGGCTCTGCATCAGCGGCATTACGAGGAGGAAGACGAGTAAGCGAAAGAAGAACTCTGCGCTAAGAAATAGGAAACTGGAAGCAGGACGATTTCCACAATTTTCAAGGGATCACTATAAAGAGTCTTGAGTGCATGGCCGGGAGGAAAGGAATATGAAAAAAGCTGAAGGGGGATATCAGTGAAAAAAGCAACTTGGAAGAAAAAAAATTTCACAGGTACACAGAAAAAGAAAGAGAAAATCACATCAGGAAAAATATTAAGAAAGAAGAACGTTTGTGAGAAGGTTGAGAATGAAGAAAAAGAAAAAAATGTTTGATTCATATTTGAAAATGATATGGTTAACAGTTTATGGAGTTAAATAATGAACGTCAGAATCTTCAATTAATCAAGAAATCATGAAGAAACGTTTATACATCTGGAGTGATCAATATACTATAAAAAACAGGCGTAATTTTAAGACCAGGGAAAAGTAACTTGAAAAGTATGTAAGAATAATGACAATGTGAAAAGGCTAACAAAGATAATTGCAGGCTACATTGCAATCTGTTAGGGAAGGAAGATTCTAAGAAATATAATATCAGCGAATAGCAATTGTGAACGTAAGAAAAGTTGCAAATGAACGATTGTATATAAGCTGCAACGACAGAACAATAAGAAAACAAATTTAGACAAGATAAAAACAGAAAGGAAAAAATAGATAACGAACAAGAAAGAATAAGAAAGGAATAAAAAGGAATAGACGAAGAACGTACAATCAGAAAGAGAAGCAAGTCGCGTGCACATCCGAGCGACGACATGTGAAATCCGTATGTGGAGGAAGGAGGCAAACAAAGGGAGCGGAAGGGGAGTGCCGAGGCAAAAACCACTGGGCGCGCAAGAAACAGCAACCCGCTGCTGCCACCACGCCGATCGTAGGGCCGGCCCTTCATTAGGGCGCAAGCGTTACCTCACGCGAGTAAACATCACCCTAGAAATCCACGCACACGGAAATAACACACTCGGCAAACAACGTGCGCAGGAAACGACACACGGAATAACAGAACGCATCCAGTAAGCAACAGACCCGGAAAACAACAGGCCCAGAAAAGAAACAGGAACGGGAAACAAAGACTGGATAATCAACAGCCCTGCAAATTAACAGCCCTGCAAATCAACAGCCTTGCAAATCAACAGCCCTGCAAATCAACAGCCCTGCAAATCAACAGCTCTGAAAATCAACTGCCCTGCAAATCAACTGCCCTGCAAATCAACAGCCCTGAAAATCAACAGCCCTGAAAATCAACAGACCCGAAAATCTACAGATCCGGAACTTAACAATTCCCGGATACAACTCGACCGAGATACTAACTTAATTTCTTAATTGTTTAGTCTTTCCGGGCGCGTTAACTGCTAACGTTATTAGTTCCGTAAGTGTAGTGCATTATTTTGTCGCTGGAGGTCGCGGTGATCTTTCCCGCGCTGAATGGTGAGAACTCGGCGCCGAACTACACGTTGACCTGTGGGGGTTTTCCCCAAACAAGTATCTCCCAGCAGCGACGAACGACCCCAGCCGGGAGAAACTCAAAGCTACCGACTGGTCAATCGACATTTACGATAGTGTAAGGGTTAACACCTAGAACGCCCGGCTCCCTAGAACGCCCAGCGGAGCAGTTTCGACTCCGAGCCTTCAACGACACATTTAAAAGGAAATATTGCAAAAATATTTATCTACGTTTGTACAACAATATTAAAGATAATTATTTAGTATATAATGGAACTTTTACGCCACAACTTGAATATATTTTAAACAATTCTTACCATTTCTATTGTGCACAATGGAAGTTAAAGAAACATCTTAGACGGAATGGGAAAGTAAACGGAAAAATTGATATGTTGAAAAATTAACTTTTATTTATTAATATTTTTGCAACAATAACAATAAGAAAGTTATCAACTTTAATTTCCCTAATACAAGTTTCACTTATGTCAGAAAAATAGATTTCCTTTATATTGCAATTTCCATAACTCCCTCGCATTGTGTCAACTTTATTTATATTAATTATTGTAATGAAATACTATTTATTATAAACAAAAAGATATGGTACAAAATTTGTGTTTGCTTCATACCGATAGAAACTTGATCTCCGTTTCATGACGGAGTTTCAAAGAAATTTAACCGCATATTCTAAATGGCACTTAGTTCTTGTGCGGGTTGTATTTACCTTCTACTTTACTGACTTTACTACGCATACAGTACAAAATACGTCCAGTTGTATGATTCAAACTTTTAATGTTTTGTGCAGGCCACAGTTTTCAAGCACGTTTGGTAGAACTTTTTCCACACGTTTGATTAACACCTGTCATGTATCTGATGCGTAGATCACTGCTACATTTTTCAAGAGTTTCCCCTCGATTTTCAATACTTCCCCAATATTTCTAGTGAATGGAAAACAAATTGACACCAAATTTTTAGTGATCATCCCCCTCAAGTCATTATTGTTTGCTTATTTTATTAGATTTGTATACCATAAACTGTGTAAATACATAGAGCATGGAAGGAAAATGCCGACATATCTACTTTGTTCATCTGGCATAATTCTACAGTTCGTAAACGTATTACTTCATACTAAAGGAAAATTATTTTTCAGATAAAATCAGTGAAATTAGACTATATTCTTCTCAAACCTCTCTTATTAATTCCAAAATCTTGATTCATGAAATAAGAGTGAATAAAAACGAAGTATATCTGACCACATCATCACCACATGGAGTTCAAATTTCCCTCCTGTTCACTATACATCTCTTCTAAACTTGGAACATTTTCCTTTATGTAAATAATAATAAGAAATACATTGTTATTGAAACTTCATACAATAACAATCCTCTTCTTTCAACTGACAATTTGATTTCTAAAACAATCATATTTCTGCTGTAGCGTGACGAAACCACTCATGAATTAAGATTTATAGGCATTGAACAAGAAGTTTCTGAAAACAATGCAAAGGGGAAGGAATGCTCGCATATTTCTTAAGAAGGTATCTGAAATACTAGGTGACACGTTAAAGATTTTTCAGCACTGAAATATATGAAACAGACCTTACAAAATCGGGTCATTATCTAAGGAGTCGAAATGACGCCTCGCGGACGTTCTAGGTAAATTCAATAATTTTTCATGAAATATGTTTATTACACGGTTAAATTGATTATATACTGTAAATAATTGAAATTGATGAAAAGTCACGAAATCACAAAATTCTATTCTGAAAAACAAAGAAGGTATAGGGACATAAAGAACGCTCGGAGTCCAAATGACACTTCTGGGCGTTCTAGTGTTAAAGATGGGGCAAGAGGATGGAAAAATCGCATGCAATTAGAGACGCCGGTCGCTAGAATTCTCCTTCAGACAGCGTGAAGCGGCTGAGTTCGGCAAAGGTCTAGGGTCTAGCCAGTGTCGAAAATCCTCCCAATGTTGAGACTCGGAACCTAGGACCTCTCGGACAGAGCCACTGGAGTGACATCAGCTGATATCCTGAGCCACATCATCCGGTCTTCGGTTAGAGAAATAATTAATTCGTTTGATCAGAGTACACTTCAATACAAACATTTAATGTGATTTGCATTAATTTTTCTAAGAAATTTGTTTCATTGCCAAACATGAATCTTTCTGTCAAGCTAACCGATATCAGTTACGAAGAAAATTACGTAAGTAACACTCATTTAAAAATAGTACAGAAATGCTACTTGTATAATGTTTAAATTGTCTACTTTATAGATTAAGAATAAGTCTTTTATGTGTAATTACAACACAAGATCATGTCGAAGAGGTATCACCACGTCACTAAAGGACGCACACCATGCAAGGATGCACACTTCGTAGGAAAGCACTGCGCAATTCACAAGCTTGAAAGAACTGAGTAAAAGATATTCGGTAACGCGGCCAATGAGAAGAACATTCAGTCGTGATTATAAAAGTAAACGAAGCAGTGTATGAAGTGAAAAGCGAACTGCAGACGTCAATAGAGCACTTGGTTGAGAATTACAAGCGGTGCACTGAGAGAAAAAGAAATGCTTCTAGATAAAGGGGAGTTTATAACACAACCATTATGGTAATTCTTTTAACCGATTGTATAACATACTTAAGTAGTTGAAATACTAGGTTTTTTGCTGAACTTATTTGTTTGTGCGAATTAAAATGAAAAAATTCCTAATGAATACATTTAATACATTTTTATTAAGATAAAAATTAAATTTATATCTTGATCAAATAATACACGAAGCCTGAGTGAGTTAAGAAATGTAAAATAATATTTGGCTAACTACTCGTTATCGTTAATTTACTGAAAGATGTACTGCAAGACCACAATTCATTTTCATAAAAAGTTAATGACAAAAGTGCATGTGAATGAATATATCCTACATATTTTATAACACGGAACAGTCTACATTGTTTGAAAGAATGGTAAAATGGGATTTCTTTGTTGACAGTATTATTTAATCAGTAAGACGTTGAGAAAACAACTCAGAGTGTAATCTCGGAATTATATGAAAATGACAAATGTATTCTCTCAAACTTGAATTCTTTTCCAAGAAGCGTGTAAATTAAACTAAAGGTAAATAATTGGTGTTACCTCTAGCGCAAAAGATTACATTCTGTACAAAATTAATACAAAGACGAAAGGACGGAATTCACAAGTTAAAGATTTCACTCCAGGATAAGAACTGGGAACTCGGCATTCAATTACATTTTAACGAACTCTCAACATTAAACAACTATCACATATTTTTAACAACTTTGACTTTAACATCTCTCACATATTTTGATGTCATTTGTTGAATTTCGACGAGAATAAGTCTTTGTTATTCGAATGCGACAATAAGTGTCACGTACTCCGCAGACTGGTCTCATCCAAGCTCAGCGCGACTTCGTTATCGGGAGCAGCGTTCGCGCCGACACAAGAAGAAAGAAGAAGTAATGAGTGGAACGAATGTGACCGCTGAACAAAGCCAACTGAGGCGCCCTCACCGGTGTTTTCATAACGCGATTTCGCGCACGCCAAAAACTGTAGAAGAATCCGCGTAAGAATGAGCCAAAATGACAGTTCGCTAAACAAGTGACATCACACGTAATTCAAAGAAGTATCCCTCCACCGCGACAGCTGTGGAGGGATACTTCACACCGAGAGAGTTGCTCGCCGAGTGTTGCTCGCCGAGAGTTGCTCGCCGAGAGTTGCTCGCCGAGAGTTGCTCGCCGAGAGTTGCTCGCCGAGAGTTGCTCGCCGAGAGTTGCTCGCCGAGAGTTGCTCGCCGAGAGTTGCTCGCCGGGAGTTGCTCGCCGGGAGTTGCTCGCCGGGAGTTGCTCGCCGGGAGTTGCTCGCCGGGAGTTGCTCGCCGGGAGTTGCTCGCCGGGAGTTGCTCGCCGGGAGTTGCTCGCCGGGAGTTGCTCGCCGGGAGTTGCTCGCCGGGAGTTGCTCGCCGGGAGTTGCTCGCCGGGAGTTGCTCGCCGGGAGTTGCTCGCCGGGAGTTGCTCGCCGGGAGTTGCTCGCCGGGAGTTGCTCGCCGGGAGTTGCTCGCCGGGAGTTGCTCGCCGGGAGTTGCTCGCCGGGAGTTGCTCGCAGGGAGTTGCTCGCCGAGAGTTGCTCGCAGATAGTTGCTCGCCGCTCTCGAATTCATCACCGGCCGTCCTCGTAGTCCTCAATATTCACGCTGCTACCAATCTCCACAATCACTATCACAGCTCCCGCAATGCCATTAACAATCGGCGAATCAAACCCTAATTACGGCTCGTTAGAAGGGGCGCAACAACGAATAAAACTGCGTGTTTGTCGCAGCCAGCGCTCTCAACCCACAATGCAGGGCAAGGGGGGAGCTCTATCATCCCCTATTCACATTTGTGCGTGTTCGGGCGATTTTAGTTTTTCGGTTTTGGAACACTAGATTTGTGGTTTCAATTATGTTGAACTAATATGATACGTTAAATTGAATATCAGTCAGTTCACATGTAAAAAATTATAATATTTTATAAATTCAAGGTAAACCTTTTAAAAATTGAAAAATATAGTTCAGAAAGTACTAGAAAATAATTAGTACCTTAGGGATACTTCAAAATATGATTTGGTTTAGCTAGGTTTCAGTTCTGTAGAGTAACTCCGGAAATAAATTATTCGTTCTTTATTTCAATGGTACTACTAGTAGAGAAGCACAGACGACGTAGCTAATGAAAAGATTCATTTAGAATTATCCAAAATGTAAAGATTGAAACGGGTTAGCTGAAGGAAATGGTTTGCTTTGCTTGTGCACAGGTTCATAATTATCCCCTACATACGTCCATGAATATAAAAAATTCACTTCAGGTTACATAACATTCATGTTTTATTTTATATCACGACCAATCATAAATAGGATGGAAATCATATGAAATAACTAATGACCTGTAACAAAATAATTGGTAACAAGACATCGTGATGGTCAAAATATATCTGTAACCTGTCCATTCACACCGGAGATTTAACCATTAGAACCGGGGATATGACTGAACTAAAAGATGCGAGATGTGTTTTATCCACCTTTATCCGTTTTCATATTGTTTAGTGTTAGCATGTTGATGATATTGTTTTACAACTTCTCGTTTTGATAATAACACTACTTCCAGGAATTGAATAAAACAATGATAAATGCACCTCAACGTAACATTTTCCATAAAAGAAAACTTTCTAGCTTTTATAGTTAGAGCACATAGAACATACCAACGTCCACTTCGTGGAACATCAAATTTTCGCAGACGTTTGCGTTGGCTATTCAATAACGTTTCCTGGAACAGAAGCGATATGCGTAACACAATCCACTACCTAACAAAATGCAAACCGAGAGAAATTGTAAATGGAAAATACTCAGTGCTCAGAGATGTTGCTGTCAATTTATTACAGAAGAAATAAAAAGAATGAGTTAGAAAGGTCAATTAAGAATCCATTTTATATGTCGTGAATATTGAAATAAGCTTATTATTTTTTTGATAATAATATAGAGATTAAAAGTAACCGAGTTTTGGCGCCCACATTACTGACAGCGAAGAATTCAGAGAAATGAGTTACATACGTTATCTAGACTGTTTTAGAGCCGGTGTCCGTTAACAAATTGAACAGTTTGCCATCCGTTTAGAACAATCGAATAGTATGAAAAGAAACAAGAGTGTTGCTATTCAAAAAATGTATTTCGTATCTATTATTACTTTCTAGCCTTGCTGCGAAAGACGAGAAAGTGTTGTAATCGCGAACCGAAAAATGGCGATTTTTCGACAGAAAAATACGGGAGAATTCGGAGGTTAACAAATGATATAATCAAGAAAAAAATTACTCTTGTACCTTCTTGGTGACGAACAGAGAATAACGCTGCGGTCTCTGTACCGACCCAGACGAGAATCAGGCGGCGATGGAAAATCGGATTCCAATTATGCCATTAGCCTCCAACAATCGGATTCGGATTCGGATTGAGAACCAATCAACCCTCACAAAGTGCAAGATGCTAAGACACCTCGTAGAAATGGCACGACAACAAGAGAAAGGAGTAAAGAAATACAAGACCTTAATGAAGAAATAGACAAAAGGAAAGGGTACATTTTGCAACGTTAAAGGTTTAAGACCGTCGTGGAATACAGTACCATTCTACTCGCGATAGTAACAATGATGATTATAACGAATAAGAAGACGAATATGATCTAAAACAGCCAGGAGTCTTAACGAATATCGAAAAACATCGACTCCTGTATTATTTCAGTAGTATAAAAGTAGCATTTCAATAGTAAAAATAAAGTATTATTTCTGTAGTAACATCGACTCATTTTATTTCAGCTTCCCTTTGCGGCTCTCACACGCAACCAATCTTTATAAATGAGGTCTCTAAAGAAAGGGAAATTCACGAAGACATGACAAATTGCACTTTGATTTTAAAAATACGAAGGATATGTTAGAAAAACGCATCTAGATATTGATGTAAAATGCAAACCGCATCTCACTTTAGGATATTTCCATCTATATCGTAATTTTTGAATCTACACGTTCTCCATATTGTAATCTACAGGATGAGATCTTCCTGACCATTTTATTACAATTTTGCTGGTTCGGCGCTTCTCGATTCTATTCCACCCCATTCTACTCCATCTGTTCAGAGCCTGTAGAATCTGCAACTGTATGTGAAACTACCAATTACTTGATTTTCTATGCGATTGAATTACACGGGTGTACTTCTTTTTTCGAGAATAAAGTTAAATAAGAATAATTTGTAGGGTGAATTATGATGAAGGGGTGAGATGATTATGATGAAGGTGAGAAGGGTGAATTATACGGTTATCAATTACAAGGTGACATATAGAACAATAGACGGAGGATAAGAGGGTCTTGAAGAAAAATATATATTACAGCAGTGGTGTCAGGTCTTCTACTGGTGGCAGTGGCACGCGTCATGGCACCGTAGCATGCCACGAGCTTCTCTGCGCAACTAGCGTCGGGAAGGGTAACTATTAGTTGTAACCCCGTCGTTTTACAATAGATATGGAGTTGTCTCCGGTGGCGGGGTAATGAACTGCGTAGAGGGGCGATTTCTTCGTGGCATTCGTGCCACGGACTCCCGCTCGAGGCATCGACCTTAACAACACTGTATAACAGGCTTAATACGGAAATGGAAAAATAAGAAAGAAGGGGGGTAGCGTGGGGTGTAGCATGCGAGAATTCTCGCACAGGCACGCTAGTAACTCTTATTCCTTCGCGAAGTCGAGCAAAAAACATGCAAGATCTGTGCAGGCGCTAACCAGCATGATGGGTCGATCGGAAAACGGACCGCGCTTTGGATCGTGACACACAGGCCCCCCCCCACTCCAGAGGGCAGCACCAGGGGGCGTGGCAGGAGCGGGGTAGTCGTGAGATTCGCGACGCATATCAATTACGCCATTAGCCTCCCAACGGCCGCGTTTGTCCTTCCGTTAATGAGGTAGTCGGCCCCGCCGAACAAATGCGCGTGATTTTTAGTTTTGCCCCTCTGCCCGTCACGTACCGTTGCCGATCCCCTCAGCCTACCCCTACCCCTTCCCCTTCCCCCTCCCGCCCTTCGCACGTCGAAGCTTCGTTAGCGAGAGGATGCGTGGCCGGGAGGGGCCTGAGTTTGGTGTCCGGGCTGAGCGCGCCAGAGGGTCGTTATATTGAATAAACCTACTAACTGGCAGAGTTTGGACGAAAAACACGCCCTCCTCTCCTTTTTCCGCCATGTGGATGAAAATAACCCTTACTGCAGCTACTCACTGAACGGTCACTGACGTCAAGTTCATTACGCTTCAGTGTTCTCATTGCGTCAGGAGTATGCGGATATATTGGGTGAATATGCACAACAGGCACTTTGAAATCACCTAGGGTAGTGCGCCACGGTTCAATCAATATTCCGAACAAAAGGTTTGTGCCAACAAGAATAAATTAAATTTTATTACACAATTTGGTGTAGTGACTGAAGAAAAGTATCCAGCAAACGCAAACACTTTATTAAATTCTTCTGCCCCTTACGCAAGTGTAGCAAGTGAAAATTTGAAACTGATTCTGTGAGAACTGATTGGACCGAGCAATGATTGGTGCAAACCTTCCGCATATATCATTGTTTTATAATAGAAAATAAAGTTAATCCTAGACCCTCGGGGCATAACGTTAGCTTTCCATGGTCCCGGGTTCGATTCCCAACTGGGCCAAAAAAGAAGCTGTAGCTTCCTAATACAAATCGTCTCACTTTTTTCTTTCCCGTATACATACGTATATATTACATTTTTATGACGAAAGAAATCGCTCAGACACACCAAGAAAGCTAGATTCTGTGATGAATATATTTCATACTCACCACATTTATCTTCTTTAACCTCCCCCCGTGCGTGGATAGTAGACAAAAACCAGGGCCCAGGCCTAAGAACATAGTTGACTGCCAACAGTCAGATTAATCCGACCCTTAAACGACAAATTGGCACTTACATACAAGCTTCGTTCTGGAATCGAACTTTGAAGATTTCCGACAATCAATGCTACAGAGTGAGAGTACTCAAAAAATGTATACGAATAGGAAGGACAAAATGAGCCATTTTGTAGATTGCGGCAAGGCAATACATATTCCATGCACCTTTTAGGGTATGAAAACACCATGTTAGTGCTTTGGACATATCATTGAAGTTATGAAGGGTAATATGGTACTATATAAATGATATTAATGGTCACATGACATAGAGCATACGTGTGTTGCGGGTTGCACGTGTGCCTGTGTTTTTCACCCCAAAAAGAGCAAACTTTCTTTAAACCTAAAATCTGTTTGATGTAGAACTGCGGGGTCAGAAATTGTTCAGCAGTTGCACACTTAAGCAGCCGTTTCTTGTAAATGGTAAAAATCATATTTTTTTAATCTTATGTACAGAAGGGATAAGTACAGTAGTACAACACAATTTAGTCAATATACCCTTTCGAGATTTTCCATCTAGATCGGAACTCGATACGGGATATTGACTTTATTGTGTTGCACTAGTGTGCTGCATGCGTTGTAAACAGAATAGAAGTCACATGCAGTTTAGTAATAGCCCCGTTAACACGTCGATAAATGATTCATATCTAGGACTTCAATCAAAATATTTACACCTAATATAGAGTAAATTCTCTAAAAAATTGATTTACTGATGAAAACATATTTCCAGACAGCTAATACATTTCATAAAATTCTCCAACTCACTCAGCATTTAAATGAATGTGTATTTGAAAATCATTTTGTAAAAGTAATGCAAACAAGACAGCAAACGAAGTCGATGTTTAAGTGAATTAGCTCTGAAACCCCACATTCTAGAGCGCACATTACACACACGCGTGAATCGATTTCTTAACCGACCATTATGGAAGATAACTCAACGAAAGGATTCAAACGACCATTTCATTCGAGACAAAACCGCTTAAACCGCATATGGGGTTTCCGCCCGCCTTTGACGCCAGCACCTGCCGTTCAATCCCGCATTAGCGAGGATGCGCCGCTCCAAACAAACACGGCCCTTTGACCAAACACCCCAACACAAAGCTGCACCTTGTTGCGCACAGATTCAAACGGAAAACGCGGCGGGCCGCGGTTCCCCGCGCTTGGCACAGCTGGCAAAATGGAGCGGGCGGGGCAAGCAGGCGGGCGGGGTCGGGCGGGGTGGGACGCGGGCGTGGGGTGGGACGGGGTAGGGCGGAGCGGGGCGGGGCGAGCGTGCGGGGACGGGCGGGAGGCGTGCGGGGAGCGGGGCGGGGCGGCGAGGGATGCGGAGGAGAGGCGGGGCGGGACCGGGCAGGGCGGGTGGGATGGGGAGGGGCGGGGACAGCAAGCGGGGACAGCAGGCGGGGAAAGCAGGCGGGACAGCGGGCGGGGACAGTGGGCGGGGACAGCGGGAGGGGCCGGGCGGGGCCGGGCAAGGCGGAACGCGGGGGCGGGGCGGAGCGAGCGGCGGGGCGAGCGAGCGGGCAGGCTGGGCGAGCGAGCGGGTGGGGCGAGCGGGCGGGGCGAGCGGGCGGGCGGGGCGAGCGGGCGGGGCCATGCATGGAGGGACTCGGGGGCGGGGCGGGGCGTTCGAAACGCCAGAGTTCAGAAAGTCAGCGGCTGGTTGCCGACGAAGTTGAAGGCGACTGTTTGCTGGAGAGGGGTTGGTTTTGGTCGCATGCGGCGGCAACTGGGTTGTGCAGGGTCGTGGCGTACTCCCCTCCCTTGCGCCTTTCGTAAAACACAATGCGCCTTCTATTTTATCTACACCGCATGCGGTACATTCTTTGAGTTTATTTCTAAAGTACAGCGACAGTTGGAATCTTTAGTTGTTTTTTTTTTCACGCCGACTTCATGTACACATTTTCCTTGACATTAATAGATACAGTCAAAGAGATTGAATGTCCGTCGAGACGATAGATTTTGGAGACTCAGCAGCTGACTGCCGACGATGTTGAAAGTGATTGTTTGCTGGTCAGAGCCTGGTTTCGGTCACAAGCGACGACTGGGTTGTGTTCTGCCCCTATTGCGGCTATCCTGAAACGAAATGTGACTTCTATTCTGTCTGCGCATTCTTCAACAGTGGTTGTAACCTACAGCGAAAGTGGAAATCTTTTATTTACATTTTAGGCCGACTTTATGCACTCATCTTCCTGTTATTAATAGATACTGCCATAAAAAATGAGCGGTTGGTTGGAGGCAAAATTAAATGCAACCGTTGGCTGGCGTTATTATGGGGTCGGTCGCGTGCGTTGGCTACTGGGATCTGTTTTGTTGTTCCACTCCCTACGGCTATCACGAAACGGAATGGTTTCTCTTCTGTCAACAGCACATGCGATAATTATTTCTTCGACACTCGTTAAAACCCTGCAGCGATTAAAAATTCGTTTGATGAAATCTTGTTAATTTTCCCACCAATTTCATGCAATTATGTTCTTCATAATTCATAGATGCTAGATGCCTTGGTAGGCTATGGATATCTATTAAAACGCCAGACCTGACAAACTCAGCGTCTGGCTAGCGGCGAAATTTAATACCACCGTTGACTGGAGGAAGAATGGTCGCATGCGATGACAACTGCTTTTTGTTGTGAGTAGTTTGCCGTTCTAACTGCAGCCATCACGCATTTCGCAACTACGAAACGGAATGGGGCGTCTGTTCAATCAATTGGGGGTAAATTGTTCTCTACCTGTTGAAGCTAGCGGTGTCCCAAAGGCGATCATTCATATCTCTGGATGTGACTTCTATTCTGTCTGAATTCTATTGTCGGTTGCCTCTCGTTGCTTTATTTGTCCGATCTTACCTATTCACGGGTTTTCGGCGTTAATAAATTGTTTTCAGAGAATATTTGTAGTACGACTGCCTTCCAAGCCACAAAGCGCATGTAACCAAAAGCGTCCAACTTGAGATTTTTAGCAAATGCGGATGTCACGGATATTCAAAACAAGAATCAATTTTCATTCGTCCCATGCTTTGCTACGTATTCAATTGTTTTGCAAGTTCCTCCAGTACGTGTTCATTATCCTTCATGTGAAAGTACACTTACCCGATCTCTTTACATATTTGCACATATGTATTGCAAATTATATATACTCAGAATCTTATTCCTCTTTACATCACTTTCTTTCTATTTATAATACTTCGTTTCCACTCATCTTCTTCTCTTCCTTTCTTCGTCTCTTCTTCTCTTCCATCCCTCTCCCTCTTTCTCTCTCCCAGCAATGCTCCTCTCATTGACTCTTGTGCCGAAATACACGTCTATTACGTACGATTTTGTCTTCACCAAATTGCCTTTCGTACTTTCAAGTTTGCCTTCCTTCCTCCTCTTTCATTACCATTCTTTTCCTCATTCCTTCTAGAGATTATGTTCATGCTTTGCTTGATGTGGCTTATCTAATCAGATTATCTTATTACATTTCGTTATTTGCTTCATTTCTCTATGTTCATTTCTCAGTTTTTCTCCGCTCGTCTTCTCCTCACCACCACTCCCTCCACACCACCTGTTCCTATTCTACGCCAGATCTTTCATTCAATTCTGTATCTCCCTTATTTCATTCTCCTTCGTCTCCTATTCTAAGATCTTCGTATTTCCTCTTTCTTGTTCAATATATGCCTCTTAAACTTCCATTTCAGATTCCCCACTTATCCCTTCTTTTGCCTTTTCCCCCGTTACCAAATCTTTTGCTATATTTCTTCCGCTCTCCCCGTAGCGTCATTTTCTTCCCTTCCTGTCTTTTTGCCAAAAAACCTCCCGTGTTCTTTCGGATCTCAACCCACCCTCCCCAAATCCCACGCCTACTTGCACAGCACACCCCGTACCTCTGCCCATGAGACAACCGAAAATTCTTTTTTAGAACGTCAAGCCTTAGGTGCATTCCTAGAACTCATGAATGATTTTTAGACGCGAGTCATTAAGAAGATACGTTATGAGAATGGAACAATGGTGGAATGAGAGGCAGAGAAAAGAAAGAATGATTCCAACATTTTCTGACTGTCTTTGGATTTTAAAAAGATTTCTTCGTCCAGTTCTATTTCAGACAGTCTAATGATATATTCGTTACGAATTCTATACTACACGTCCTCGAAACATCGAGAGATAGTAATGATTCAAAACGCATAAAAAACACATTTCAATAAATTTCCAAATTTAAAATATGGCTCTTTATTAACCTTTTGGTTTTCAAACATATAGTATTAGACTGTCTAAAATAGAACTGGACAAAGAAATATTCTTCAAAAAGAGAGAGGAAATCTTTCGCGAATTCCAACACTAATTCCGTGTGGGTGGACCGGGGTTTGAATCTCTGGTCCCCCAGAGGAGGACGGCGAGCAGCCAGACCGCCCCCCCCCCTCGGGTCGAGCGGAGATTGATGCACCGTCACATAAATAAGTGCGCGAGCGGCTGCCCGCGGAGCGACGGCTGACGGAGCACGGGGCCCACGAGCTTCCGGGCGACGCGCCGTCACGTCGAATATTCGCCCACGTCAACGCAGCCAGCCCCCCTCCCCCCCCACACACACTCCCACGCGCGTGAACTCTCGTCCATCGCCCTTACGTGCGTTGCTGAAGTACTCGTTTGCGATACATTCGGGATACTTTCTCTACTGTGCGCAGTTGGTGAGAGAAACCTGTATTCAGAGGTGACAATGGTGCCAAAGGAAAATGGTCGTTATTTCAGGTGGCCGCTTATAAAGGTTGTGAGAATATGGGAAGCTAACACTTGACGGAGCATGGGGCCCACGAGCTTCCGGCCGACGCGCCGTCACGTCGAATATTCGCCCACGTCAACGCAGCCAGCCCCCCTCCCCCCCACACACTCCCACGCGCGTGAACTCTCGTCCATCGCTCTTACGTGCGTTGCTGAAGTACTCGTTTGCGATACATTCGGGATACTTTCTCTACTGTGCGCGGTTGGTGAGAAAAACCTGTATTCAGAGGTGACAATGGTGCCAAAGGAAAATGGTCGTTAATTCTGGTGGCCGCTTACAAAGGTGGTGAGAATATGGGGAGCTGGAACACTTGACGGAGCACGGGGGCCCACGAGCTTCCGGCCGACTTATTTTTGACTTGGCTTATTTTTGCCATTGTCAATGAAGTTAAAATATATTCCTTCTTATGCAAGTGAAATTTTAAGTTTTTTATTATTCTTTAATACATTTTCAATTACATAATACCAGCAGCCTGTTTGCGCATTAGAATTTAAATAAAAAATATAAAAAGTAATTAAAGTTCTTATTTTCGCACTTGCGTTTACACACCATTGTTTGTTTCCTCCCATTTAGGAGCTTACCTACTCTTGAAACTGCAGTCACCCTCAGAAAATTTCTGAGCTTCTATACTAATCTGGTATAGAAGGCCCCTTAGGCTACGATGATCGGCTGTTAGTATTAGGTATTGATTTTGTGGGTTCACGATGTACCTCTTCCTGTTGATTTGTGCCGAAAAACGAATTATACATATGTAGATTCACATCGTGAAAGTTACTTTTGAAGAAGGGTTTCGTTGTAGTTTCAGCAACGAATTGAATGACGACGCAGGTGTCCTAATCACTTACAAGCCGTATCCACATGTCCTCGCCTATATTCCCGATCTCAATGTCATCATACATGCATACACAAATTGAAGTATTCCGGTTAAATACATACAATTCTTGAGGAACATAGATTCTGTTTTCTAAATTTTGTGTCATTGTGTATTTAATCATTTTGCTCTATTCATTTCTGAATTTTCTATGATGTATGAAAACTTGGATTCTGTGAACCAAAGTATAGAATAGTTGGGTTTGAAGAAAAGATACATTGGAGAGAAAATACATCGTCTGGCCATTTCCTGGAGTACTAGTGCACTAGAGGAACGTACTCCACTACTCGCAAAAATTACTCCCGTGTCGTGGCGCTGTTACCTCTCGCGCTTTATAGAAAATGTTGCATAACATTTTCTACATGCTTGCTCTATCAAACCATTAAATACCTTATTAGTCTATATGTTGTAGTTTAAAACTTATTAAGGTTTGTTTGGTGTATAGTTCCCCTTCATTCTGAATCACCAGAGAAAGACGTTCTCTAGCAAAAACTTAAATCCGTTCGTCATCACTTTCGCGAGAGAATCTCCTTCCCCTCGCAGGCGCTCGCCTTCTTTCGTCCCGCGTCCGGGCGCCGCTCGACGCTACTTGTTGCTCTGCGGCGCCCGAGCGCAAACAAGAGCCATCAATGTTTATCATCTCCGAACGGGAGCAGGCGCAGGGCGGCGACTTTCGCCACCCCCACCGCTCGGCAGAACGCTCGCCCACCATCTCGCTCACTGCCCCCTCGCCCATACGCTGGGCCATCACGTCCTCCCGCCCGCTCACCCACCCATTCCACCGCTCACGCGCCCACGCGAATTCACATTTCTTACTCAGTCACTCACCCTTCGTCCACTCGCCCACCCACTCGCCCACCCACTCGCCCACCCACTCGCCCACCCACTCGCCCACCCATTCGCCAACCCACTCGCCAACCCGCTCGCCCACCCACTCGCCCACCCACTCGCCTATCCACTCGCCCACCCACTCGCCTATCCACTCGCCCATCCACTCGCCCACCCACTCGCCCACCCACTCGCCCACCCACTCGCCCACCCACTCGCCCACCCACTCGCCTACCCACTCGCCCATCCACTCGCCCACCCACTCGCCTATCCACTCGCCCATCCACTCGCCCACCCACTCGCACACCCACTCGCACACCCACTCGCACACCCACTCGCACACCCACTCGCACACCCACTCGCACACCCACTCGCACACTCACTCGTACATCCACTCGTACATCCACTCGCACACCCACTCGTCAACCCACTCGCCCACTAACTCTTCCATTCATTTTCTCACTCACAATCCCACTCATTCGTTCACATGCTCCCTCAATTTCTCACTCACCCGACTGCGCGCTTAGAAGAAAATGGTAAAAGATGAAAATCTCTAGATCTGTTAGTACACTTTTCATTTCTTTTCCTCGAAACATCTGCATCAGACAGAAATTCTCGAAACACACGTAGGCTACGTACGGTCTAAACACAGTTATCGAGCCTGTCCAACGAGTTGAATTGAGGGTATAGTGCCCCAAGTATTCGCGAAGGGTTCATCCTTACCTCGCTTTTCTTCCCCTCCCCTTTTTCAAGGAACCAGTAGGCGCTCTCGGAAATCGCAACGGCATCATTTCCAATGCGATTCGCGGAGCGTTCGCAGTGTGTTCCAGAGACCAGCCCGTAATTGTAATGAAAATCTCGTCAACAAAACCATCAGAAAATCCAGAAAAAATCTTTATTGAGTACTTAATTTTTACGAGTGCAGAACGCAGCATAAAAAATAAAGACTTTTGGAACGAAACGATTCTTTGTGAATTTTTTAACGGGACCGTTCTATACAAATTGGTCACCGCCGCCATCCACCATCTTACCCTTATCCGTGGGGCCGTAGATGCTCCTACTTTGCGCAGGCCCGGTCTCCACGAATGGTCTAAACGCATCGTGCAACGCAGCGGGGCCTTCCCCACCGCGTCCGCAGCCGCGGCACCTGCAGCAGCAGCAACAGCGGCGACACGTGTGGTGCGGAACGGCACGGCCAGGCGCGAGGGGCTCGGGAGTGCCCCAGGGTCCGGCGCGGGGGCGACGCGGGGGCAGCGCGGGGGCGGCGCGGGGGCGGCGCGGGGGCGGCGGGGGGCGGCGCGGGGGCGGCGCGGGGGCGGCGCGGGGGCGGCGCGGGCGCGGCGCGGGGACGGCTATCGCTTCCCGGGCGCGTGCGTGCGGGGTCACCCGCCGTTCGCCGGCGGGGGCGGGGCGAGAACGACAGGGGAGGGGACGTAGCCGGGGCGGTTGCGGTGGCGGGCCGCCTCTCGCCGCGATAATCGCGGCCGCCGGTCGCAACGGGCGGGGGCGGAAGCGAAGCGGCGGGGCGAGGGGCGATGTGGGAAGGTGTGGGTGTCGCGGCAGCGCAGGGCTCAACGAGCGAGATGTGAAGGGGGGCGAGGGGAGGGGCTGAGCGCACTTGGGCGAGACTGAGCGATGCCACGGAGACGCGAGGCGCAACGAGGTTGGCGGTGGGGGAGTCGCAGTGAAGATGCGGGACGTGGGGTGGCTGGCGACAGTAGAGGAATTGGAGGCTTCGGAAACGTAGGGTTCTCGTGTGAGGGATCGGCACAGTGAGAAGGAATGGGGTATTGGTAACGGCGGCAGGGACGGTGGGTGATGAAGCAAAGGCGGGGAAAGGGAATGGTAGGGAACGGCGAGGAAGGGGATGCAGGAAACGAAAGCGAGAAAGCAATGAAGCGGTGATGGTGATGTGGGAGAACGAATGCGGGAAATCAGGACGGGGAAGGGGGTTCGTGAAAGCTTGACAGATAAGAGGGAAAGGCAAAGGGGAGATGGGCAAGCGTAAATAGGGAAGCAAAAGTGTGGGAATGACGGTGGAGAGACGGGGGGGGTAAGAGAAAGCGGGAAATCACAACATGAAACGGAAGCAAGAATACGGAGGAGTTCAAAAGGATGTTGGGGAAGTGAAGGCCTGGAAGCAGGTGCGTGGAAGTGGGAACGAGAAAGCGGGAGAGGGAATGCGTAAACGAGGAAGTGAAAGGGAAAGAGGTGGAAGGGACGCGAATACGTGGCAGTGAAAGTGAGAAGGGTGGAAGCGTAGGCGTGGAAGCGGAGACGTGGAAGCACAGGCGTGGTAGCGGAAGCGGAGGCGTGGAAGCGGGTGCGTGGAAGAGAGTTCGTGGAAGCGGAGGCGTGGAAGTGGACGCGTGGAAGCGAAGGCGTGGAAGCGGAGGCGTGGAAACGGGTGCGCGAAACCGGGAGAGGGAAATCATTGCGAGGAACCGGGGGAATGGGAAAGCGGGGGTGGACGTGGGGGTTGGAAGAGGAGGCGTGTTGGGGGGGTGTGGTGGGGGTGCGGGGCAGCGTGGGCGTAGGGTGACTGCGCGTTGGCAGGCAACGGGGCTCCGGGGGCGGCGGCGGGGCAGCGGATACGTGGCGGGCGGGGGGCGTGGTCGGCAGGGGGCCGGGCGAGCGGGCGCGGGCGGCGGGAGGGGGGCCGCTGGGGGACGCGGGGGCGGCCGGAGGCGCACCGGCGCTGTTGCGGTGAGCTAAACCCGGGCCGCCGCCCGCCCGCCCCGCGATTGCGGCTCGCGCTGCAGACGTAATTAGGAGGACGGCGCGGGGCGGGGCCCCCTCCCCAGGGCCTCCGCCGCCGCCCTGTGCGTGGGGAGGGTGGGAAACCGAGATGGGTCGACCTCGACCCGCTGAGGCCTGCTGCCCGCCCCAACCAGTATCCACAGCGCTTCTGGACCGCTTCATAACACGGGGCCAAACCGGGAGGTACACGCTGCCCGGATCGATGCCTGACGAACGATATCGGATGTACCGCTCGATGGAATTAAATGAATGACGGGCGGAAAAACCCGCCATTTGGTTTCATTAAAGGAAGAATAGTTTAAACGAATCAAGTGCTTTCCCTTTGACAGACATTATATTTGCCGATCCCCGGTGACTGAGATCGCTATAGCAGTAGTGTCGTAGCGAACTCGGATCTAAGGATCACGGGTTCGAGTCCCGCCTCGGGCATGGTTGTATTTGTGTTCGTCCTTTCACCCCCTATCATTACCATATCATGTCATCTTCCCAGAGTCATAACGTTAAACACAATAGCAGTCGCTAATGGTGATGCGACCTTAAATAACAAAACCCAAGGGGACCCAAGGAGGAGGGTTTGGGAGAAGATACAGAGGTGAAGGAGGTGGTGGAGGGAGCAGAGTGAAGACAGGTGGGCGAGTATGTGGCGGCGGGATGGAAGCGGCGGGACTGCCGGGGGGGGATGGTGAGGAACGCGGCGGGGGAAGAGGCAGTGGGAGTGGTGCAGGCGGGATCGGTGGAGGCGGGGGAAACTATGGGGGACGATAGCGGGGGAGAAGACGGCGGGGATCGTGGTGGAAGGAGTGGCGGGGATGGTGAGGATGGGTGGTGGTGACGAAGGTGGTACTGGCGGGGAGTGGCGGTGGATAACGGCGATTGATGGCGGAAGGGTGGCGGTGTGGGTGGGGTCGTCAGCAGACGGGTCGTGGCATGCGGGGTGGCGGAGGTGTGGGCGGCGGAGGTGTGGGCGGCGGAGGTGTTGGCAACAGAGGTGTTATTTTTATTTAATAGGTGATTATTTCATATATAAATTTCATAACTTGGTACAATGTGGCTAGGCCGAAGGCCTTTAAGCCAACACAATACCTTCATCCTATCACGATATAACCTTTTGAATTCTGGTATTCACCCCCAAATGGTCGGAGGTGTTGGTGTTCATCCCAAGCGAAGGAGTTGGTGGTGGTGGGTGGTTGGTGATGGGTGGTGGTGGCCGGGTTTTTGGTCTCGGGAGTTTTCGTGGTAGGTGGCGGGAGTGCTGGTGGCGGAGGGGAGGGGGCTGGCGTCGGGGATGTTGCGGCGGGGATGCCGGGGCGGGGATGTTGTGGCGGGGATGCGAGGGCGGGGATGTTGAGGCGGGGATGTTGGGGGCGGAATGTTGGGGGCGAGGATGTTGGGAGCGGGGTATTAAGGGCGGAGGTGTTAAGGGCGGGAGTGTAGGCGGAAGGTTTTGTGGGGCTGGGAAGAAGCTTTGGGGACAATGGCAGCGGGAGGAGGCAGTGCGGGGAGGGCCGCTGGTTAAGGGGCCGGCAGGATAGAGGGGTGCAGGCGAGGGTAGGTGGCAGCGTGTAGGGCCGGCGAGAGTGACGGGGACTGTCGGAAAGTGGCAGCGGCCTCTAACCCGCACTGCGTTTGTTCGCGTTAGTCTGAGCTGAAGCTGCGTTAGCGGCCGGGCCACGCGTCGGTCGGCATACCAGGTTTCATTATGCGAGTGGACAGCGGGGGCGGGTGAATGAGTGAGTAGGTATGCCTGTGTGTTCACATGTATGTGTGTGTGTATGCGTCTGTGTATCCACTGCACAAACAGCCCTCACGGATAAACGCGATGCTTGCCGCCCTCTCTGACGTCCCCACCGCTCGCCCGCTCGCGCCCGGCAGCTATTTCCGTCTAGCTTGTGTCCCCATTCTCGCTTTTCACAGACTTCGCACTCGCCACTGTAGTCGTGCGTGAAACCCGCTGTTCACGCCCCGGGTCGGAACTGCACCTGCGCGGTTCGGTAATTCCCGACCGCTTTATTCACAATGCAAGTGTGGCTGGTTCCCAACCAAGGCGGCTTAAGAATCAACGACAATGGGGAGAGCTACAATTCTAACACAAATCATCAGGAAAATTCTGAGGCAAAATAACAAGCGTGTGCAAAGAGGACGTAATAAATAGTGCGTTTTATTCACTAGTCACGCAAAAGAATGAATCAAGCATTTTGCAAGTTATCCGTTAACCAATAAACTAGGGGAAATATAAAAAGAAACAGTTATTCGTAAGTACAGAAGACGATCGTGAAGAGAAATGAATTATGGTAAATGGTCTGTCTCTGTATTATCAGTCATTATTTCAAACGAAACAAAAAAGAAGGGATGATCAAGGAAGTAGTTCAAACTTCACTATAATTAACGACTTTGAAATTCTTCTACAACTCAATAATGAACAGAAACGTGACATAAGCATTCATAAAATCATTTTCATAACAGCGTCGTGACTTCATCTTTCTGCATGTTTCCTCTTCTTCCCAACCTTTCGGTATTTTTAGAAGCACCTTCCGCCAGCCTCCGCCAGCAGTATCAACACCTCGAGCCGCCACTCGGCGCCCTAACAAGTGATCTCTCGCCTCGCGCGCCGTCTTCCTCTTCGCAGGCGACGACCCTTCATCCATCCCCCCTCCCCTTCCCCCTCCCCCGCCGCCGGCGCCCCGCCCTGCCACGCCCCGCCGCCCCTTATTAAATCACAGGCCCGCGACGCGCCGCCCCGCGCCGCGCCGCGCCGCGCCGGGCGGCACTTACCGGCGCCACAGGCAGCTTTAAAAGCCGTCCAAACAATTTTGCGCCCCCGCTCCCCACCCACCCTCCGCGTCGCAGCCTGCGCCGCCGCCCCCGCCCCCCTCCAAGTCCCCCCCATTCCGTTATGCGCCGTTCGACGCCACCACAGTCCGATCCCCGGTCGCCACTCCCCGCCCCGTTCCCCGTCACATCCAATTCCCCGCTCCGTCAAAACTGCCCGTCCGGCATCGGTCGCAGCCCAGCCCGACCACCGCCACCGCCACGCCCTCTGCCTCACAACATTCCTCGCCGCGCGCGCACCACAGATCGGTGCCCTAACAACCATTCCAACCTTCGTTTCCCTCTCTGTTGCCTCTCCCGCAATCCGTGCGTTCGACCGCGCGTCTACCGTCAGTCGCCCGCTCTCCCGCTCGCGCCCTACACGCTTCCCGCTGTGTTTTACCCCCTTCGTCTCCACCGCCGGCCAACCCGGCATCCACGCAACTCCCCATCCCAGCGTCTGTTCACCACTTCCATGTAACCCACCACAGCTCACGTGCGCCCCACGGCCCATTCGGCCCCACCCCCACTCTTTACCCTACTACAACGCCCCTCCCCTTACAACTACCACAACAACCCTCCACGTACACGCTTCAGATTCGCTTCTCTACGATTTGCTCCGAAACCACGGTTTCCGCCACTTTCTCCTTTCCTTGCCTCGTCGTCGCTCCCATCTCTGCCCCCATCGTCGCCCTTGCCGTCGCTCTTGCAGCCGCTCTTGCCGTCGCCCTTGCCGTCGCTCTTGCCGTCGCTCTTGCCGTCGCTCTTGCCGTCGCTCTTGCCGTCGCTCTTGCCGTCGCTCTTGCCGTCGCTCTTGCCGTCGCTCTTATCGTCGCCCTTGCCGTTGCCCTTGCCGTCACCCTTACCGTCGCTCTTGCCGTTGCCTTCTCGTCGCTCTTGCCGTCGTCCTTGTCGTCATCCTTATCGTCGCTCTTGCCGTCGCCTTCACCTTCGCTATGGCCCATGCTGACGCCCTTGCCCTCTCTCCGTTCTCACTTCGACACTTCCTTCGTCCCCCTTTTCAAGCCCTCCTCTCCACCCCCGCCGTCACCGTCGCCCTCAGCCCGCCCAGCGCGGGCCCGTTCGTTCGCCAGCGTATTACGATCGGTTCAAGATAACGCGAATTAGTCCGCTCTTTTTTAACAAAAACACGCCGGCGACAAGGAGGCTCTCACCCGGCCGCCCCCTCCGCTGCTCCCTGCTGCCAGCGGTCCCCCATTTTCATTAAAGCCGCGCTAAAAACCAATTTTTCCTGTGCCACCGTCCTCGCCCTCGCCCCGGCCTCCGCCTCCACCCCCGCACGGCGCTCCCGCGTCGCTGGGTCTGCTTCCCCTTTCCACCCGCCCACCCTGGCCCCCGCCACCGCTGTCGCTGTCGCTGTCGCTGTCGCTGTCGCTGTCGCTGTCGCTGTCGCCGTCGCCGTCGCCGTCGCCGTCGCCGTCGCCGTCGCCGTCGCCGTCGCCGTCGCCGTCGCCGTCGCCGTCGCCGTCGCCGTCGCCTGTCGCCGTCGCCGTCGCCGTCGCCGTCGCCGTCGCCGTCGCCGTCGCCGTCGCCGTCGCCGTCGCCGTCGCCGTCGCCGTCGCCGTCGCCGTCGCCGTCGCCGTCGCCGTCGCCGTCGCCGTCGCCGTCGCCGTCGCCGTCGCCGTCGCCGTCGCCGTCGCCGTCGCCGTCGCCGTCGCCGTCGCCGTCGCCGTCGCCGTCGCCGTCGCCGTCGCCGTCGCCGTCGCCGTCGCCGTCGCCGTCGCCGTCGCCGTCGCCGTCGCCGTCGCCGTCGCCGTCGCCGTCGCCGTCGCCGTCGCCGTCGCCGTCGCCGTCGCCGTCGCCGTCGCCGTCGCCGTCGCCGTCGCCGTCGCCGTCGCCGTCGCCGTCGCCGTCGCCGTCGCCGTCGCCGTCGCCGTCGCCCTCGCCCTCGCCCCTCGCCCTCGCCCTCGCCCTCGCCCTCGCCCTCGCCCTCGCCCTCGCCCTCGCCCTCGCCCTCGCCCTCGCCCGCCGCTACCTGCGCTAAACTGTCCCCGGCAGATTCCGCGCCGTGTGTGCCTTTCGCTTTCCATCGCTCCGGATTATTCTTGCCAACGTCGCTTGCTGTCGTTCTTAGCCTACCTTGCCGGTTGCCAGTTTCATTTCTGTCGATTCTTTCCCCCTGTTGATCACACGCAAAATCAAACACACGTATTCCCTTAACGCTCGTACACTTTCTATTAATCTTCCTCTTTTCATTATATTTCAAACAAATGTCTTATAAATTACCCCATTACGTAGAAAAACGACGATGAAGAACAGAAGAGATTATATCGAAAATGTGGAAGAAAGAAAAAACATGTAGCACTTTCGAACTCACGACCGTGAGAGTACTTCAAAATCGTGTAATGAATGGAAGGCGACAACAATATTAACTTAGTTTACGTAGGTGGATACGTTTTTTCTCGAATCAAGGCTCAACATTCATAACTAGCAACTCAGTCACTTGACACTCCGGACTTATTTTGTTTCTTCCACTCTCTTCTTCTTGTCCTAGCTTTCTAGTCCCGATTTCACGTCGTACTTCCCTCGCGTCATCGTTTTATCATTCGTTCCTCTCGTCCTCCCGCCTTTCCGTCTTCCTGTCTTTCCGTCCTCCCGTCTTTCCGTCATCCCGTCCTTCCGTCCACCTGTCGTCCCGTCCCGCTGTCCTTCAATCTCTTGGCGCAATACAACTTTGGGCGCCGCTCCTGAAAGAAACCTCCTCATCGGCCCCCGCAGTGTGGAGAGTCGCGTAGAGACCACACGAAGGGGTCGAAGCAATGCATGGGTTGTCTTCTGCGGGGATCTTTTAACGAAATACGCCCGACAAGAATAACCACATGTTAAAAGTTCTTGGAAATACATATTATTCTCACTCCCTCTCTCTTCTCACACGCAAGTTCTTACCAAAACAATTTTTATTTTAAACATATTTTGTCTGATAAAATAGATCTTACGTTTCTATTTCACGGCATAAAATTATTATAACAACTATTTACTCGTAATTAATCTTTTACTTCGAATCTTTATATATTTTTAAAATTTATATTAAAATACACGTAAAGAGAACATATTATTAACTATTCAATACAGTTAAAGGCGGGCAAGGTAGCAGAAATGTGGTATTACATTAATTTAAATAAAGATGTTTGGGATATGTTCATTGATTAAGTTTATCCATTTACACATGAAAGAGTTGCCTTGAATGACGTTGTAATATCTCACTGCCTGCCAAAAGCGTTTAAGCCGCATCTATCAAGCCAAATAGTACATTACTTAAAATGAATATTCGGACTCACGGTTTTCTCTGTTCATGGTTTCATTCTCGTAATTAAATCAAGAGCAGTGGGCGTTTAACTCCACACACTACGGTTGCGTCATGTCGTACGAATGACCTTTCCACGCACTTTCTGTTCACCTCGTAACATTTGCACGACACTGTGCCCGACGCGATGTCTTCTGTCTACCACATCTACTTCAATAGGGCGCTTGGCAGTGTGACAGCGTCAAAAGCTCTGCTTTGAGCGTTTCACGAAAAGTGGGTTTTTCCCCATCTGTTAGGGCACATAGATCTTTATTGTTGAAGACTACCACTAAATCTAATGAACAGCTTTCGTCTTGTTTTAACTTACAACTCAAAAACTTTTATGTTGTGTTAATTCTTTTTACTATTGAACATTAACAACAGTATTATAAACGTACAGTTATTTTGTTGTTACAAACTTTTGAGTTTGTCTTGTTCAGATCAGGATAGTGCGTCCTTTTTGAGTTCTGGAACATCTGTAACTAATAAATATTTTATTGGTTTACATGAAACTATTAAATATTATTTTGGAAAGTAAATAATCTGTCGTATGGCTCCATTGTATTTGTATAAAATAAATATTGAGTCATATGCTCCCTTAAACTCGAACGTCAGTACACCTAACATTCCAGAGAATAAAATTCAACGAATACTCTCAAATGTTCAGGTAGCATATTTCAGCCAAAAGGTAGCGTGAAGCTCTTTAATAAATTAATTGGCACAGTTCTTTCAAACACCAACCTTTTTTTAAAAAATTCGGTTTTCTCTAGAAGTGCATCTTCAATACGTTGAAATTAAGTTAAGTAGCCAACTTGTCAATATTATTATTTGCCCTCATCAATTATGAGCGTATACTATCACATTCTCACTCTTAACTTTCAACTAACACAGTTTACAAACACTAATAACTTTCACAAGTTATAAATTTAAATGATTATATTACTTCCGTAAAATACTGCTCGATCTCCAGTTCAGCAGAATCAAGACATGAAATCAAAAACCTTCCATTGTTATCCCACCTGAAGCAAGCAACTACTTTCCATGGCGAAACACTTCAATGCCTAACAATCAAGAATTGAAATTCAAAATTAGCTATACATATGTAAATTATTACACATAAATTATTTTAAAATTAGAAAGTAGAGGTTTCCCGTCAAAAAATTACGGGAAAAAAAATCAAATTTTTACATTTTAATTTATTACAATGAATTATTAATTTATGTTCTTTAGTTTTTCTTTTTCATTTCAAAATTAATTTTATTATCAGTTACAGATTCTGAAATTAGGCTTTAAAACCCGTCCTCTAGAGGCCTGCGAAGGGATTTTAGGCAGATCAGGTAGGGGTCACTACAGGGGTGAAATTTTGTGGTAATTGCGATTGTTGCCACGTTCCATAAAGGAAACCAATTTAGCTCCTCTGTTATGGTATAGTCGTTTAGGCACATTGTGTTCTTAACGTGTGAATTGGATATTAGGTCCGCTGAGTTCCCAACGGATTTAGTTCAACCTGACATCACCTTTACAATTCAGGTCCTATATTTTTGGACTAATTACTCACCAACATGGTACACTTCTAACGCGCGTCGCGGCTAGGGATATTATTTTTCCTTCATTTAATTTCAATACTTAATCCCTCGAAATCACTATTTTTAATTATACTAATTCTAGGTATTATAATTTCTATTAGATCCAATTCATGACCCGCCACATGAATAGGTCTAGAAATTAATTTATTAGCCTTTATTCCATTAATTTCATCAAAAGATAATATGATATCAACAGAAGCAGATACCAAAACAATATATCTCAACAAAATCTGTACTCACTTCATAAGAAATTGTCTGAGGCACAGCCCCGCAACCCACCTAACAAAGCATAATTAGAATTACAGGATCAACCAGCCAACATTATAGAATATACTCTCATTCCCGTGCAACACAAAAATAACAATGCCAAATCAAAAGAAATTAATTCACAGTCGAGAACTGCGAGGCCCCAACGCGCGAATTACCAAACATGTGGCCAATACCGCCGGAAGTCGTGTCAATGGCGCAACGTTTGAAAGCGGCCTGATCGATTTTTAATTTACGCTTTGGATATTTTTGCTAATGGATATGTTTGGATATGTTTGCTTATGGATATTATACCCGAAATTTTGTTTTTGGCAGCTCATCCATAAAATAATATGTAATAATTTGCAAGAAATCAAGTTTCTGTCTTGCTTCAACTGCTCAAATTTTTTTGATACAATCCCGAAGACGCAATCATTTATATCAGATATCATATATCACGCAATCATCAATTATATATAATAATTATATATTTTAATAGCTCATAACATTGGATGTCAAAATAAACGTCTTTTACTTTTCAGCGCAGGTAGCTAAAGCGGTCATGTGTAGTTTGGTTTTTGAAATTGAGAATGATAAATCGTCTAAATATGTCACTGTTAATATTCGCACACTGAAATAAATAGTAGTTCCTGAAACAAATTTTTGTATTAGATTCAGGGATATTTAGAATCCGAAAAATAAATGTCTGTGACAGTTTTTACGTTACCATATTTTACATAAAAGCTACATCCATTCTCGCGACGGTGTCATATCATTTTGTTGAATCATAACATTTGTACCTAGCAAGCACGTATTTGCTAATAAAATTTCTCCAATAATTTTTATCCGATGCTGAAACACAATATATTTTCCAGATATTTAAAAATATGACTATTTTTGTGAACTCTCTAGTATTTATAATTCTCTTCTCAATTTCTATTTGACAAAATCATAATATATTATTACCAGTATTTTCATAAATATCCATATTTCGACGCATTTAATGGAACTCCCAAACTCAATTATTTTGAATTTCTTTGGAACAAATCATAGTTATCTAACATTATCAACACAGTAATCCGGAAAGCACTTTTTCAGACGGGTGAATCTTGAAATACTGACAAATGTATATGCAAATATTTGTATAATCTGTAATAATAAATGTACTACCGTCAAATCAATTTGCATTCACCCATCATTTTATCTCGCACTAATCGCTAACGTGAAATATTTTCTAATCTTATTTTTCCGTAATACTCGCACGAACTAGAGCATCTGGAGAGCAAGATTTTGTCTAAGGGAATTCTCAGGAAATGCTTAACAAAGAACAGCTTCCGACCTCTTCGATAGGAATCTGTGATTGGAATTCAATACGCCATAGCTGGGTCGTGATTTATGGGCCACCCTATAGTTTTATGACAGACTCCCTGCGGAGAGAATAAAAGGAGGAAAGAAAAGGAGTGAACAGATTAAGCGAGGACCGAGGGAATCAAAAAATTACAATTCTATTTAAGATATTTAAAGGGTAGAGCAAATATTGTCGTTACAGCTGATGTATGATATTCTAATGAAGATATTTATTGCTTGTAAGAGCTCGCTTTTATCGGCACGTTTACAAGAAATCTATAACTCAATTGCAAAATATGTTGTACTTAAGCGTCGAGGGTGGCACAAGAGGGACGCGACATGGAGTTCACCATTGAGTCATAGTACCATGTTTCATTTGAGAGTAACGCAGTTCACATGGTCCATGTCCCCAAAACCAAGCCTGAGTTACTAGTATTAACGATTTCCAAGTGATTTAGATATTACCTTGAATTTTCAATTTTACAAGAAACACAACAGGTAATCTCATAAACACGAATGATAATCTGAAGAAAAGCTATTCCTTTCAAGTAATCACAATAGGATATTCCCTGAGTAGATCAATACTGTACATTAAACCAAAAATTTCAATAATCAATAAATCACTAATGCGGATAATCGACAATGGGCCTGTATGCAGTAGCAACAAAAGCAACGGGTTCTTGACAACTGAACGTGCAGATGCCAACAACTTCACTGTCGTACTTTTAATATACTTGTACGAAACTAGACGAATTTTCATGAATCTACTGTTATTAAAACTTGTAACGGAAACAACTGAGCTCCATAATGACACACATCTGATAGCATTGCATGGTGCGTTCCCCGGTTCGATTCCCGGTCGGGGCAAATACAGAGTTGAAGCTTTCTAAAACAAATCGTCTCAGTTCCTATAGATGTGTGACAAAAGGAAAAGCGCAGGCAGCACAGGTAAACTACGTATGATGATGGGAATACGTCAAGCTCGCCACATGTCTCCCTCAGTCCCAGGCGTCGATTACAAATAAAACCAGGGCCCAGGACTGGGAGCGCCACTAGCTGGTGAAGGTCGAATTAATCCGACCGTAAAAGCCAAATGCATACGTACATAAATTATTACCATCGCCAATTGTAATTAAGAACTCATAATCCTAGAAGATACGGCGTATACCTCTTGATATCAAGCAACATCTTGATAGGCCATTAAGCTTAAAGGAGCGCGTATGAGTTATAGATACGATGATAGGAATACATCATTATCGTCACATGTCTATCTTACCCCAGGCGTGGATAATAAATAAAAACAGGGCCTACACCTGGGAACACTGCTAGCTGGCAAAATCGGATCAATCTGACTCTGAGATGCCAAATACATGCATGCGAGCTTCGTACAGGAACCGAACATGGAAGGATTTTAACAATCAATGCTACGGACTGGGGGTACCCTCAACAAATGTAACAGGACGACCAAAGGCAGTCTTTTGAAAATTACGGCAGAACAAAATGTGTCTATGCCTCCTTAAGGGCATGAAAATACGATTTAGTGCTTTGTAAATTATCCGTGATAACGCATCATTAGCAGGAAAAAGTCGGATCGATCTAACCCTAAAATGCCAAATATGCACATACCATAGAAACAGCTGCCGACAAACCCCGGTGGCCGAGATCGCTAATCCGGTAGTGTCGTAGCGATTTCGGACCCAGGGATCGCGACTTCGAGTCCCGCCTGGGGCATGGTTGTATGGTGGTGTTCGTCCTTTCACCCCTTATCATCACCACATCATGTCATCTTCACAGTTACCATAACATTAAACCCGATAGTGGTCATCGTACCGGGAGAGATGGCTCAGTGCATCAACATGACACTGCAGTCTCTCTGACAGGGAGGTCCTGGGTTCGAGTCCCGATGGCGACAGGATTTTCGACACTGCCTTATCAGCTGGGTCGAATTCAGTCCATGTATCGAGGAGAATTCTAGCGGCCGGCTGCTCTGATTTGGTAGTTTTCCGTGGTTTCTCCGATCAACACTAGGCGAATGCCGGAGAAGTACCCTAACAAACAGGCCACGGACTACACTACGATCTTTCCTTCCTCTTCCTGATCCTATCCTCCCCCCTTACACACACACTAACATGCACTACACTACCACACATGCCAGGACACCAGTCGGGAGCTTAGGGCTTGTCTCGGCTGGGGCGGTGCCCCGCGGGTGGGAGATACCTGGTTGAGGGGAAACCCGCGCTAGTCGTCGGTAGGTCGGCGCCGGATCTCGCCATCCAGCGGGGAAAGATCACCGCCACCTCCATAGGAAAAAACACGCACTACACTCACGGGACTAATGACCTCTGTAGTTGACTCTGCACTCGGAATCACGAATCAATCAATCATTCAATAGTGGTCGCTAATGACCTAAATGATGATGATGTGACATAAGTAACAAAAAAATAGAAACAACTGAAATCAAATCAAAAGTGAGTATGGCGCTCACACCAGTCGACCAACGACCGGTTCAATCAGTGTCGAGCGCCCTTCAGCACTTGGCCGAGTCTCGTCTGGAAACAAGGCGACGGGACGCCGGACAGTCGAGCGCACTTCCCCGCACGTGGGCGACCCGCATTACTCGCGGTGAAGATCTGTCTGTGGAATGGAGGACGGCGGAATCGCCCAGGGGCAGGAGTGTGAGAAAGGAGAACGGGAAATAATTGAGAAGGAACGAACGACCTCTTTGCACATCACCTTCCACAATCTGGCTGTCAGTTGTAAGATAATGCCCTTCCATTAGTAATTCACAAATATTCTTTCCCTCAAAAAATTCCTTCGCGGAGTCGTCGAAAAGAAAGAGGTGAGAGAAAAGGAAATGGGTGAAGAAACGCAATATCTGAACAAGAAGCACGAAAAAATGTGTTCAGTATTAATGAATGAAAGCTTAATGTTGACATGAAACACTGAACTGACCTCTTAATAGAGATGATAATGATGATGATGATGATGATGATGAAGGTATGAAACATTTCGGATAGTAAATGTTGCCTTGGTGTACTTCATTGTCCTATTCATATATCATAAATATATTATTATTGGGTAAATCGAAGTTGATAAATGCGGTACGGAGTGCCGCACGCGCCTGCTGGTGGGAAATGATGGGACGCGCCCGCCGGAGGGTTAATCTGAGTTTTCTTGAGTTCTCGTAAAATTATATGAACTTGTAAACTGCGATGAATAATATAAATCTCTTCTGATCAGGTAAGTCATCATCAGTCATTCAAAGTCCAATATTTCCAATTCTTTCAATTACTTCAATATTACTGAATTCGTACACGAGAAAACAATCATTCAAAATTAACGAGTGGAAAGGTTTCACTCACACATAATTCATTCGATTATGTAATCTCTTAAGTGTAACCATGATATCCGTCTTACAAGGTGAACATCATGTTTGATTCAGTTCAAATGAACTGAAGTTTTTCTCTAAATAATACAGGTAACTAAGACAATGTCATGCAAACCCCACTGGATCTTCTACACAAGCAGTTATGAACAAAGGTGAATTTTGAATAAAAATGCCATATAAGGTGCCTGGACAGCATTCGTAAACAGTGTACATGTTGCACTTCAAACCACCTAACAAGGAAATGAATGGGTAGTTTTTGGATGTGTCACAATTGTAAGGGGAAACAAATGTTTTAGATATTCAATTCTAGTTTCTGATTAACGGGCCATCCCCACCATACATGCCCTCAGTAAGATGTTAAATATTTACTAGTACTCTCCAAATATTATTGAGTAGTTCAGGATTACAAATACGTGGTTTTTGGTAAAGAATAGAATATAGTATAGAAGTATAGAAAAGAATTTTTGATAAAGTACTTGTTATGCATCCATCAATATTTCGTCAGTACTTACTAAACGGAAAACAAAAATATTTCGGGGTAGTAGTCATTGAATCACTCGTTAATAAAGACATAACCGGTAAGAATGAACCGTTTAGCAGAAAATGACATCGCATTTCTAAAACGTTTAAGTTTCTCCACACAAAGCACAATGCCACATACCAAAACATCACATCATGTTCATGCCATTGCCTTGAAAAAGGGTACCATCAAAAATTGTATTCCCTTTGTAATGTTTGCCGTTTAAGAACAAGACTTCCAACGTATTGTCCCCATCGGTGGGCGTGTCTCAGAGAGCACGTGCACACGTCGCGCATCCCACGTGCATGTTTCAAACGGTGCGGCAGCGGCACACGATGTCCCACGCGTTCTGAGAAGGGCGGGGGCGGCGGGCGGCGGGCGGCGGGCGAGGGGCGGCGGGCGGCGGGCGGCGGGCGGGGGGCGGGGGCGGCGGGCGGGGGGCGGCGGGCGGGGGGCGGCGGGCGGCGAAATGTCACGGCGGCCATCAAACAGCCCCTGCGTGTCGTCGCGGCGACAGTGGATATGCTCTGTTCAGTCATGAGAGAGGGATTTTTCACTTTCATTTTTGCGAAGTAAAAATTCGGGTGGGTGTGGTCGGTGAATATCACGTAGATATTATTCTTTCATTTCACAAACGTCAGCTTACTGGTGCAGGGAGCTTATTTCGTCTACTTCTTAAAGCGAACGCGTTTAAAACACTTCATAACACGCAAAAATGTATATGAAACACTAATACCTAATGAATTGATTCAAATATGCTTTTAAAGACTATCTGAAATGTTGAAGTGTGATGAAGAAACTATTTCAGAAGCAGTATGGCACGGGCTTCATTTTGGCTGACGGATTTCTCGCATCTTTATTTCTATTTCTTACTTTCTCACCTTTCTAACTTTCTAATTGTCTTCTAATAGACTTCTACGCATTGACTTCATCTTTACAGTATTTGTTGAATATTCCTCATCTTCGCAATGGATTACATTTCTAAACCCTTCTTGGGCAACACTTTTAGGACATTCGCTATAGACACTTTAATCATTGTAACATACGAGTAGTTTTTTAATTGAAGCGATAACATCAGAGCCTAATTTCTTCGTTTCGCACTCTATTATCATTGTCAGTCAACAACGTCTAAGTCAAAAATGTATTTCCATACTCTTTATCTTACACAATGTTTCTACTATTATCTCAAAATCGGTTCCAAAAGCTTCAAGAGTTTAAAAACACGAAAAACTAAAACAATATTGCTTTATAATAATACTATTCCAGTAAGGCATCTTGCATCCGCTTTGGACACCCCAACTCACTTCATTCTTTACTTTTGTATTGTGCAGTGAGAAGGACAGATAATTTTTTTTTGCGTGCTATGCTGTTTCGCGTTGAGCCCACCAAAATCAACTCACCTTAATGAATTACTCATTTAGAAAGCGAGCTTTAACAGAACTCATTAAGAAAGTTTTAAGTTCTCCCTTTATTACAGCGTTTGATTGAAGTACTTTCTATCGTACGTTCCATTGAGATTAAATATTAAACTTTGCAGACGGAGTTTTATAAAGAAATTAAGGTGTAACTTTGACACGCTTCAACGTCGTTTTCTGGAAAGTGGAATATATTTCAATGAGCATCTTTTATTCATTAATATTCCAGAGGAATCTTTTACAAGCTGTTTATTTTATTAGCTACTAGTATTTTGTATGATAGAGAACGTTTCAACCAGATTGTGTTCTTAAAGCTCCTCTTTATGAGTAGTTGAATGTTTAAAATTAGAGAGCAGATTTCTATGATTTTGCAAATTTTTGTCCGTTGATTCAGGATATATCTAAGTGAAATTTCTTGACATTTGGTTACAATTGGATCTAAGTAGACTATGTTAGTGTTTATTTGTGCATATTTGGCCGATGTTTCCTGTTGGTGCATATTCGTGTAATTACAGGTGCATATTTTGCATATTTCCTTAAAATATATACTTATCCATAAAATGTTTCAGCTCTTCAAATGAACTATTTATTTGAGAGCATTCATCGATTACGAAGAGCTTGTCACAGTTTACTATTGCAAAATACTTTTGCAAATGTAGGAAATTTCTTGATGTATTAACCAAGCAGAAGATATTTGATATTTTGATATATTTGATATTTTTAACCAAGCAGAAGAAACGCATAGACATATAATGTACTTCACTAAGGTGAATATTTACTTTAATTATTTCTCTTGCGAAGTAAGGCAGTTTATATTCTGTTTGCACAAATATATCTTTACATTCCAAGCACGCTTATCCTGAATTTTATCAAGAAAGGTTAATGTAGGAAATGAAATATTTGTAATATTAATTGCATATTAAAGCGCATATTTGAGAATTTTTAGGTCATAAGTGCATTTTTTAAAAGCATATTTCAATATTTTTAGGGCATACAAATCCTTTCCCTACTTATGATTTTTACCAGATGCAATAAACTAGCAGGAAAACTATGCCTTTGGGAGCCGTTTTAAAAACAACCCAGAAAACACAACAAAAGATTTTGACAGAATGAATATACGGTATAACAAGAAAAACTAGAGTTACTACAACAGCACATACTTTCTCGCGTTATTTCTAATTTGAAATTTTCGAAAATTTAAAGAGTTCAACGAAAATGAGAACTGCTCCATTCTTTAAAGCATCCCTTTCTCTCTCCGTGAAAAAAGTCGAGAACCATTTACAGGGATGCCATATAGTTGGAGAGCCTCTTCCCCAAATGTCGTATAACAATTCCTGAAATTGTCTTGTTTGGGAATTGATGGGAATGAAAACATGGGAATTGATCATGTTTACTGAATTTCAACATTTCACAACGTAAGGCAAAAGAGCATCCTTCAAAATATTTAGGGGGCCCTCAATCGCCTGGCCGCCCTTTGCACACGCCCATGATGCAGAAGTGTAAAGCTCTGATAGCTTTATGACGATGAACTTAAAGTGGCGAATACTGGAAGAAGTTAAACAGTAAGAAATTATGACAATTAAGTAAAATGGCAATGACTTTAAATCAATGAAACAAACATGAAGATAGGTAAAATGCTGGGAACTGAAATGGGCATTAGAAAGTTTTAATTACATTCATAAAAATCTACAGAAGAAATAGTTATTTTGCAGGCATTTCTAAAATATTTACCGAAAGAGAAGAGACGAAAATAATAATAAGGTCATAATTAATCAAATTTTTTGGCAACTCCTATTCCCTCAAACTATCGCGAATTCGCATGCAAAAATCACATTCTGTCCGCAACGTCACCGCGATCCGTTTGAACTGTTGTGGAACGTCACACCTCAATTGGTGAGTTCTCGGAAGTTCACTCGCCTCTGCGAAACATCGAGGCGCCAACAGCGAAGCGCCAGGTCAGCGCACAACAGACGGCTTAGTCGCGATCCGATCAGCACCCCCCCTCGCTCCCACTGGTCGGTCCTGTCGCGCACCCGGCAGTGGGCCAAACATACACGTGTAAAGTTTTTGTAATTTTCATGCGGCCGTTTCAAGTGAAGATTTTTTAAAATATCAAACAAATACATTTCAAAATAATAGAGCTTAAAATCCGCCCAATCAATTGTAATAGAAAGTAAAACAAGAGAACAAAATGTATAAGACAAATCGATGGTTTTGTATAAATTCTACTCTGACGATAAATCTGCATTATTAATTTCCGATGCAAGGTGAACAAAAATTGAAAGAAAACTATGCAGTTTCCCGCCATGTGAGAGGTGTCTATGACTTTGATAGATACTCAGAAAGTCTGGAAAAGTCCACAGACAATGAAACAGTTTCGTTTAGGACTGAAAAATGCTAATATTTGATTCCGTTTTCCGCTTATTTTCATGCTGTGCATATCGACTGAATTCTTATTCTCAGTAATTCACTGTTTACGACACAGCTGACGTCATGAGACAGCAAAGTTCTAAGGAAGTGGCCTTTAAATATTTCCAATTCATGTGTTGTGTTATGGGTCTACCACTTTTTGTATGTTCGTGGCTTGTAAAGAATTGTAGTACTAGTTACTACACAATGTTATTGCAGTATTCGCGAAATTTAATTTATTTTAGTGTCGTAGGAGGCTAATTTATTTGTTATTGCGAAGTGTGCATGCAAATGTCTGGAAAACTATTTTGTAAGGATTTTCAGCAGCGTTTTTTGCAGCTGCAGGACGCTCATAGTATTGTAATCAGTACAAAGCTGAGCGAAGAACTAAAAAGAACCATTGTGAAAGCATTGGCAATAGAAGAAGAAATGACATGAAAGAATGAAGGTTTGAAATTAGGACGTAGTCCTCAGGCAAATTTACCGGGAAGAAGAAAATAATATTAATATGGATCGTTATTTTTAACGCCTATTTGGAGGAAAATTCATTTTTAAGTCCATTGTAGTGAGACACCCACATTCTCCTTTTAGGTAAAAAAATTCTAAAACTTCTTTCGCTGTCGGGTTCAAGAAACCACGTTCTTTATGCGTCCATTTAAATTATATTTTCCACGGTACAAATAATATTTTAGAGAGGATTATGAAACGTAGCAAACTCGACATACCTATTATCGATGTGGTGTGATAAGGATGACTTCTGGATATGAAATTTCTAAGAATGATCAATAAATACCGAATCTGATCTTACAGACTAAAACATTTTCCAAGAGAAGCCTTGATAGAGACCGCAGAAATGAGAAGGTTCAGCACTTCCAGAGAAGAAAAATATATGCGTAACAAGATGCTATTTATAGCAATGGGCCTGCTGAAATCATGGAATTTGAAAATTGAAACTGTCTCGTTAGTGGATAGTTTTCTTCTCTTCCGCACTTTGAATGAACAAGACGAGAAAAATAATACTTCAAGTATTTCGCGATAATGCAATATACTATTTTATTGTATAATTCGTTTAAAAAATGCTCTCCAAGGAGGGCGTTGTATGAAGAAATAAAAAAAGGATACAATTAAATAATGTATATTTTTCTTTAACGGTTGTAAGGGTGGGAATATTTTGTTTAAAGATTGACCTTCTCCTTATACTTTCAAATTGAGCCCTTAACGGCCTCTTTAGGTGATACGAGGGCTCCATTGTCAATATAAATATACACGCATAATTTTTTATATGATGTACACACGTATATCATCGTAAAATTTTTGTGTGTATCATTCTGAAATTGTACCCATTTTCAGGTAACGTTCCTTGAGAAGACGAATTCTGTAAGCCATCGGCGCCCAAGTAGGAATTTGGCGTTCCGTCGATGCGTGTTACCTCCACGCAACCACACAATTAACCGGCCTTCGCCGCCACCGCCGCCGCCTCCCCTGTCACCAGGGCGCCCGCGGACAGGCGTGGACAGGGCGGCACGCGCCGCGCCTCGCAGCGCAGTCAGACACCGCACGCAGACAGGGCGGGGCGGATCGGGGCGGCCGGCCGCACAGGCGCGGGGCTGCGGGAGCGGAAACATCTGCATCATACGATAGGCGCGCGCCACGCGTTCTTCCCGCGCCGTAATGGGACGTCTTTCTTTCGGGCGGCATTCCGCGCGCAACGCGACGCAGAGCCGGGCGGTGAGGGGCAGGGCGGGGCGGAGCGGCGCGGCGCGAGGCGTGGCGAGGCGTGGCGAGGCGGGGAGAGGCGGGGCGGGTAGGGGCGAGGAGGAACGGGGAGGGGCGAGGCGGGGCGGGGAGGGACGGGGCGAAGAGGGGCGGGGCGAAGAGGGGCGGGGCGAAGAGGGGCGGGGCGAAGAGGGGCGGGGCGGGGGGCGATGCGGGGCGGGGCGGGTAGGGGAGGGCGGGGAGAGGTTGGGGAGAGGGCGGGGAGGAGAGGTGCGGGGAGGGGAGGGGAGGGGTGGGGCGGGACGGGGCGGGGACACGAAGGGCGGGGAGCGAGGAGGCTGAACGCGGAGCGACGAGACACGGAGAGATGGATCCATAGAAAGACGAAACGCGAGGAGACGAGGCACGGAAAGGGCGGGGTGCGGGACGGGTCTCGGTGAACTGGGTATTGGGGACGGGACGTGGGGAGAGGGAATTGGGGATCGGGACGCGTGCATGGGACGCGTTGCGACGGAACGTGAAAAGACAAGTGAACGTGAAAGAAGGGAAGCGGAGGGACGCGGCGCGTCGGATCGGAAGGCGTTGGAGTCCTTCTGGAGGATAATTCTAGCGACCGGCTGCTCTGATCAGTAGTTTTCCGTGATTTCTCTGACCAACACCAGGCGAATGTCGGAGCAGTACCCTAACAAACGGGCCACGGACCGCGCGCGATCTTTCATTCCTCCTCCTTCCCACCCCACCTTCCGAGGAAAAACATGTACTACACTTTCGGAACGAATAACCTCAGCAGCTGATGCGCTGGGAATCATCAATTAATGAAAGGAGAAACGTCAAAGACACCGTGACGAAGTGATGAAATAAATAGGCATACAGCTTAGGCAATAATTCAAGAAACATTCAGAAAAGCAGAAATACGTACTGTGGGAGATTAGAAAAAAATAATTCGATCACTAACACAGTTAATGATCGTGAAATGTCAGACATCGTCGGAAGAGACTATAATGAGTCACGCTTGGACTTATAGTGAGAGAGTGGACAATTAGGTTGAAACAATTATGCTAAGAATGATAATCTACGGTGGGTGAAAGTTGAGGTTACAAACGACTTAGGACATTAGTTGGAAACACACGTCAAGGAGGACAAAGATATAAAAAAAGGCTATAATTGAAAATGGGACTAACCTTTCACACATTATATCCAAGAATATTTCTGACGAACTTTGAACACTGGCGAACTTTGGAAAAGAAAAAGATACAATAGAAATATATGGCCAACATCGAATGTTTTTTTAATCGAATTTTAAGTTTACAACCAAATAAATACTTCATGTTAAATAATTATTTTTAATAATTCCATTCCAATAAGTCCTTCAAACGACTCAAGAAAGAATTATGTTTCATTGAAAAACCAATACGACAGAAGTTCACCTACTCCTCTTTCTTCAGCAACAGACCAAATGCTAGTACATTTCTATATTACGGAGAAAATATTGGTTACTACTCACATCACTTTCACAAATAATGAATTTGAAATATATTAATCCTAATAAAGCCTCGAAAACTAGAAACTTTGAGATGATTCAAGAATTTTTCTTCCCTACTTGAATTTCTCTTTCCACCTTACGTTCTTCAACCCAGAATATGTTGTTCATTCAACTACAAAACACAATTGCACGTATACGAGAACGCTGAGTGCATTATGCATATCAATCCTGTTTATCAGAAATTATTTAAGTTCTATGACTGTATAAAAATAAATAGTTTAGTGCTCGATATGGTGAACTCCCTTCCTACGCAATAGCTCTGACGTTAGCAATCTAATCTTCCACAACTACCAAAGAAGTTTTAAGAAAAGTCTATAAACGCAAGACCATTTGTGAAAGTACCTCAATATTAATGTTATATTTCAAACAAACCGTGGATTGCTTAATAACATTAAATAAATATCTACTAACTTTCTTAACTCTTTCCTTTCCCATTCCATTTCTTTCTCAGTCACCTCCTCACCTTCTTCATTCATCCGCTTCCCTTTCCAAACCCCCTCGGCACTTATTTTTTTCGATCCATCACCTTTCCTTCCTCCCTTCCACTCACATCGCGTTCGTTTCTTCTCTTCTTCGCCCTCGCACTCCCCACTAAGTAATTAAGGTGAGAGATTAAATAGTATCAAAACTTCGTAACCGAAAAATCAAGCCGGGCACACGAGATTATTTTAAGAACCGGCAACAGTGCCCTTTCTTCGTGCCGTGCGTAAAAGGAAAGCGCAGACGCCCCCAAGTCCGAGCTGCCCTCTGGCTTTCGCTCCCCTCCACACCTCCCGTTCGCCCTTTCCCTCCCCTCAATCATCCCTGCCCCTCTTCTCACAACACATCCCCTTCTCCTCTGCTTCCCCGACCTCGCTCGCCTGCTAATTCTTGATTAAGCCCATGCGCGGCCGGCGCGAGCAAGTGATGCGGCCTGCCGCGGAGGCGGTGGTGGCGGTGGCAGAGACGGTGACAGAGGCAGGGGCGGCAGCGAGGGCGGCGGCGGAGGCGGCGGTGGTGACGGCAGCGGGGGCGGCGACGGGGACGGTGGTGGAGGTGGGTACGGTTGCATTGGGGGCAGCGGAGGCGGTGGCGGTGACGGTGGCGACGGCGGGACGGTGGTGGCGGTGGGAATTTTGGCATTGGTGGCGGCGGCGGGGAATGTGGCGGTACCGGAGGCGGCGGTGTGGGTGGCGGCGGCAGCGGTGGCGGCGTTGGGGACGATGGCGGAGGCGGTGGTGGGGGCGACGGGGGCGGTGGCGGGGGTGGCGGTGGAGGCAGGGGTGGGGGCAAAAGCGGCGGCAGCGGCAGGGGTGGCGGGCGCCCAACTTCGGATCAATTAACTCGGCACTCGACCAATTTCTATTAACCGTCTGCTGCATAAACCCACGCGCGTCGGACCATGGGTAGACCGCGGCGTTGGAGGGGTGGGAGGCAGGCGAACCGCTTCTGCTGGACGCCGTCGCCCCCACCCACGTAACTACCCCTTCCCCACCGCAGGCCCTTCCCTCGGGGCACCACTCCCCTATACTGACCCGCGCCCTCAACGTCGCTCTCGGCAACGGTTATACCACAGTCAAATTCAATAGCACGCGCTAATTGACAGTTGAATCATTGAATTGTCTTCTGCTTCGGATACCAAGTAGAAAGAAAACTCAATAACTCGAATTTTATGGGAAAACATTTTAACTAGAATAATACGGGAATGCGCTATATATCAGGTATTATTTGAATTCTTATTATATTATAGGAATGTGCTTATAACTCGAATATTATGCGAAAAAACATTTGTGAAATGAATAATAAAAACTTGTGTAACTCTAACATTGTAATCACAAATTGTTTGATACCTCGAATTCTATTCGTGCTATTTATTCTCCATCTACCTGCACACGAAGTTTTGTAACTCAACCTTTGACAAAACGAAAGAGCTGATAGTTCCATTATTAATTTTTACAATTAAGTCGCATTTCGATATTTCACTATGATATCAAAAACAATAGGATATCCTTGAGAATACGAACATCAACTTCGCGAATTCATTGAATTGTGAAATTGTCTTTATTATCATTCTGCACTTGTTCTTCAGTTATTCAAAAGAATGCAGTTTACTCATTTTGAGGCAGAGAAGTAGTAGATGGTGAACTATTGTGGTAGCATCTTCAACACGACTATATTTCATCAACATTTAAACCATGATGCATGACAAACTCTCAACTTGTAGAGAAGCGTGTATAAACGCCTAAATTAAATATATGAAAACAATTCTCTTCAAAAATGAAACCTTTTATCCAGACAAGGAAAATAGTAAAAGTTGATATCTATTCCACGACTTAATTTCATCAACGTATCTGACAATGTCTCACCAATAAGCGTTTGGGGACAGAATCAAAGCCAAATGAAGCGATGGGCGATATCTATATCGGTTATATTCTTCCTAGCCACTTTCTGTACCATTCCGGCTTATAAATACATTTCTCTCGTTCATAAAAAATTGCCAAATTTGAAACACAGGATGCAGATAAAGGGGTGGATGCGTATCTACGCCCTTAAATTTGAAATACGGAAACACATTTTTAAAAAATCTCAAATTCTCCGCAGATGCAGTCATAAGAGAATAATCGTAGAAGATATCCACTACACGAATACATTTCTACTGATCAGGATATATGTCAACTTCAGCGTACAGAGCCAGTGCCAACAAAAACCCCATGTGGACAAATCCACATCGATTAACGGCTTTCCATCCCCTACTTGCACCAGCCCGGATTGGGAATACACTTCTACCCTGTCAAAAAATCAGTAGACAAAATTTGAAACACAGTGTGGAACACGAATAGAACTATCACAGTGGTAACGCACCTCAAGCTTATCTACGCCTCTAAATTAGAAATACGGAAACATAAAAAAACATACGAGATCCTCTTCATACGCAGTCATCGAAAATAATCGTGGAAGAAAACCACTACACGACTACATTTCAGCAGTGTTCAGGCGATGCTTCAGCTTCTGCGTTGGGTGTACAGAGCCAGTGCCAACAAAAACCCCATGTGGACAAATCCGCATCGATTACCTTCTTCCCATCCCCTACTTGCACCAGTCAGGCTTGGGAATGCATTTCTAGCCAATCGTAAAAAAATCAGTAGACAAAATTTGAAACACAGTGTGCACATAAATTGAACTATCACGCTAGCAACGCAACTGATGCTTAACTACGCCTCTAAAATTAGAAATACGGAAACATATAAAAAATCATGACATCCTCTTCATACGTAGTCATCGAGAATAATCCCAGAAGATAACCACTATACGACTACATTTCAGCAGTGTTCAGGCGATGCTTCAGCTTCAGCGTTGGGTGTACAGAGCCAGTGCCAACAAAATCTCCTGGTAAGCACTCTGCATCTATTACCCATCCCCTTCTTGCACCAGCCCAGCTTGGGGATGCATTTTTATTCTTTCATAAAAAAATCAGTAGACAAAATTTGAAACACAGTGTGCACTCAAACAGAGCTATCACGGTAGCAATGTAACTGATACTTAACTACGCCTCTAAATTAGAAATATGGGAACACATATCAAAAAACATATGAGATTCTACTCATACGCAGTCATCGAGAATAATCGTAGAAGATAACCACTACACGACTACATTTCAGCAGTGTTCAGACGGTGCTTCAGCTTCAGCGTTGGGTGTACAGAGCCAGTGCCAACAAAAACCCCCGGGTGGACACATCCGCATCGGTTACCCCGGCCCCGGCCCTGGTTCCCGCCTTCTGGTGGCCCGGCGCTCTGCCAGAAAACGCCCTTCCCGGGTCAGTGTGCGGCGCGCGGTGGCGGCGGCGGCGGCGGCGACCGCGACCGCGCAACAGATCAGATCGATAGCGAATTAAAAGTGCATTCACGTTACGGCGAACCAGAGCTCGCCTCCCTCTCGCCATCAATGTATAAATCTGTCAGCGTGACTCTGCGCGGAGTGGATGCTGAGTCGGGGCCGAACCCGTATTTCAGCGCCGGGAAGAGCCGTGGTATGCCAATGTAGTGGACGTCCACGGGGAACGGATTTTCCAGACTCTTCGAACACTTACAAACGCTTCGAGAAAATACTGCACTTTACTCGATGCGTTAGGAACATATTCTTCGATATATTTAGAAGTTGAATAATTTTGCTTCAATTATGTCTAATTGAAGGTTAGAGGTGATAATGTAATGAAAAATTAAAGTGTGATAATGTAATTCAAAATTAAGTGTGATAATGTAATGAAAAATTACACTCGTTTACAATTAATAACAAACGAATACACTTCTATGTTCATATGACTGCAAATAAACTGTGCAAAAATAATACACCAATAATTCACACAACTTACAGATTATTTCAAACAACTTTCAATATTATAAGCTGAATAACATTTTAGCAATGTTCCGAAATTGAAAGGAGTTTATTATTTGAATGAGAAAATTATAATAACCTAGCTATAACTTTCATCTACTAAGAAGGTTGCTTGATATTGTGTTCACATTGTTCAGTACCTCTCACGACTAAACGAAAGTCGGCTTCTTTGAGTCTGTAACTCGACCTCGGAGGCCAACGATGCACGCAACTTGCTCGTATGTGTGTATACGCAACTTTCCAACAACCGACAAGTGTGTCTCTGGAACAAGGCATTTACGGGGGATCGAGGTCACCGAGGGCGGCGGGAGAGGCTGGCGCGGCGAGGGATACACTCATTAATGCATGATGCATCGCCCAAACGTTCACTAGGCCTTCTCCTCCCTTCTCCAAAACCGTCGCCCTCCCCCAGAATCGCTCGTCTTCCTAACCGCACGGCTTCCAAACCTCCCCGTTCCAGCTTCCGTTCCGGTCCTCCCGTCCTCCCGTCCTCCCGTCCTCCCGTCCTCCCGTCCTCCCCGTCCTCCCCGTCCTCCCCGTCCTCCCCGTCCTCCCCGTCCTCCCCGTCCTCCCCGTCCTCCCCGTCCTCCCCGTCCTCCCCGTCCTCCACCTGTTTCCTGCTCTGCCACGTTCCGCGGAGCCCACCTTACCCCATCTCACCCGGTCCGCACCATTCCCCTCCGCCCCACCCCCGCCGCCCTCCCTCTCTTCACACTTCCCCGTTTCGTAATTTCTTCGCCCCGCTTCGTTCCATCCTCTCCCGCTTCGTTCCAGTCTGTCCCGCTTCGCTCCATCCTGCTCCGCTTCGCTCCATCGTACCCAGATTCGCTACACCCTGTCCCGCTTCGTTCCATCCTGCCCCGCTTCGCCACATCCTACCCCACTTCGCTTCACCCGGCCCCGCTACTCTCCATCTCCATCCTCCATGTCGCATCGCTTCATCTTGCCCCGCTTCCCTTCATCCTACCCCGCTTTGCTACATCCTGCCCCGCTTCGCTTCATCTTGCCCCGCTTCGCTTCATCCTGCCCCGCTTCCCTTCATCCTGACCCACTTCACTCCATCCTGTCCCGATTCGCTCCATCGTGTCCCGCTTCCCTTCATCCTACCAAGCTTCGCTCCATCCTCCCCAGCTTCGCTACACCCTGCCCGCTTTGCTCCATCCCGCCCCGCTTCGCTGGATACTTCCGTGTCTCCTTCTACACTTTCCCTCTGCGCTCCAGACTTCCCCGCTTCACGTCGCTTCTTTGTTCCGTTTTCTTGCACCAGCCCCAATTCGTTTCTCGCTGCCCCGTTTGACTTCACCCTGTCCTGCTTCGCTTTACAACGTCCCGCTTCATTTTAACCTGTCCCACTTCGCTTCATCCTACCCCGGTTCCCTTCACTCTCCCCCGCTCTCCTTTATCCTCCCCCTCTGTACTTCACCCTCCCCGTTTCGCTAGACTCTACCCTGAGCCACCTCTCTCCTTCCCCTACGCCCTCGCCATTCCTTTCTACTCCATTCCCCTCCACGCACCCAACTTCACGTCACCATCTCGATCCACCACACTCTTCCCGTCCCACCTCCCCTCCTCTCGCCCCACCCCGCCTCCAAAAAGCCGCCGCTGGAATTAAACCGGGGTCTTTCTTTAATTATCACGGAATTCATCCCTCCCCACCCCTCGCCGCCTCTCGACCCGCTACGCAGTCCCGCGAACTTTGGCTAATAAATTAGAGAACCCTTGGGACGCCGTAACATAAAGCGGGTAACGCGAGCAACTAACTATCTTGACGGCCGCTGACCGCTGAGGAAGGAGTGGGGGGCCGGGGGACGGGGTGGGGGGGCGAGGGCGGGTTGGAAAGGGGGAGGCGGGCAGGGAAGGGGGAGGCGGGAAGGAAAAGTCCACAGTTCGTGGAAAGCGGTACAAAATGAGCTGTCGTTATTCGGATATTCGAGCAAAATCCTATTTACGGCGACACTTGAGAAGTTTTATTAATGTGGACACGCGGGGCAATCTAACAAGGAAGAGACGAAATATTTCCGAGGACGAGCCAGTTAACTTTTCCGACATGAGGTTTTGGTGATGGGGTGATGTCGGGGAGCTTTATCGAGTGGTGCTTCTGGTGCGGGAGAGAGCTCGGGTGGGAGAAGAAATCAAACAACCGGTGAGGCGGATTATCGCAAAATGTTGCGCAGAGCCAGTAATCCAGTTTATAAATGAAGATGATGTTAAGGGCCGTACTCATCACTAAACGTTGGCGAAGTAGGTTCACGCATTTATGACCTCCAAGTCCAGGCAGGTCATCTCTGAGGATTTCTCGTAAGTATGGAGGTAAAGTCGATCATGAAGGGCCTGATTAATTATGAAGTAGACGATGATTAAAAAGGGATATGTCATGGTAAAGAAACCATCGATGACACAATTAAATGGTGAACCAGCCATTCCTTATTTGAAATTCAAACTTACAACATGAACAAATTTCTTTACTGCATCAAACTAATAAGTTGAATAGTACTACTACAAAGCAACTCTGTAATATCTCATACAATTCAGTGAGAAAAATGATATAAAAAACTTGTACATTATCACGTAACATACGTTTTCTGTATATACCTTATTAAACCGTTCATGTCATTAGAAGAACTTAAATGAGTAATCCCAGGTTCCACGTAAATCTTATTCAAACAGAAAATTGAATGTTAGTAATCCAAATAGTCGCCTGCAACAGAAAAATGTATCGTAACAAAACGATATAGAGTGGTTTCCTACAAATAGAAGTAGCACTCACAATACCCAAGAACAAATAAAATAATCTGCAATTCATTCAATATTTTTAACAAAAGCAGACTTCACAAACATAAAAGTAAAGATTATGTATGCATTACAACAGTTCTTTGCACATCAACAATATAAAAACAATTGTTGTTCCACAACGCAACATGAAATAGCAAATATTTGATGGTCTTGCTCTCACATGACTTCGGCAGTGTAATATTCAGTGGTGAATATCATTGTGGTAACCGCAATGGTCGTATGTCAAATCTAGCGAAGTTTTCAGGAGGAACAAAAAACGTTCTCTACCTCTTATTGTCTAAGAAGTCGCTTTCAGAAATGTACAAGTATGATATTCGGTTTTTCATTAGTCCGTCGTCTTAAGACCTATTGCAACTGCTGGAGTTCTCTAGATTGATCACAATGGTGTAACAAAAAAAGTGATTCTTTTTGTCATATGAGAATTCAGACGGTACGTTCAATATTATAACGCGTTGTAACAGAATAAAATACCTGCATTATAAAGTCACACTCGACCAATAACTAACCAACCAATAATAATATGCATGTCACTAGAAAGCACTTAAGTAAGTTTTGCCTCATCCCTTTTGTAATACACTAGTAATCGCTCAAAGTCCTCCAGGAGTCACGGTACACCATTTAACACCCCCCTCCATCTTATTCAGTTGCACTCTGCATCGCTGAAGCAAAAGCTTCGAAAAGCACAGCATGAGTGCTTGGCCACGTACAAAGTGCATGCTACCAAGCTCTCCAAATCTCTCCCGTCACAAGTTTTTCCCTTCATTTTTTTTAAAGCAAAAAGATAACGTCGCCGATGCTACACATCCCCTACGATATGATCGCAAGCCCTATGAATATTGAACACGAAAGTCGGGCAACTCCTCCGGAGCCAATTTGCCGACCGAAAAATTTAGCACCGAAAGAAACGCCCGTCCCCGCGCCAAAGTTCCACGAGAGGGCGCGAGTAGCATCAGCGGAAGCGGAAGTGGCGACGGTGCACAATGGGCCGATTTGGGGAGAAAACAGACAAAAAATATATTTGGTTATTTCGTGTTTCTAGCCGCGTCAACTGCTTAGGTCATTAGTTCCGTCCTAATGATTTTATGACGGGAGGTGGCAGTGTTCTTGCCACGTTGTGTAGTAAGATCCATCGCAGACCTACATGTCAGCTTGCGGGCTTTTCCCTGTTCAGGTATCTACCGCCAATGCGACACCTCCCAGCAAACACAAGTTCTAACCTCCCGACATAAAATTTGAGTGTGTATGTGTATGTGTGTAAGGAAGGAGTGAGGATAGTACTAGGAACAGGAAGGAAAGATCGCGCGAGGTCTTTAGCCCATTTGTTAGGGTCCTTCTCTGAGATTCACCAGCTGTTGATCGAAAAATACACGGAAAACTAACGATCAAACAGCAGTCCGCTAGGATTCCCCTCCAGACAGCGACTGAATTCGACATAGGTTTTAAGCTAGTGTCGGAAATCCTGCCTTCGCCTGGATTCGAACCCGGAGGAGTTACTGGTCAAAAGCCCTGCAGTGACATTAGTTGTTGCCCTGAGCCACTCAGCTGTTCAAAGTATATCTTTTAAAAACTGTGCATATTTTTGTTTTGGAATGTGCAATTTCTATTACGTTTCGTAAGATTTTAATTCTCACTCAACAACCAATGTCGAGTGAGTGAGTATTTCGGATTTCCGGGCGCAACAACTACATATTTCGTATTTTTAGTTTTTTAAACATTTTTTCTTTAAATTTAAGGTTGCTTTTCGCTCGATCAAATAGCGACCACTGCAACGTTAAACATTGGGGTGACGTTGGGGAACACATACTAACAACATACATAAACATCCGTGCGGAATTCGAACCTGCAACCATTCAAACCAAGGCACCTACGGCCCTTCAGCCTCAGCGACCTGGGTTATCTAGGCCGGCAATTTCGGTCACCAATCTCGTGATAATACGGCATATTCTAATTGGATGTTCTTCCCCTGCCGGAAAGTGAGATCATATCGCTTTGGAGTGATTTTCCCTGGAACAGGGGGAATAGGCTGTAATCTGTCCACTATTCTCCCGACGTTTGAGGTAGTGTAGTGCATTAAAGTGTCAATAAGTGTATGTGTGTGTGTGTGTGTGTGTGTGTGTGTATGTGTGTGCGTGCGTGCGTGCGCGCGCGCGCGCGTGTGTGTAAGTGGAAAGCAGGAGAAGGCAAGAGAAGAGATACGGATGAGGAAGGGAAACTTGTTCCGTCATTCGCCTGGTACTGATCGGAGAGAGTACAGAAAACTAACGATCAGTTCAGTCAACCCCTCGAGTATTCCTTTAGTCAGGAACGACAGAATACGATCTAGCTATATACTAACTTCTGTCGAACATTTTTGATACATAAAACGAAAGAACACTATATTATGGTGCGATTTTTATAAAGCTGCGCCTGAAGGCCCGTCTTCACAGTGGCATATGCCACTGCGTTTCGCGTCTTTCTCGGTCGTGCTGCTAGATGTTGCAGTGCTTGATAGCAGTGCGCTTGACAGCAGATCAAGCAGTGTTTGATACGGTTGCGATCATGTGATATCCAGCAGCACGACCGAGAAAGATGCGAAATACAATGACATACTTCAGACTGTGAAGACGGGTCTTGAGTCGCAGGTTTATAAAAATCGCACGATTATACAAATTTAATTATATTAGTCTTTGATTTTTAGCGTTCTTAACTCTGGTTTTATGTTTTAATGAGAAAATATTTTTTCCTTCTTTGTCCGCTTTTTGTGAGTTGGAAACCACCGTGCGGCGGTGGCGGTCGAGGACGCGACGCGGAAGCAGTGGGGGGGGGGAGCGGGAATACGGTTCCCCTATTGTCATTTGCAGCGGGGAGTGAGTGAGAGAAAGAGAGGGAGGGGGGAAGGGAGGGAGGTGGACTCTTGCGATGCAAGTAAGGCGCCGCAGCCTGTAGAAGTATCGGTAAAGCGATGAGGAAAGTGGCGAAGGGGGGAGGGAGGGAGGGGAAGTGGTTGTGGTGGGAGTGGAGCTGGCGGAGTTGCAGCGAAGCGAAAGTGTAGAAAATGCAAGGGGCTCCGAACTACTACCTGTGGTCTGTAAGCGGAGAGAACAATATTCTGCGTCCTCCGTCTCAGGACCGCAATATAGAATCCTATTAAACTCCCACTAAAGTGTCCCTTACACATGCCAACAGAACAAATATGTAGAATATTATCGTCATTTGAAGTACATTGATACAATGGACTTCCCGTCGACAATCTTCCCTTTTCGAAAAAAAGAAAGAAAGAAAGAAAGAAAGAAAATCGATTCCTTTGCTAGTTCTGCGTGCGCAATGAAAATCCTCCGCACTAGACCGAGACACTCCCTGTAGTTGTGATGCGTTCAGTGGTAAAGGAGGCTGTGGTTTATTCGGCGGGGCGGCGGCACAGTTCCTTCCCTTGGAGCTGACCGGCTTTGCCTCGAACCCTCGGTGCCTGCGCCGCCGCCTTATCACTGCCTCACTCACTCCCCCTTTTCCACCCCACAACGAATCCCAGCGTTAACGCGCTTTCGGTGCAGCGCAAAGGATTTGAATTGCGCGTCCGGATGCACCACAGACAAAACTAGTTTCATCGAAAACGAAAGTTTCCGACGAGAAAACAACTGTACCGAACTTCCTAAAATTACGATAAGAATACACTCTATATTTTTATTTTGGTCTGAACAATTAAGGAACATACTATACGGAGAGCATTCAATAAGTTATCTACCTGAGAATGAACATGAAATTTGATAATTGAACTGATGGAATTCATGTTACGTGTGTTACGTGTTAGTTGACGATGTACAATTGTTTCAGTGAATCGTATAAGTAAAATGTGTTCCATTTGTATTACTGTAACTTACGATGTATAAAAGATTTTCATTATAATAAACTAATGAAATATCGAAAGACTTTATCTACAACAGAAACTCATCTCTTTAATTTTGAATGTAGTCCCCCTTGACTTCAACACACTTGGTCCATTGATCCATCGTCCAGTGTACAGGGTCCATTGATTCTCCAGTGACCTAATACCCTTCGAATTAAAAAAAGCACCGATCAGAGCAGCGGGCCACTAGAATTTTCCTTGGGACAGCAGCCGAAATCCACTTCCGTTGGGACTCGCACCCAAGAACCTGGCGTTCAGGGTCGAAGCAGAGACTTCAGCAATGCTGGCTGTGAGTTAAACTCGGCCGGAGAAAGTAGCAAGAACGACGTTGCGGCGCGGGACGGTGGTGATAACGGGGGTGGCGAGGAGAGGGAGGTGGCGTGGTGGGTCGGTGGTGGCGGGGCTGGGGACCTTTCTGGAGTTATGAAGGCAGGGACGAATGTTGGGAGCGCGAGAAGGCGCAGGGAAGAGTTGAGGGGGTCGGAGCGTAGAGGGGTAGGTCAAGGAGAAGCGGGGCGGGGAGTGTAGGGGGAAGCGGAGAGGAAACGGGTGGTGGTGGGGGGTGTGAGGAGGGATGGGGTGGTGTAGATGCCGCGACGCCGGTTTCTAATGGTCGGCCGCATGGCGACGACGCAAAAACAGACCAGGAACGACGGACCCGCTTTGCCGGGGTGCACACAGCACTAGCTGGGGTTTACTGTCGATGAAATCTATGTGTTTGTTCCGAAATTCGGCGGCGGATTTATACGTCTTATAGTTTTCACGCGATAAACCGAAGTGGTTTTGCTTTATAAACTACACGTGCTGATGTTTTAAACTAGTTTGGTAATACTGTTACTTTGTACATATTAGTTTGGGAATACAACTGTGAAATACATTTTATATCAAAAGGATATCATAACATCATTGCACTGAATTACGACGAATATTCTCTGTTGGTATGTTTGTCGACCATGTGGACGAAAAAGCAATGTTTGTAAACAAATATTGGGTATTTTAACGGAGAATTTCTTTGATTGTCATTAATAACAAATGACTTAATTTTTAATCTTCGTCAGTTTCCTTACAAGTTCACTTTTAGTTCAGGTATCGATTTCGCAAGATTTATTACACAAGACTAACTGATAAACTCGTAAATCTACAAGTAATGGAGATATTTGTAGTAATAATAATCTGAAAGTCTGTATCCTGTCAGAATTTGTGCTAAATAGGGTACATCTTAAGTGGTTGATTTCATGACGACATTTTCCTTGATTCAGTCATCCGTGCCAAATGAACGGCGACAATGAGGAATTTGAACAAATTTGAATTTCAAAAATCAATAGTGTAATAGTGCATAATAAGTATTATTGATTATCTGTCTTCAATATTCTTTCTGGAGTTCTTGGAAATCGGAATACACCATCAAGTAGTATTTCATTCGGAGAGTATTGTGTCATCGATGTCAACATGCAGAGCCATTGCTCTAAAAAAAACTAAGGGAAAATTTAATTTGTAGATCATGCCTTATAAATCACTACTCAGACCTTCAGAGCGGCCGAAAAACAGAGTTTTCAGGGTCTTGGACCACAATTTCCCAGTCATGCGCGATAGTAAGGTAGCGTCAGGTGTGTAGCGGATTGCATTTGCCCCTGTAAATCTACAGAATTTCGCATTGTTCCTTTGAAATCTGTTTGTGCTGCACTGCGGAGTAATTATCCACCAAAAACTAACACATTTTCGTAATTTTCTGTCCATGGCTTCTTATAGCTGGTGCATCTTTCCTTGGCGTATTTTTTGTAGAGAGATAACATTAGGAGGTTAACTCTGGGGCGTGGCTGTGACAAGGAGTCACCAGTAATTGGCTGATAGATTGTTACTGATTTCGGGCGCATCAACTACTCAGGTCATTATTCCCGTAAGTGTGGGGAATTTTTTTTCATCTGGAGGTGTCGGTAATCTTCCCCCACTGTATGGCAAGATCCGGCGCCGACCTACCGTCGACTAGCGGGGTTTTCTCCAACCAGGTATCTCTCAGCAATGGACCACATCCCTAGCCGGGCAACGTCTAAGCCCCCGAGCGGTCTCCCGGTATGTGTGGTACTGTAACGCATGTTAGTGTAAGTGTGTGTGTGTAAGGGGAAGAATAGGACAAGGAAGAGGAGGGAAATATCGCACGTTCTCCGTGGCCCGTTTGTTAGGGTACTGCGCCAGCATTCGCCTGGTGTTGATCGGAGAAAGCACGGAAAACTACCGATCGGAGCAGCCGTCCGCCAGAATTCTCCTCCAGGCAGCGACAGTGAACAAGGATGCGTGCGACAGTGAGGAAGAGTTTCTGCGCACGAGGCGAAAGTGGAATCTCGTCTTGGCGCGGGACGGCGTCGAGCGATTTACGTAACAGGCTAACGCCCGCTGGACGTCCGCACAATGGCGCAACGAAAGCCTCCCCTCGCCCCTCCCCACTCACCCCTCCCCATTCCATGGCAAGCGCTGGAACCGACTCGCTCCTCACGCGGCAGCTCAAAAACGGCGCCTCGTTCCGCGAGATGTATGGGCTTCGTTGCAGTTGCGGTGACGAGCGAAATCGTTCTGTGCGATGACGTTTACGCCATTTTCCCTCGGAGGATCAAAATACCTGACAGCGACTCGGAGAACCATTTCTTCTCCTAACATGTAGATTCTGCGTGAGAGAGTTGTGTGCATGTTGCAACAACTTTTATATTGACAGTTAGTTAGTCCGGAAAAATGTGTAGTATGAAACGAATAAGATGAAGGCTACATAAATATCTGAAGACGAATTTCTGAATATCTGAAGACGAACAAATAAATATAAAACGGTATATAATATAAATTTAAAACACATAATATCAAAATAATTCCTTATTTATAGTGCATTTAGAAACAAAAATAATGTACACAATTGCAAATTACATTAATAAAATATATATTAAACCAATTTTTAAAATTAAAATAGCGTACCCGGCAGAATTTCTTTTTATTTTCGAGAGCAGAGATAGACACCGTACAGACGTAGGATCTTAATGACCAGCAAACAATCGCTGTAGCATTGTCATTGTAGTGGTACACGTCTGCGAGAACCAATCTCTCTTGTAAATTTATTTAAACTGGATGTCACTGTTACTTTTCCCCACCTAAAGACAATAATTACAACGCTCACGCGCCCATGTCGCAACATACGAAATGCAGTGGAGATGGAGTTAAACCACACAGACAGCGTGCATCTCTCCGCGTGTACACGAGGCACCTCGCCTCATCAGTGCATAATTCTGAATGAAATAAGAAAATGTCAATTTTTTTACTTAAAATTATTTTTAAAAATTCATTAAGTAGATTTTTTGCGAAATAAATTTTAAGAAAATCGAGACTAATAAAACTAGTGAGAACCCGTGCTATTAAATCGCACGGTTAGTCAAATAACCAAACTGTTTTCTGGTTAAATTATTTTTTTTGTACTCCAGCATTATAAACGACCTAACCTCACTAACTCTCATACTCAAGATTTCTATTCAATGTCGAAAATCGCGTTCACGTGCTTACATGACCTTCACTAAAATGAAACAAACAAAACATGCTTGAGACTTCTACATTCTGAAAACACAATGTACACGTTATATATGTGAAACTAGTGGTGCTACAACAGCACTTACTTTCCCGTATTAGAGGAAACAGTTAAGTAGTACTGTAATATTGCACTTTATGCGCTACTAACATCTTTGCTTGGAACTCACTATTTCCATTGCAGTGTTGTCAGAACTACGTGAATTCTACAACTTCACAAGAATAGAATGCAAAAGTTTTGTAACCCTGTATTGGAAAAAGAAGCCTGATACCCTGGAAATATAGAAATGCCTTCCATTGGGCCATGATTAGGGAAGAGTATTTTAAAACCATGCAACAAATTCTCTACTCACTACAAATGGTACAGCATTTGGTGCAAAACTAAATATTTGCCTGCAAATATCAACATAAATTAGACAATTATAACTCCTTTTCATACAGCTCCATTAGGTCACAACAATGACACTAATTCACAGATACTCGCGAGCGCAAAGTGAATTCCATTGTTGCAGACCCTGCATTGTCGCTATTCTGAGAGCTATTAATTCTTTTTACTTATTTCAAATATTTCAAAATAAACAATTTCTAAAATATTAATGTGTAAGTCTATAGCAAAGTTCGAATGTAAGAAACGAAGAAAGAAATAATAATATACAAAATTGCACATTCTAATTTACGACGCATCCAGCAGTCCAAAGCGCAATAAATTGACAGCGGCCTATTACGTTTGTCACAAAATTAAAGAAAAACTACTCGTATTTTGAAAAAATTAAGCATGACCGTATTTATTTTATTTATTTATTTGTCAATATTCGGAATTGCCACATACTCTTTCTTGCCAGCTACCATCTATCATCGCCAAAAGTACATTTTTTTTGTCATTTTCTTAATTTTTCGGTTTCCTATTGGTAGAACAGAAACATTAATTTTAGAATATTAAAGAACACAAAAACCTAGCCGTAAATGGCAATTTTCTTTTAAAAATTATGTGCCGTTTAAGAGAAAATGGCGTTTTAGCGATACTAAAAATGCGAAATTTGAAGCACATTTTCACAGAAAATTTTTGAGTTTTCAAAATACTTTATTTGAAGTTATTTGAAGCACTTACACTCACAAATATAATCATCTTTACAAATTGCGGATAATGTGCATATTAAAGATGTGAGAGATCTTTCAAAAAATTTACATTTATATAATTTTTGAAAAAAACAAAAAAACTCAAAATAAACTTCACGCTATACTAATGAGTGTAATTAGCACTATCCGTTACAAAAGTTTCAAGAAAAAAATTGCAGCCATATACGAGAAAATGACGTTTGAGCATTTCTGAAAATGCCGAAATTTGAGCTACTTTTCACAGAAAACGGTAGTGTTTTCGAGAAACTTTACTTGACATTATTTAAAGCATATATACTGGTAAATATAATAATGTAAAAAATCGCCGATAATGTAAATATTAACGACGTGAGAGACAAGTTAAAAAATATACATTTTTGTAATTTTTGAAAAAACCAACCGATAGACCAAAATGGCTTTTATGTCATTGATAGAGTACATTTACCACTATCCCTACCAAAAGTTTAAAGAAAAAATTTGGAGCCGTTTTTGAGAAAATGTTGTTTTTGCAATTTTTTAAAATTGCACATATTGCACGCAATATTGCACGAAAACTACCAAAATTGTGAAAAACATTTACATGACCTTTATTAAAGAACTCAATATGCAGAACAAAGTTTATTTGAAGAAAAAATCTCTATCTTCAATTTTGTAGTTGGAGAAAGACGCCGAAAAAAATTCAAACTTCCACAATATTCGAAAATTCAGAGCTGTACGTGAAAATCGGACCTATGCCATGTTAAAAAGTGTATTTTCCTCTATTCATACAAGAAATTTAAAGAAAAAATTTGGAGCCGTTTTTGAGAAAATGTTGAAAATCCCCGGGGGGCTTTATATAAAGTACCCCCAAATTTTAAAGAATCTTTTTCAAAATCACAAAGCTTCGACTAGAATCAGATCGACTGGGGAATATCAATTTTGAAGAAAATCAACCGAACGGTTTAGGCGCTAGCGTTGACCACAGACGGACAGACAGACGGACGGACGGACGGACGGACGGAGGGACGGACGGAATGCCGTCAATCGATTTTTAAGTATAAAGAAGCAACAAATCATGGATTTTGACCACACCGCGTGTTAGGGGATTTTTTTTTTCTTAATTTAGCAACTGGTTTTTATTCGTTTTCACGGCCCGGCAATTAATTTTTTTCCGCCGAAAATTGGCCATTTTTTCGCGCAGCATTACACTAAGTATATCACTCCGTGTATACGTACGTATACGGGAAAGTAAAAAATACTTTATTTCCGTAACTTTCATTCAAAGGCTACGTATAAACACGTTGATGGAATCAGTTAATAAAATAATGTATTGTATGCAAAAATGAAGATCACTAATCTCTTCTATTTCAAGATCTCTATTCAATGTAGAAAATCACGTTCACGTGTTACACAACCTACACTAAACTGAAACAAACAAAAATGTTTGAGAAACATTCACTTGTCTCCCGCCACCGTACTACAGTGTAATTTTCTTCCGAAAGATCGCACGGCAATAAGAAATTACAGATCCCGAATTACTACTTTTTTTAATATTTACGTATTTTTTACACACTTTTTCAATACGATTGCCCCATTTGCAGCTGAAAAGAAACACGACTTTTCAATCCATTGCTTCTTTATACAGATCGGTTTCGTATGTCGCTCAATTTATTCAAAAGACCAAACAGCACTTTCAGAAGTACTATATAAGATATTTGAAAAAAAGGAAAAATGTATGTAAAATGTGTAATTCAGAACAAAATATAAAACAACAAATTTTCTAATTGTGTTAACATTGCCCTTATTCACCGAGAGAACAATTTTCAGAATACAGAAACACAAAATTACGTAAGTGTCCGGTCCCTAGATATCAGATACCCTCCCATATACTATATTTGTTAACTCTATAGCAACGTAAATAATGTACGTATTATACATGTGTGAAGTGGCACTCTTCATGAGATTTCGGTGTGATCTCGTTTCTGCCGCAGCTCAAGTTGCAATTCATCAGTCACTGGTTACAATGAAAGCATTTCAGATCCATTCAGAACTTTATTAGTCCAACTGCCAGGCATGTAAAGCATCTAAAGGGAATGGCAAAGAAAACAACACGGTGTGTTTTGACATTCCAAAGAACACGTAGAGCGGATTGGAACTCGAGAAACGACACCCGATACGCGCGTGAGAAACCCCTGCGTGAGTTCGTGTAACGCGATTCACGATGCAGAGGCCGCAACGGCACTTGTGGAGAGAGTTTTCAGCAGGTGTGCCAACTAAAACACTGTCAAAATATTGTTTATTTGCATTTATTTTATACGTGTATATGTGAGAGATATGAGAGAGATGGAAAGGCAGAGGAAAATAGAAAGACAGAATGAAAGAAAGAATTAGAGAACTAGAGAGACAGAAAGAGAGACAGCTAGAGAGAGAGAGATCTGATGCCACGATGATGCACATTTAACTCGAAAAGTATTTTTAAATCGATTGAAGAGTAGTACAATGCATTAGCAGTTTTTTGATAAAAAAGTAACATTCGAGGATCAGTTTCAAAATTAGCATTTAATGACGGATCTAGCAGTTTCCTGTGCTGAAAATGACTCATTATCTTCGTGTTTAGAAATGCTTTTCAAGAGAAAGGCAGGAGGCTATGTCCTAAACTCGGCGGCATTTAACATTTTGGAAAGAGAAGGCATAAAACTTCTCTTCATTCCACGCGAACAACACTTGCGTGATTGTGGTAAAACGAACAGGGATTCCCTTGAGCATTCAGCTTAATATACAAGAAGAAAAACGCAGGTTGGACAATTCGTACTACAGCCACGTACGTTTCGAGGAGGAGAGTTGCCAAAAGTGAACTTGACTTTAGTACAAAGCGTTACAGCAGTGAATTGAGTGCGTCTGCTTACAGCATATCCAATGTGTTGCTTATTCCTCGTTTTACATTTTTTGTTTTTTTTACATGATTTGCAAATATCTATTCGTTCTTTCCAGTTTCTCTCAAGTGCACTATACTCATTTCATGAGCACAAATCTGAGCAAAAACACCAGTTTTCGAGTAATTCATAAACAGCAGTCAATTAAGTCTAATAGATGAAAATAATTACTACGGACATTGCAGCAGAGAGAAATCGATAATGATCAATAATCAATAAGAAATCTATTACAATTAGATTACAGTTAGATTTAAAAGTTACAAACTTTGTTACTGTATGTTTTTTGGGGATTGTGAAACAACAGTTTGAAGGAAATTAATGAAATAGTTTTATCTATACGTGTCAGAAAGTACTTAACAAAATGCGCCACATTATTGGAAGAACTACAATAATAAAACAGACATATCCAGTATTTGAAAAGAAAGTAATACAAAATTATCAACTCCGAGGGAAATGGAAAAGGAGAAGTTACATTCTAAGACCATTTAGATAAGTCTGCTATTCTAAATAACACCATTGTAGAGTACAATTTAAAATTGGTACATTATTAGCAAAACACACCCACATTTTACATCAAACGTTTCGTTGTTCTTTTCCACCCGGAAATGAAATCTCGCCGAGACTCTTCCTCGCTTTCAAGCACGATAAGAAATTCGCGCCAGCAATTATCGCAACGCGTGATAATTCCAGAGTACTCAACAGGGAAGAGGGATTTTTACAGCGTGAGCCGTAAATTCGGTCAGCTTTATGCTCATCGCCCGACGCCGAAAAAGCAAGCGCCGGGGCTGTTTAAACGCGTGATACATCGGCACGACATAATAACCCGGGCCCCGTTTCGGCAAATATTTCAACGCAATACGCAACTCCCACGGCCGGCCCGCCCGCCCGCCCGCCCGCTCACCAACCGTCCACGCCCGCCCATCTGCCGAGCCCGCCCCATTTACAGCAGCGAGCGAAGTAATCACTGTAATTGCGCAAACAGAGTTTCAAGATATGTCAACAAATTACCGCAAACGTGACAAACGGCGCCTCTAATTTGGCTAATAGCAATAAAGTAATAGTAAAAACGTTCGTTTTATCAGTGATAATCCATCACGCCGCGCCGCCGCGCCCGCCTGGTACCTGCAGTCCCGCGCCGCGCCGTGCCGCGCCGCGCCGCGCCACGCGGTGCCGCAGGGCCAGGAAGCTGTGGATAAATATTTGGGTTCCGCCGCGCCCGCAGCGGTCCGTCGCACTGCGGCGGCGGGGGAAGCGGTGGAGGGTAGAAGCTGTGGAGGGTGGAGGTTGGAGAGGAGGGAGTAGGGTGGAGGGTGGATGGTGGAGGGTGGGGAGGGTGGAGAGTGGAGGCGGCGAGGGTTAGGAAGGGCTGAGTGTGATGTGATGTGCCGGCGAAGGCGGTGGATTGATTGCTTGATTGATTGATTGTTCGTGATTCCAGACGCATCAACTACTGAAGTCATTATTAACGTAAGAGTAGTGCTTTTTTCCTCGGGAGGTGGCGGTGGTCTTTTCCCCGCTGGTTGACGAGATCCGGCGCCGACCTACCGTCGACTAGCGGGGTTTTCCCCTCTACCAGGCATCTCCCACCAGAGGGGGCACCGCCCCACTCGGGACAAGCCCTAAGCTCCCGACTGGTCTCCCGGCATGAGTGGTAGTGTAGGGCATGTTAGTGTAAGTGTGTGTGTGTGTAAGGCATGAGGGTAGGTCAAAGAAGGGGAAGGAAAGATCGCGCGCGGTCTGTGGCCTGTTTGTTAGGGTACTGCTCCGTCATTCACCTGGTGTTGATCGGAGAAACCACGGAAAATTACCGGGCAGAGCAGTCGGCCGCTAGAATTCTCCTCCAGACATCGACTGAATTCGACCTAGCTGACATGCTAGTGTCGAAAGTCCTGCCGCCGTCGAGACTCGAACCTACCCCTCTCTCCGACAGAGGGATTGCGATGGACCCCCTCTCCGTCTTGCGATGGCGGTGGAGGTGAAAGTGACGGTAGTGACGACGGCGGAGGCGGTGGTTGCTGTAATGGCAAGAGCCGGGCTGGCATGGGAAGAATGGGGGGGGAGGATGGGTGGCGTTAATAATAGGCATGGACGCGATGGCGGCGGTTGAGGTAAAGGTGGTGGCAGTAGCAGGGTTACTGCTGGAAGCCATGGCGGTGATGATTGCGGAGACGGGAGCAAGAACGGTGGTAGGGGCCGAGGTGGGAGGGGGGCAGGGATGGTGGCGGTGGTGAGGGGGAGGGGGAGGTGGTAGCGGCGGGGATGGTGGTGAAGGCTATGGCGGCAGCGGATGTAGAGGAACTGCTGGTGTGGTGGTGGTGGTGATGGTGGTGGTGGTGGTGGTGGTGGTGATGGTGGTGGTGGTGATGGTGATGGGCGCGGGGGCAGGGGGCAGGGACGGGGGTGGGGGCGGTAGCGGGTGTGGTAAGAGGAGAGTGAGAGGGGCGAGCAGCAACAAGGGCGATCGCGGGACGATATGGATAGCCGGGATGACAGATGAGCGCACGTGATCCCTGCACCAGCAGGGGTGGCAGAGGTGATTTCGCTGATTTGGGGTAATACTAGAGGTGGCGCTTACAGCAGTGATTATGGAACTGAAAGTAGTGGTATAGTTGCAAATGACTATGTGCACTGTCCTCTTTAATGCTATTATGTTCACTATCATCTTTATATTATACATTATTCCAAAACTGAAATGATGTTGTAGAATAAGTTTCGTAGCATTGAGAGGTTATTCCTCATCACAGAAATTATTCCTTTTGATTCATAACGTGTATATAAAAAATTATATTTAATTGTTAAGGGAAACAATTTTAATTTAATTGCAAATAATTTGACAAATAAGGAGCCCCCGTTTTGATTTACTTTGCCCAACTCCCGAGATTTTTATTGCCTTACACTTTCTGATTTAGTTTTTCAGTCGCCCAAAGAAAACCTCTAGTTCTATACATGTTTTTTACGCACATTACTTGCAATTTCCTTCTTTCAGAGTTAAAAGAGATCGTCTCCTTACGTTGTCCAAAGATGTTTGACGCCTTATTTCTGAAGATCGTCTTTCAGTTGGCATTTCGTAGATTCGTAGATAGGATTTTCATAGATGCCCATAACTCTTCCGATGCCCACGAATTGTATAAAATTTTTATTCATTCTCCTGTTTTTTTCTACCATAGTGATTCTCAACCCTTTTAGCTACAAGATTTTTTTAAAAAAATACCCAACTTGTATTTCGCATCCCCCCTATCCCAACTCAACAATCCTACAGGTAGAAGGTTACTGGTATAATTAACTTCTTCATATTTAATATACGTTCTGGCTCTCTCATCTCAGTGACTCGGAAAACTTGGCCACAAAAATACTGAAAGTATGAATTCCATTAACCACGTCTTACCTCTGTGGAAAGTGTATTTCGTATATGGTAGCGCCAAAGTACTAAAGACGATTGTCTCTTGCTTTCTTGAAATGATCTCACTAAAGTGTGTTTCTAACATGGACCCACATATGAAGAAATTAAACGAAAAACACATAACACTAGTTTATTGTGTTTACATGTTTCTTTACAAATTTACATAAAACATTTACAATACATTTTCACGAAAAAAATGATTTCATTATTGTTTACGTTTTAAGTTTTAGTTTAATTTCTCAATCCCCCTGGTGATGGGGGATTGCAATCACCACATTGAGATAACCTGCTTTAAAACGTTAAATTAATGGATGGAAACAAATACAACGTTGAGGGTTGCGTGAGTGAGTATTGAGGAGAGTTCGGCGAAGGTGCAGCTGATGATCCGAATAGTGGAGTAGCCACAGTTGGTATCGCCCGGGCAAAAACTGGCACCTCTCAACCACCGCTACCACCCTAGCAATTAATAAAAAAATATATTACTGAATAAAAAAGAAAAATATTAATTAAATATAAAAATATATATTACTGAATAGTTTAAACATTTTTAATAAAAATACAAGTATTTTGCACGTGGCTTTTATCTATAATACTTTAAAACTACATTAAATTTAGAATAATTGAAAAATAACTTTAAAATAAATAATCTAATGAGGTATTACTAAATAACAAATGCAAATAACAGTATTTTATAAAACACTTTTCGAGACTTAAGGGTGACAAACTTATCTACAGTTCAGCAAAATGCATATTTTTTTAAATACCTAACTCATTAAAATTATGTAATTCAAACCATAAAATTTTCTACTTGGGTCACTCTTACAATGGTGGCACCTGGGACGGACCGCCCCCCTGACCCCCCTTATCTAAGCCGCTGGATCCGAGCCCAGAGAGCGCGTATGAATTCGGACGAGGCCCGGCTGACTGCGGAACTGACGGCGATGCAGTTGGAGCGAACACAGCGAGAGAGTTTTACATTAGCCTGAGAATGATGATGGGAACGGCTGTTGTGCAAATGATAGTAAAGGTATTCGTGAAGAAGTAAAGGTGACTGTAGGGCTGGGCAGGTAATGGTAATGGTCCTGATGAAAACGGTGGCTGTGATAATGGTTAAGTGATTGAGTAATAGAGGTAATGGTGGTAATGTCACAGCTGAATGGCTTGTGATTATGATTACGACGCTATTAAATACATTGATGTTATAGAAACGATGTTGGATGTGTTGATGCAAGCTACGGTCATTGTGATTGCGATAGTAGTTACGGTGTGATTGTGGCTATGGTGATGCTAGTGGTAGTGGTAGCGGGGTTGATAGTAGTAGTGATATAAGTAGAAATCGTTGTAATGGTAGAGGTAGAAGTATTGGTAGTGATAGTGATGTAGTGCTTGTGATTGTTATAAAGTGGTCATGATTGTTGTGGAATGGTAATGAAACGATTGTTATTGTTAGTGGTATAATGGTAGTGGAGGTGGCCGAGATGGTGGTAGTGGTGGTGATGGTTGCCGAGGTAGTGGTCATGATGGTAGGGGGGATAGCGGTGGAAGGAGTAACAACGACAGTGATGATGAAAGTGATAACGATTGATGGTTGTGGCTGCGGTGTTGGTGTTGGGTGGTAGCAGTAGTTGCGAAGATGTGGTTGCGGTGATAGCGCTAGCGGTTGTACTACTTGTGGTAGTAGCAGTGGTGGCACCGGTGACAGTCGCGCTGCTGCTCATGACGGTCGGTGGTCGAAGACAACGGCACGAAAGAAGGCAGCGGAGCTTGGGAAGGAGCCGGCTGGCCGGGCCGAGGCGAGCGGCGGGCGACAGAGAGAAATTTGGATGTGGGGGGCGTCCTCGCTGCGTGGGCTGAAATCGTGCCAGGTGTCCGCGCCCGCGCCCGCGCCCGCGCCCGCACTTGACAAGGGCTGCGCGTCCGCGCGCGGCGGACGACCTTGCCAAGGCGCCGCCCATGAGAAAGAGCGAGCGGACGAGAATGCTGAGGAGGCTGCGGGACGAGAGAGGCAATTCGCGGTCGAGACGTCTGGCCTTTCATTTGGAGCCATCCAAATACAAACCGCGGTTCCTGCGAGGAGAATTTCAAACACATGTTTGAAGTGCACACTACCCATTAGCGTGTTTGGGCAAATGGTTAAAATAGCGGTTGCCAAAGAAGCAGAACAAATTTTTTCACTAAGTGGCATTTATATAATGACAACTACGTATTGTTTCTCTTATTATTGTATTGTATACATCTAATTGAATTGTATTGTATGTATTGTTCCTTCTATATTTGTCATATTTTTTGCTCAACTGCCTGTGAGCGTACGATCATTTGCAGGAATAAATTGTTATTACTATTATTATTGTTATTATTATTAACTTCAATGAATTTCAAGTAGATTTTTAATCAATAATGCCTGAAACAATATATTTACGTATCACCAAGAAAGTGCTGTTGCTCTGCATGTTAATTGCATATTTTGATATGTTAAATAAAATTAGGCTTGTAGGTAATATGCAATTTCAGTTCTCGATCTTATTCCAAACTCATTCATACTGATCAATCCTAACTTCAATAAAAAGAAATGTTTTTCCATACCGTACCATTTACTCACAAATTACAGGTCTGTGATTTTTTTCTCACTGAGGTGTTACGAATGCTTATCGCACAACCAAGATTAATAAAAAGTGATAGTCAGTTGTTAAAAATGCTTAGCGTGGACGAGAAACGTGATCATTTGTAGTAAAAGGTAATCGCGAAAAAACGCTGAAAACAGAGCACGTGGTGCAGGGAATGATGAAGGGCGGGAATACGAAGTGAAAGAGATAGTGGCGTCGCGGAGAGAAAATACATGGAAGCGAGGTGAAATGGAGAGTAACAGAGATAAGACCGCAAGCAATGTGCTGCTACACCTAAGACAAATAGCATTGCAAGGGCGATAAAGATCCAATGCCGATGCCAGAATCAGCAAAATGGCGAAAGGAGAAAAGTGCGAACACAGAAACCACAAGGAAGAAATCTCACAAATCAAAATACGATAAAATTTTTAATGCCAAAATGTCTGCAGAAACGTGGTAGAAACTGCAAAGTGATTTTCAATGTATGAGATAAAACTAAAAGTTACATAATATACACGTAGCTAAAAAGAGATTACGAGGAAGTTAGTTAATAATACGTGGGCGCAGTAGCGAGATAAGATTACCTTTTGACATTTTCTAACTGAATGCATATTGATTATTGGTTTTATGTTGACTTCGTCAGTATCCTTCAATACAGAGGACATAATAATCAGACATTTCATCTAGTGCAGGGAGCTTTCCTATATTGGATATAATAATAAGCCATTTAGTCTATTTTTAAAACGTCAGTAAGTAATATTTAAAGGTGAACGGATAATAAAAACCCATTACTTACAGGTGAATTAAAAAAACGAATATTTGTGTTAAATATTATTTTTAGCAGGATTAAATACTTGGCAATTAGAGACTAGTAGTAGCTTAAATTTTCGAACACAACCATACGTCAGTAATTTTGTTTTTTTTTTTTATTTACTTTAAAAAAATAATACAGCACTATACTCCGAATTCAATGTCAGGAATTCATTTAAATTTAAACGTTTGATTTTCAAAATATAAAACAAATGTATTTTTAAACATCTCTTGCTTTGTTTGCTCATGAGGATTTTGAGTAATGACTGAAGCATTCATAGACAAGTGGCAATATTATAATAATACAAACTGTTACCAATAATTAAAAAAAGTACGTGCTCGTACCACAACTTGACATATTTTCTTGTGCACCGGCGAAATACCATCGGACCTGATTTAAAAAGATGTTCGTGTCTGATTCAATTCCAGGATATTTCTTAGGAGTGGCGGAGTGCTTGCAGGGCGCCACCTGCCTCGTGGCACCGCGTGCCCCCGGCGCAAAACGTGATGCAACGCGGTGAGGGGCGGCCGCGAGCAAGGAGGTCGATAGACTGCCGCGAGCAGCGACTGTGACCGGCGGGCAGCGGTGGACGGAGCGCATTCGCTTCGCCCGGCGCAGCCTCCGCCGGACAATGAGAAACCGGCGGGGCAGGCCGCTGCGGGGGATTCGGGATGCATTTGGGTACAGATGAAGCCTCCAAGGCTTCGTTTTATTCCCTTTTTTACTCTCTTGTACACGATACGATGTACGGACAAAGTCTATTTTTTTTTCGCGAATCGGCCGCTATGGACCACACGAACGTGCATTTACGCACGCAAGACATCGTTTGGGGGGATCAGCATTTCTGATGAGTCCATTTTACACCCCAGGATTATTAAGCGTGGGGATATGGAAGATGAATTGATGATGATTATGAGGGGTGAGAGGACGACACACATATACAGACACAATTACATCCATGTCCGAGGTGGGACTCGAACCCGCGATCCTGAGGCTCGAGATCGACACGGCAATACTGTTTTAGTGATCTCGGCCACGGGGCCAACAGAGAAAGTCTATTGTAATGCTGCAAAAAAAACTCGATGGCGAGATTTTGACGGCAATACTCGTTGTGGCAGTTTTTCAAAACGTTTCAATGTCTGTATGCTTGTCTGTGCACAAAAGAAGCGCCTAAACCTGCAAAATGGAAACGCATTTTCTAAGTTTTCGGAGTGCTTGCACCCCTTTTTAACAAATACACTTGAAACGATTTTTTTCTTAATGTAATCTTTTCTTCAAAGTTATGTCTTTAAATGCTATCAGGCACAATTTTACAGAAATAAGAGTTTTTGCGTAATTTTTAATGAATTCAAGATAATTTTCCATTTCCTCAAAAATAACATCAAATTTTCGCTTTAAACTTGTTTTAAGGATAGAACACATTCTTTGGTATATATTCATTAAAACGTTTGAATTTTCAAATTTTGCAATTCCCTATTATTTTGGAATCTCCCGCGCTTCGTTTGATGAAGTTTCCAAAAGGTCTGATGTAGTGAGTAGTACACTAGTTGCAACAGTGTAATTTTGTGTAAACATTACAAATTATATAAAAAAGTATGACATATTGTAGCACTACTGTAATAGCGGGACGATTTCTAAGCTCCCAATTGGTCTCCCATGTAGTAGTGCATGCATGTAAATGCATGTCTCAGAGGAGAGGAGAATGTAGAGGACGGAAAGATCGTGCGCGGTTCGCAGCCTTGCGTGGTAATTTTTTAACATTCTTACGTTGATGTCTCAAAGAAACAATATTCGTTTTATGTACTTTATTGTACATCGTATGTACATTGTATTGTATTTTGTATTGTATTGTGTGCTTATGTGCCTCTTAGAAATCTATCACCGGGTGTTAAACCCTAAGTAGGTCAATTATATCCATCTATCTATCTATCTATCTAAAAACTACCAATCAGAGCAACTGACTGCTGGAATTCTCCACCAGATAGCGGCTACACTCGACCTAGCTACATCGAAAATTCCGTCACAGTCGGAGCTCTGGACCTCCCGTACAGAGTCGCTGGATAGTCCGTGGCAATGCCGACTCTAAACTCCACTCAGCCGCCAGCATGTCCAAAAGTCACGTGAACCCACTGCAGCTATCAATGCTGGTCTACAATTCAGTTTGCATCGAGATCCCTGAGGCAAAATCTCAGCTCCTCGTTCCGAGTGCGCGACTAATGTTTACCGGAACACTGAAGATGAAGAGAGCTCTCTCCGCGAAGCCTGAGATTGCATTCATTAACGTGACACGGCCCTGCCGCGCCCGTTGCCAAACACTCCTTCAGCACTTTCGAAGTCACTCGAGTATTTACCTCTTGCCCGGCTGCTGAACTCACTACAGTGAACTGGTTGCGAGAAAAGGTGTATTTCTGTCATCGTCACTTACATCGTAATGCAGTTTACGTTCTTCTAATTTCCTACCTTTCTACCACTAGCCCGCGATGTTCAATTTCATCAAGCTTTAACTAAACGTATAGTACACCGATGTTTAATCACAGAAAAATCCCTGTAATATATATATATATATATATATATATATATATATGTGTGTGTGTGTGTGTGTGTGTGTATGTGTATGTGTATGTGTATGTGTATGTGTATGTGTATGTGTATGTGTATGTGTATGTGTGTGTGTGTGTGTGTGAGTGTGTGTGTTTTGGCACACTCACTCGGGATACTTCCGTGTCCCGTGCCTCTCATTTTAAACTTCTCCAGCATCATTCATCTCACCATCATCGCCATCATTATTCCTATCATCAATTCACTAGATCATCAGTAATGAGCTTCAATTACCTCACCATTTCATGAGCCATCGAATTGCAATAAATGAATAAGTGAATAACAAAATACATAAATAAACAACAAAACAAATTACCAAATACATAAGCAAAAATAAGTAAATAGCAAGATCGGCTTGTGGCTTTGTACTCGTTTCATTTTATTGCGTTGCACACCCGCGGCGCCCACTGCTGTCCAGAGTGACGTCGCAGTTGTCACCTTCGGACCGGCACTGCGCGTCGCAGCGGTGTTGCCACCTTCCTTGAACCACCTGCCGTCAATTGTCTCCGCAGCTGCGCGCAACCACAGTCGCTCTCGCTGATTTGAGCGCACCGTCACCCGTTACACAACCGACGCTTTTGTGGAACTCGTCCTCAAAAATCTAACGTTTCTGTTTTTCTCAAAATCAGTATTTTTACATACTAATCTAGCAACCCGCGTCCTTCCGTCACTCAGGGTTAGACCATTTCAAGTCCACCAATCGAGACAAATGAGGTATAATTCGACAAGTCTTCATCTCTTGAAAGGGAAATGATCATCTCGTCACGGATTCCTCCAGAAAATTTTCAAAAATATGTCTTCTTTCAACTTTAAAACTTAAAAACATTTTTTTTTTTTATTTTTAAGCATCAACGGGTTTGGTCTGAGTTGAGATACCCACAAAGATGGTAGGTCAATAGATTCCTCAGGACAAGACAAAAAGAGAGTGGTACAAATCTGGCCGGTTCTCTCTTGGATGTTCTGGAAGAATTCAAGAAAAAACAAGTGTTTTTCATGGTTTTGTAGTTCATAGTGAGACGCATGTTGTCGCATAAAATATATTTCCAAGGGAGGCAAACAAGTTAAAGAGTTTGTTTAATGTATGATGAAAATGAATCACATTGAAAAGAAGATAAAGAGTAAAATTGTATGATTTCAGAAAAATAAGAAATACAATTTTATAAAGATAATGAAGTACTTTTTTATTCATTGATACTAAAATGTACGGAAAGCAGCATTGCCAGAAAAATAAATATAGTAGATATACTCGCCAGAGGCACCAAGTTAAGCAAATTTTTAATAACAGATACATCGTTCTACCAATGTTTTCTCATAAGCTTCGCCTTCGCAGTAATCTGTCTTGCCAGTTCTGAGAAATGAATCATTGTCGTAATCTGATTGTAGCGGAGCTTCATGTTGATAAATTAAAATTCAATCGTATTACATAGTATTACAAATTTTTTTGTAGCAACTCTATTTGAATATGTAGTTTGAAACAAAAACACATCAAGTGATTTAAGCTCAATCTGTTGATTCAAGATATGATTTTAGCTTTGTTAAATGTGCACAATGACACCTATGCACTGTTTGATAATACCTTAAGGAGATTTTCTTTTATTTGAAATATACCATTTCTCCGGAGATGTTGAGTTTTTCAAACAACGTGCGTGCGCTGATCAGCTCAAGGAGATGGAGTTTTTTCGAAATAACAGACTCATTTAGTCCTTGTGGGAGATATGCGGGATGAATTGAATACCAATTTGCGGTGGTTGAAGTGAAAGAATTGTGTTTCGTGCCTGCGACAGTTGTTTGGCTGCTGGGCGTAACTTGCCGCCGGTGTTTAGTGCGCGGTAGAACATTTTGCAAAAAATTTAATTAAGCGAGTTATTATTAGACAATATTATATCAATAAATGTAATAGATCACCATAACTAATTGGAATGTTGATGCATGCATTTTATCTATAATACAGTGTCAAAATACATTGATAGCTTTTAGATAAAATTTATCACGAAAGCAAGCGCTAAAGACCATTCCACACAAGTAATGGTGTGCTATTTTTGCGCAGTACGCGGGGTAACTAGACACAAAACTCGTAATATCAGTTTTTTAATGTTTATATTAGAGGCGAATGCAATTTAAGGACAATTCGATGCTAATTCATGACCATTTGGCTTTTACCGGAAAATAAAACATCTTTTGTTCCTATACAAATGACGAAAACCCAAATTTGTTAATAGAGGACAATGTCGTGCCAATAAGGGTGTATATACTCAACGGATTTTGGGAGATGTCGCCCATTCAATCTACAACGAAAATGAAAATAAAAATAGAAACCTTTTATTGAAAAAAATAAATAGCTGAATTTTAATTTCAGTTGGAACTGTTCAGGGACAGGACTGTTTTTATATCACATTCATATCAGCATCATATACGTTCTAATCAAATAAATAATTAACGTTGATTAAATAAAATAATAATATAAGAAGAAGTGCAAAACTTGCACAATCATTTATCTCTTGAAATTAGTGAAGATTTGAATAATATCTTATTAGAATGCGAGTTTTAACACACAAAACTACGAAGTATCTGTTCTATTCACTGACCATACACAAACTAAGCGAACGTTAATTAGCACAACAAGGGTCACTACGATCTGTAATGTAAGTACTTTCAAAAACATAACTTAAGAATTAGACGTTCAGTTCGGACACTAGTCCCATTTAATATTGACTCTATGCTAAAAATATGTTTCGATTTTTGTTATTCTAATAAAATCAAAGTTAATGTGATAGGGCGGAGTTTTAACTCAATATTCTAGCACTGAATTAAATGAAGCCATTTGCTGGAAGCTTGCACTGCAAGCATTGTTGTTTCACCCAACATTTTTAATTTTCATAAATTCGATTTAATAATACAAGCCCAATTTTTTTTATTCCAAACCAAAGTCAAAACCCTTCATCTTTCTCCGACATGCATTTTAATATTTAATAAATAGCATGCTCTACAAGTACATAATTTGTAAACATTAGCACCATTATCATCATACTCGGAATTTCTACGTCGCAGTGAGCAAAGAAAGTATAATGCTTTCCCACCAAGCTGGGCGTAAATGTAACCACCAACATAACCGCTGCCACCGCCTTGGCCATCGTCCACGTCACCGCAGTCCCTCCCTCTTCCCCCTCCTCGTCAATTGTTGATGTGCCGCGGGCAGACGTGCTTTCCGGGAGGAATGTTTTGAATTTGCACTAGACTTGTGATTGGGACTTATTTTAGAGCTCCCTCATTGGACATTGAAGCGGCGCACGAAACGCAAGCGACACATTTCTCTAAGATACATACTCTTTGAGGAGACAGACAAGAAGCTGTGGATAGCTGGTGCATTCGAAAAGAGTAGTGGCAGGGCGCTTGTGAGAATATTAATGAGGTTCATGAAACTTGGTTAATGTAAAAAAGAGTTCGGGGCTGAATTTTCAACTGCAATGTGTGAAATAAATGAGAGATAACTTGCAACCCGTTTAGTAAACATGGAAGTCAAAAGAGAAGAATAAAAGAAATTGATTTTACTAATATCTGTCTAATTTTGTTCCACGCAAAATATCCTAAAATTGTTTTTCTCCCTTCAAATATCAATTACGTATGCCAAATTTCTTAAAAAGGTATGAGAAGCCCTTTAATAAGTATGTAATTGTTTTGCACTAATAAACTGCCCCAAAATTGTTCAATTAAGAATTACCGTTAAATTCGGATTACATAAATTCTACGTTTTATAACTGTTTGGTGCCTCTAATTGTTCTTCCATAAACCTCACTAATATTCTTACAGCGCCCTACCACTACCATTTTCGAACGCACAATGTCTGTCTGTCTCTTCAAAGTGTATGTTTTTTAGAGACATGTGTCGCTTACGTTTCTTGCGCCGCCTCGCTGTTCAATCAGGGAGCTCTAAAATAAGTCCCATGCACAAGTCTAGTGCAAATTCAAACATGCTTCCGGGAGCGGACGAGGTGCCCAATGAAACGCCTCCGAAGCCAGTGGCGATAGCTGTTTCCCTTTCTACGCTCGCGAAAACAGTGTCCGCAAAACAGGTCTCGTGGGCGGAGTTCGATGTGTTTCAGAATGTGATCGGAAATGAAGTTTTTTATCGTGGGAATGCGATCGATGGATCGCGATTTTCATGACTGCATCAACCGTGATTTTGATGGCCAGGTGGATATCTCAAGGCAACAACCTAGGGTTCGAGTCCCTCCAGTGGCGGGTTTTCGACACAAGTTAGATAGCAACTTCCCCTTCTTCATCATTGTCCCTCTCCTTTCCATCCTCACATACACACACACACACAGAATTCTTTGACTACACTACCACACATCTGAGAGCTTACAGCATGTTATGCATGAGGTAATGCCCCAACGGCAGCGATATCACTGGCCTACAGTGGAAATTTTTCCGACTTCAAAATAGATATCTCTGATTCATTTAATAATGAAAAGAAAACAAAATGACATTTAAAACTTACAGTTAGCTCTTGGTTCTTAGATACAACCCATATACGTTGCACGATACGCGACCAATGCAGTGGATTCATTCAATATAGGTACAGTGAATCTCTTCATTCCGAACAATGAAGATTTACGACATCTCCCACTCAAGATAAGAATAATAGTAGATCTTTTGCTGAAAAAATTAACATTTTCTTCTTTAAATTCATAGTTATCTGATTGTTAACACCAATATTGGAAACCATTCAGGTTATTAAAATTAACATTTTACTAACAGAATTTGAGAAAAAAGATATAAAGAATTAATTTTAAGTATTTTGTGGAAAGAGAAGAGTGATTCGGTATCTCTCTCCATATAGCTATAGATCTAACATTGTTATGCCACAATTCGAAAAGTTGGAACGCGGTAGAATTCAGGTATTGTAATAACTTAAAGGCCTTCGGTCTAGCCATATAGTTAAAACGTAATGCAACTATATATGCAATAATTACCTATTAAATAAATAAAAATATGGTTACAGATGTACCCTAAAAGGCTTTTCACCTATTTTTAGATCCAGGTCGCTACAGTCATTCAGAACCCAAGACGAGTTTCCAGGAAGCAATTAGTATTCGCAGGGCCTTGTCTCAAGTCGACGACGACAAGCGACCCCTGTCCAGTGTCTTCCGACGCGGGGCGACGTCACCGCAGCTGTCGCCGCGGGCGTTGCTGCCGCGACCGCCGCGCTCTAGTGAACCTGAGCGGAACGCCCTCCGATAGGCGGCATAAAAACCGTGCGAACGCCGCGAACCGAGGACGCCTCGAAACCTCAACCCGCGGTTTCTATCAATATCAGACCCTCCCGCGTTAACATTGACTAATTGATAGAACGCACTTGGCCTACCGCTTCATATTATGACTTATTACTAAAGTATATCAGATACATGGAGGATTTTGTGAGGGATTTATTCAATTGACGAGACGAAACTCTCAGAACGATGTAGAGCAGTGTTGTCAAGGTCGATGCCACGAGCGGGAGTCCGTGGCAAGTGTGCCAAAAAGAAATCGCCCCTCCACGCAGTTCATCACCCCGCCACCGGAATCCCATTCCATATTTGTCTTCAATATCTCTCTGACATTAGATAAGGCAAGAATATTTCTATCAATTATCTGTCCCTCCCATCGTATTTCATTTTAATCCTGTCATTGCTCTAACATAATTCCCTCGCAATAACCTTGGTTGAAGGTTCAACACATGTAATCACAATCAGAGAGGTAACAAGCCCTTCACATTTTTCTGATACAAAGTTGCTCAACTGAAGAGCCTCACGGCTGAACGTTGTACTGTCTGTAAATGTAAAATAAAATTAATTTTAAAAAAACGCCACCAGAGACAACGCCATTCCTATAGGAAAACGGAGGGGTTACTAATAGTTTCCTTTCTCGACGCTAGTTGCGCAGCGAAGCTTGTGACATCCTACAGTGGTACGACGCGTGCCACTGCCACCAGTAGAAGACCTTGATACCACTGATGTAGAGAAGCAGAAAAAAAAGAGATATGTACAGTAGGAAACATTAAGGAAGAATGACGTACCAATGAACTAACACACTGAATTTTTTCTTAAAAACTTGTGTCAAAGAAAAATAATTCAATACTGTACGCTTGGATTTCCCAAACTCTAATTAAAACAATATCCTAAACATAATTTTAAAAAACGAATACATATTAGTTTCACAAATCGAAATTATTGCTTTATTTTTAACATTTTTTTCTCAAGAAAAAATAGCATTAGAACATTAGAACACTCTTTATAAGACTCAGTTAGGGGCTAACCAAATCTTGTGGTACAAAATATACTGTAACACCCCCCCCCGTACACACGACCACTCATCGGTGTCGGCGGTGTTAATCTCTCTCAGGGCGTGACCCGACTCACCTGTGGATTCCCGTCTGCTGCAGGTTGCCTCATGTGTCCGGCTGGAATCTATTTAGGACGCATGCGTGACTGGGCATATTCATGCACTACACAGTAAAACGCTCTTTCATGATTTCTGAGTTTAATTCAAAGCAAAAAATAATCGGGTGAAGCCCCCTACAGTTCTTAATACTATCTTAACCTAACTTATAACTAGCTTAACTTAACAGTCCAACCCTTCCGGGTCATCGCACGGGCGCTCCGCCCCTCCGGGCGTCGGCATCGGCCCGGGTGTCGGGCGGCAGGGCAGCGGCGCTTCCCCCCGTTTCCTGGACCGGTCGGGCAGCTGGTGGCCGCGGCGGCGGTGTAGCGGTACGCGAGCAGGCGTGCGCGGCAGGCGCAGGGCTGCGCGCGGGCGGGCGCGCGCGGCAGGCGTTGACTGCGGCGGAGGCTTGGGGCGGTGCGCGGGCAGGCGCGCGCGGCACGCGGGCTAACGCGGCGGCGACGTCGGCGTGGCAGCGGCCCGGCGCGCGGCAGCGCTGGCTGCGGCGCGGCGCAGGGCTGCGCGCAGGCAGGCGCGCGCGGCAGGCGTGCTAACGCGGCGGCGGCGGCCAGGAATCGCCACACCAAAGCGTCTTTTAGCGGCGGCCGGCCCTCAGGCCGCGTCCGAACGCTTCTTCGTTCATTCGAGTGTCGGCACTCACACGGCGTTCCGCCTCTCCCTTCGGCGGCACCTGAGCGGGCGGTGAGGTGGCGACGATGCGTTGCCGGCGGCGATCTAGCGTCTCGCGGCGGTCGTTACCATCGGACCCAACACCTCGGTCGTCGCTTACATCGGAAGGTAACACTCGCGGCCGTCGTTCGTCTCGGAATGGCCGAGTCTCGCGTTCGCAGCAACCTCCCTTGCTCGCGAGATCACATGTCTCACCCCCGCCTAGTGTTCGACTATTGGCGCAGCCAAACCGCGTGATGCGCGCCGTCCAATTGCCATGGGTCCATCGACGGTTGGAACCCGATTTCGAGTGGGCGTTCACGTCACCACGATTTCCGAGAAGACGCGGGTTGTGCTCTGACGCAGCGCTCGGAAATACCAGAGGTGTGGCAAACGGTCTTTGAACAAAGGGAGGCGCTCCCATCGGCGGCCGGCGGCGACCCTTCGCGCACTCAGGTAGCGGAGAAACGCACATTTTCAGCCAGCTAAGTTTTCCCCGTACTCCCTGTTATATAAAATATTCATCTCGCACACGCCGAAATTAGTACGTGTGCGACCGTCCCATTACAATACAGTAGGTGACGATGAGGATCGTGGCAACAACGTTTCGAGAGACAGAGTCTTTAGGATTTAGATTTTATTGCTCCCTTTGAGATAATGCTCGGTTACAAACATTACGATTGCAATTGAAACGAAGAAAATTAATTTAATTTATAAGCATGTACCCTTATATTATGAATATTTGATCTTAACGTTAACATTTTACATACACCTTGTGTAATACGAATATCACACCACTCCACACTACTTCTTCACACGCCTCTAAGAACAAAAACAAAATGATGGAACACAGAAGAAATACATATCATTCACATCTCTGAACATCTTTGACTTCAGGAATTGGAACATCACGTCTTGGAACATCACTCCTTTGACCATGACGTCTCTGAACGTCACGTCTCTGAGCGTCACGTCTCTGAACGTCACGTCTATGAACATCGCGTCTCCGAACATCACGTCTCCGACTATCACGTCTCTGACAATCATGTCTCTGACCATTGCATCTTACATCACATCTTACCACATATCTTACAACATCACATCTCACAGCATCACATCTCACATCACATTATGTCACATCACTCCGGCTTTTGTGTAGACAGCAGTAAGACGTTGGAGAGCAGGGAAGGGGGAGGCAGAGTTCGCAAAGCGCCCAGTCATACCGTCCGGGCGGCCCTGAAAAACAGCGCGGTCGCAGGGAATGAGGAGGCAACGTGGCGGCCGGCGGACCCGGCCCGAGGGGGAGACAAGCAAAGCAGAGGCGAAGGCGGGAACGAGGGACGGGGTTCGGAGACGGTGGCAGGGGCGAATACGCAATCGGTCGGGCCGCGCGAGGAGGAATGAGGGAAGAGCGTGGATTCCACGGAGAAGAAGAGATTCCAGGAGAGGGCGGAGGTTGATGGCGCAGCAAGGTGAGGGTCTGCAACTGAGCAAGGCCAGGAGAGACGGTAAAAAGAGAAGAGAGGCAGACGTCGACGCCGGGTCAAAAAGGTCGAGTTGGTTTGCGCCGTGTAAGGTCATGGCGGTTCGGATGGCATGTGATGAGGTCCGGTCGAGCAAGCACGGATAGGATCGAGATAGGGCGGAACGGGTTGAGAGGAACTCATTTTTGATTATTTTTGTTTACGAGTGCTTAACTACTACGTCATTAGTCCTGTAAGCATACTGCATGCTACGTTCCTGGAGGTGGATGTGTTGCTCCAATTGCAACGCGAGTTTAAGGGCCAACCTACACGTCGACGTGCAGGGATTTCTCTCCACAGGTATCTCCCCCAAAGGGACATGTCTCACAGCTGGCTTGCCAACATTTGTGCAATGGATGTGTGTGTCAGTGGAGATGAGTGGACAAGAATGAGGGACGAAAAATCGCGCCCGGTACGGAGCTTGTTTGTGTAAGTATGCTCCCGCCTTCACCAGGAATTGATCGAAAAAAACAAAACTACCAGGATCGGGTCAGATAGGGGTGGCTATGGTGTAGAATTAGATCAAACCGGGCTGGGAGGCATCGATCAAACCGGGCATCGAGCTAGGTGGTTCCGATGACCCCTTCTTGGTCGCTTTGTGCCAGAGCAGGTAAGAGCACCTCGAGAGACGGAGTGGGAAGGCGTGGGGGGAGGGACAGGATGGGGCTGGTGCGGGGCGGGTGCGGGGCGTGTGCGGGGCGGGTGCGGGGCGGGGGCGGGGCGGGTGTGGGGCGGGGGCGGGGCGGGGGCGGGGCGGAGGCGGGACGGGAGCGGGGCGGGAGCGGGGAGGGGGCGGGAGGGGCGGGGGCGGGGCGGGTGCGGGGCGGGTGCGGGGCGGGTGCGAGGCGGGGCGGGGGCGGAGCGGGGGCGGGGCGGGATGGGTGTGGGGCGGGGGCGGGGGTGGGGGCGGGGGCGGGGCTGGTGTGGGGCGGGGGCGGGGCGGGTGTGGGGCGGGGGCGGGGCGGGGCGAGAATTCAGGCGCCCGAGCGTGGGAGGTGGCGACGCCGGCCAGTGCACCGCTGTGACGGTGCGCAAAAGAACGAGAGCTGCGGTATGCGCCGTGCTGCAGGCAACGGTCACTGGCTGAAGAGTCGATGCGGAATGCAGTGGTGAGAACGTAGATCGTGAAGCGGAAAATTCGGTAGAGCAGACTGCCTTTGTGAGACTGGTACTGCATTTTAAGCTCGTGAGTTCGGTCAGAATTTACAGTAAATGAAATCATGAATCATGACATGTTAATAAGGGGCAGCAGATAGGAAAGGAAGGACAAAATGATTGCATCGCGAAGCTCAGAAATAATATAAAAGAAATGGATGTTTAAAGTTTTCCACTACTACGAATATGAAGAGGCTATTTAAAAAAATTATGTTTAAATATTTTAATAATCAAAATTCTTTACTAAATAAAAAATTATAAATAATTAAAATATATCTTAATGAACACGTCAAATTTATATCAATGTCTTCTCTCAAGCCCTTCAGTTCACATGCATGCCACGATGACCGTTTTAACACAATACGCTCAGAATCGGACGCCTTCACAAAGCAGGTGAGTCAGGAGTTCGGTGGGAGGTGATGGGACGTAGGTGTTGGCGCTGGCAGCGGGGAAGGGGCGGAGTCCGCGGCAGAGCGCGCGCCCCGCAAAACTGCCTTTGTGCGCCGAGGAATCCGCGCGCTGCGGTTGCGGTGGTCGAGTGCTCTCCGATGACATTCCCGCCGACCTCCGTCCCCGCCGACCTCCGTCCCCGCCGACCTCCGTCCCCGCCGACCTCCGTCCCCGCCGACCTCCGTCCCCGCCGACCTCCGTCCCCGCCGACCTCCGTCCCCGCCAACCTCCGTCCCCGCCGACCTCCGTCCCCGCCGACCTCCGTCCCCGCCGACCTCCGTCCCCGCCGACCTCCGTCCCCGCCGACCTCCGTCCCCGCCGACCTCCGTCCCCGCCGACCTCCGTCCCCGCCTACCTTCGTCCCCGCCGACCTCCGTCCACGCTGACGGTCCCTGCCTACCTGCGTCCCCGCCATTTCCAGTCTCGTTGCTTCCTTCTCCGCCTCATGCTGCCTCTCTCAGCTTCCACCACGATCTCCGCCCCAGCCCCAGAACCCACCACTGCCCCGAACCTGACCCCCTCACCGCTACCGACAATGAGTTCTCGGGAGGGGGCGACTTCTGTGGCCGTGCGGTTTCAGTCTGCGTGCGAAAGCTCGCGAGAGTTGGCTATCGTTTGAATTGCAGACTAGTCTTTCGTCCAGAAATTTTTTTCTCGTCAGCTAGATCGAAGTCTAGTTTTAACGCCGATTCTGTGAGATTCTTTCCCCCTGCGTCTTCGGAACCACTACTGCCATTGCTGTCATTTCATCTCCAAACGACAGTGGTATCTCGTTTCAGACGCGTTGAAGTCAGAAATAGTATACTCTGAATGATTTTCTACATATATAATTGATTTCTGCACCTCTGTGTAACTAGTTGACTATAAAACTGCTTTAGAATGACATTAATCTGTTACACTAATTTCGGTGCAAACAATGAATACCATACGAAACGACATCATTAGTTCACTTAATCATCTGGCGAACAATTAATTATCACCAACACAGAATTCCCGCAGCACTGGGCCCATTCTTGGCGGAAAGCGATCTGTTCTGCGGGCGGCCCAAGACGAACCCCAGGCGGCCAGGGCGACCGCAAGCAAGCAGCAGATGCTGTAGCGGTGCCCCTCAAAATTAGTTTCTACATTAGGCGGCGTCGCGCCCCCAGGGGGAACCAGGGCCCCCGTGGGACAGGGGAACGGGGGTGGATGGGGTGTGGCGAGGTCGCCACCAGAGCCCCCTCGACACCCTCCGTCCCTCGAGTCCCCGCAGCCCTGCCCCCCCTCCCCCTTCGCAATCGATCACCTTGGTTCGCAGGACCAGGGGCCAAGGGACGGCAGGGGACGAGAGCTCAGCGCGAGAAAGTGGACGAATACCGAATTAAACATCAAACCAATCACCATATTGCCTATCTCGCTCAAAACGTTTACTCAAACCTGCACATGATCAACCAAAACAGAAATTTCAAACTGGGTAAATATCTAAAACATCCAACTGGAATAAAAGACATATATCCTTTATACGCATTATTGAACATATTCAGCAATTTAGAATCGAGGTGTTCTGTGAGTCCCCTCGTCCCATGTCGTTTAGTGTTAGAGTAAATTAAATTGTAAACCCGTAAATACAAATGTAAAATTGCACAGCTGAAGTTTGTGAATTCATCTAGAATATAAATTAATTGAAAAAATGGTCGAATAGAATAAGGAGACGAAATGGGGTGAGAAACACCGAGAGGACACAAGAAATCGATTTCAGTTATTTCTTCGGGCTGGCGAGGAGAATGGCTGCCTGTGGCACGAGAAACAAGACGTATCTCGCAGTTACGAAAGAGACGTCATGTACTTCGTCTGGCAAAGAGAAAGAGTGTGCATGTGGAGCAGAGAAGGATGACAGGAACGGAGTTTCTGGTACGTTATTGTTACTTTCTCGCCTTACGAATACTTCGTAAGAAGAGAAAGTTATGTAAGTGTGTACCGGAAAACGGGGAATTTTTGCGAGAAAAACTCTTATAGCAGGGGACTGGTAATGAAAAAGTGGATAAAACCTGTTGCTAAATTTAGAAAAAAAATCCTCTATCTTGTGGTGTACTTAAAATCCATGTTCTGTTTCTTCTTGATACTGCAAAATCGATTGACGGCAAAACGTCCGTCTGTCCGTCTGTGGTCAACGCTAGCGTCTAAACCGTTCAGCCGATTTTCTTCAAAATTGATAGTCTCCATTCGTTTTTACTAGTTGTGTTAATGTAATTGAACTCACTCACAGTTATATCCTTGTGTTGGCGGCGAAAGATCAAATCGAGACAAGAGCGTGACACTAATTCGTTTCGGTGGTAGATTCAATTAATGGCGAATCGGTAGACAATTAATGAAAATTGGTTATAAATGACAGAGGCAATATCTATTAATTGGCAAATACGCAAACATGCACGCTCTCTAATATTCCCAAACACTGCTTTGCTATCAAACAATTGTAAAACGTAAATTTGGTCCACGACTTTTATGAATAGAATGGACATATATTAACATATATGAAGAGAGATAATCAGTCATTTTAAAATGATCATTTCGTTCTGTTGTCAAATGTATCGGTGATTCAATATCTAAGAGATAATAGAATGCATTCAAAACTAATGCAGCTACCAAGAACTAATTCAATGAACTTCCATCAAAGTTCATCAATTTACTTCATTAGCATAAATAATTAAAGGAATGTTGGAAGTTTACATTTCACAGTTTTAGTAAAAGAAATGGTGAAACTTGTGGGGACATTGCTGAATATAATATAGTGCCATGCACTAAGTAAATGTATTTTTTGTCCATGAAATGAATGTATCAATAGTCAATAGCTAACAGTTTTGCTAGATGTGCTTTCGAGTTTGTAAATACACGTGCAAGCATATATCGTGTGCAGTGCTCGTTTGCTTGACATTGTGAAGAGAATATTATAGTGTATTTGTGCTAGTATACTATACATGTTGTCCTGTGTTAACAGTGTATTCGTGGTGTTGTTTGCAATATCGAGCCGCTGTCCCTGACATGTTGAATGCGACTGCATGCGCTGTGTAACCGCACTGCAAATCTAATAATAGGCTGTTGTCCACCTAAGAGTTGCGTTCTCGCCTTTGCTTTCATTTCTGGCGTGATCGCCAACAGTTTGCGTTTCACACATCACACATTCTCTCCAGAGCAACGCTGAATTTCCAATACGAGGTGCAAACCAAAATCCTGCAACGTTTCAGCAAGTTGTTATTTAGTCCTGATTAAAAGTGTGAAATGCGTGCAAACGATTAACAATGCAGTTCACCAAGCAGAACTTTGTTTCTTTAATAAGTATTATCGTGCGTTGTTAGCTTCTAAACTGCTTCCCAAAATAAAATAATGCGTGATCCAAAGTGGTAGATCAATTGATAGAAACAAAGTTTGAACTTGTTTGTCACAAGACAAGGTAAACCGAGAGAATAAGCACATTGACAAATTTGATGACGGTTTATTTTATTCATTCCAATCTCAACACTTTCCCCTGTGTTTGGCTCCTCATCATAATATACATATTCTAAAACGATGAAGAAATGATAACTATTTATATACAATATGCAACATATTACGTCTTTCGCTCATCTCTCGCTTATTTCGATCTCATGCGAGTGTATTAATACTTATTATAATATACCAAACCCAGTACAGTATCAGAATATTAATTCTATGTATTCAGTACATTTATCAAAGACTGATTAAAATTAACAGAAGTTGTTATGGCTTGTATGAAGACGGAACAGGTTCAAGACTAATCCATGAAGTGCAGAAGAACATTGTTGTTGTTGTTTTTCTTATTATTATTATTATTTATTATTATTATTATTATTATTATTATCAATTTTCACTCACAGCACTATGTGTAGGAACATTCACGTGATCATTGCTGGTTTAGGCTCTGTCGATCTCGCAGAGACAAGACAGGAACGAATGTTACTCTCTAGACATTTTAACAATACACCCCAGTAATTCTGCAGCTGTCCAATATTACTGTTCTCTGCATCCCCTGCTGAAAATAATGAAACTTTTTTGGAGGTAATATGATTCAAGAGAGATCAATTTAATTATTTTTCATTTTAAGGTTATCTTCATTTCGCTTTCATATTTATGTTGATTGCGTACACTTACGTCGAACATTTTTCATATTGTTCGTCGTGGTTTCGGAATTTTACGCCTTTGTACACGAGAAACGGAACACAACTAGCACTGTGGCGCCTCCAGTCCCAAAGTAAAAAGAGCAATTTTATCATGTAGTGACGAGGTGAATGCCGTCATTCAATATCGGATTAGAGATGAACTATTAGGATTCATCTCCGATGGATTTGCCCAATTAGTCACTCGTTGGTGTAAGTATGCCAAAATGAATGAATACATTATCAAAATCAGATTATTGCATTACTTAGATGACAAGCTATCGCGTAAAATAACTCCATAAGGGAATTATTAAATGCTATCTTCATTTGCCTCTTTCACTCTTTACAGATGTCTCACAGAGGAAGCAAATAATACAAATTAAGTCTTTATAAAGCGCTGCAGGATGACTGTGGATAAATCACAAAGGTGTTGAATATAAAAGGATCCTACAACAATTAAAAAGGTTTTCCTAACACATAGGCCTTAACAACAGGTCGATAAATAACTATGTTGGTACTAGAGTAAAACATTTTTCCAATTTAAAAATATCGTACTGCGTAACAATATTTTTTCACTGCACCGCTCACATTTTGCACTTCTCTGTATCGTTAACATGTGCGTAGATTGAAATGAAATTACGTTTACATAAAAAGTTTATATTAAAACATTAATTATTTTTCACATTGAATTTTTTCCAATGTAAATGTTTGTTGCATTTGACAACCACAGCAATTATTCACTGATTTATCTACCTCATTTTTCATTATCAGTTTTTGTTCTTTCTCAAATGATTACATTGTTTTGTGTTTACAAATTAATCATTATTTTCTGAAAACGTAAAAGTAAACATAGATATTTAGCCAATTCTTTTGCATTTCGTCAAGTGGATATAGTACGTGAGACCCAATTGACACGTGTAAATGGGTGAGTGTAAGAATGTGTGAGTAAGGTTTAAGGAAAGGACAGGGAGGAAATTTCTCTCGCGAGCCGTGGCCCGTTTGGTAGAGTACTGCTCCTGCATTCGCCGGCGGATCGAAGAAACTACCGATCAGAGCAGTCGGCCACTAGAACTTCTTCATACAGCGGCTGAAATCGTCCTAGCTGACAAGCTAGTATCGAAAATATTGCCACTATCGCTACTCGAGAAGTCCTAGGACCTTTTGGTAAGAGACTGCAGTGACATCAGTTGCCCCTGAGCCACCTTTACCGGTATAGTGGTTGCCGCGTCTTAAAACCACAATCAAATAATCAATCAATCAACCGTGCAAAACGAACGTGACCCGTCCCGTCCTCAAGGCATTATCCTCACAAAGCAACGCCCCCGAGCATCCTCGTTGGCGGGGGGCGTCGCAGAAGTCGGCTGCTGCGTGGCCTGTGGGCGTCGGGCGGGCGGAAGGCGCCCGGGGACCGGTCGGGCCGGCTGCGATGGGCGGCGCCGCCGCGACCTTGCGTGGCCCCTGCCCCGGCGGACCCGCGTCCTCCCCGCCCCCCCCGCCTCACCCCACCCTCCCGAACACAGCGCCCCGCCCCCGCCCCCGCCCCGCCCCGCCTCCGCCCCGCCTCCGCCCCCGCTTCCGCTCCCGCCTACGCCTCCGCCCCCGTCACCGCCTCCGCTATCGCCTCCGCCACCGCCACCGCCTCCGCTGTCGCCTCCGCCCCCGCCCCCGTCCCCGCCCCCGCGCTCTGCACCCGAACCGCGCGCCCGTCCCTGCCCCCCGTCCCATCGCCCCACGCCCGTTCCCGCGCCCCCCCCCATCGCCCCGCGTTCGGCGGCCCCGACCCCCAGCCCTCCACGCCCCGCGCCCCGCCTCCCGCGCCCCCCGCCCCGTGCACCGCACCCCAAGCCCGCGCCATGTGCCCGCGCCCGCGCCCCGCCCTCCACGCCCCCCGCGCCCTCCACGCCCCGCGCGAACCCGCCCGCACGTGGGCGCCACGACGAAGCAAACACGCGCGCCGGTGGGGCTGTCGGACGTAATTTAGCGATGACGTGACGTGCGGTAGGACAGCCCGAGCAGTTGCTCGAATCTCGGGAGGCGAGAACGGTACTTGGCGCAGTCGCAGACTTCCGTGGTCGGAGTCGTGTCGTCGCCCACGCCTGACCGGCTGGCGCCCAGACGTGGGTGGAACAAGTCGAGCTGAAAAACGCCGCAGAACGACGACCGGAACGTCGGCTATCCAGTTCACTCGGACAGCGACTGCCATCACAAACAACGGTATTCACTGAATCCGGAAATGTGGGTATTACTGGATAATGCTTTAATTGTGCGTAATGTATTTTTTTTCTCTCACCATGAAATTACAATTACAGTTTTTAATCTGGTATCATCTGAAAGCAAATTGAAAATACGCTGATGTTGTTTGAGGGCGCAAATAGAAAGGAAAATAAATTACATTTGTAATTAACAAAAATCTCTTCTTTATAAATATTTCAAAAACAAATGAAGGTACATACGTTGTATATGATTGAGAACAAATGTGACATTCACAGGTATCTCCGTCGCATGGCAGCATTTGGTCGTGGTCTAGCCCCAATCGCTCCCGCAACCGCCCACTCCCTCGCCAACTCTCTGTACTGCGATTTTCGTAACTTTGTCCCTGACAGGAATCAGCGGTTGACGGTTTTATCCAATCGGGAGCTTAAACGTCACCATAGTGACGTCACTGTAGTGAAACATAAGCTCCCGATTTGACGGCAGCCAAACAGCTGATTCTTGTCAGGGACACAGTTACGAAAATCGCAGTGTAACGGCGGTTGGGGATCGGATGGGGGTCCGATTCTTCCCCAATGCCTAGGGAGACGGCCGCTCCTCCACAACAGCCCGCGAACGGGAACGGGAACGGGAACGCGAACGCGAGGTGCGTGCACTTCACGATAAACGCCAACAGGAAGAGGAATAGCGCTAAGTATCGGCAGGGGCAAAAAAAGAGAACTTCAAAAAACAGTTGCCCAAACCACAGCACTTCAAGCTACGCCACTCTGTTTACTCTTAGCTTTGAAATCTCTCTGTCGTTTTTGCGTATCCTACTATGAATAACGAATACATAACAGAAAGAATATAAGAAAAAAAACTGTCAGAAGAATGAAAAATTCAATAACTAATACCTTACTGAAAATGCAACTAATTAAAATTTGATTAATAAACAAACAACTCAAATGTTCTTTTACGAAACATTTTTCGTGAAAAATAGTAATTCTAAGTGTTAGTAAATGGAAAAACAATTATACTGTAATTACTGAAAATAACTACACTTCACGCTTCAAACCGCAACCTCGCAAATCCTCGCTCAAACCTCAATATCGCAGTCCACCCTCAGTTCCGCTCTAGACCAGTGTCGCGCGGAGCTCGCGCGCTCGATCAACTGGAAAACTTCGGCGCTACTTGCTGTACTTTCATTGGTCGAGAGGCTTCCCGTTCTCGGGCAGAGATAAATGTTGACCATCCTTCCTGTTGACGTTCCCGTCAAGCTTCGCGTTCCCGTTGTGTTGTGAACGTCTGCCTGAGATGTCCGTCTTTCAACTTTCTTTACGTTCCCGTTCGCATTGCCGTTCCCGTTCGCATTGCCGTTCCCGTTCACATTGCCGTTCCCGTTAGCATTGCCGTTTCCGTTCACATTGCCGTTGCCGTTCGCATTGCCATTCCCGTTTGCGGGCAACTGTGAAGCTCCTTAACTGCTGTTCTGCCGGCGCGGCGGTTGCTACCCGCCATCTGTTTAGGGTGAAATTAATCCGCTGTATTGTGGGTGCTTCGTCGTCGTCCGAGCAGTCCTCAACATCGGATGCAATAACAGGACAGATGTCGTGGGTTTCTTATTGTATATAAATTTTTGAGAGAAAGTTGTTTCGCGAAAAGTGTTTCATTTCTTTGTGGTAGTGACACCGTACTACGAAACCTAGTTGTAGTAATTTGCCACATTAACACTTTCGTGATTTATGTCGTCTAAAAATTGAACAAAAATTGCTCCAGAAACGACCGTACATTATAAAACTAACATTTCTGCGTTGAAAATAGAAAGGGCTTAACAGTTGGGCTTTGGAAGACAATTTCTATTTATGAAATTAATTAAATTTCCTCTCACGAAGTCTGAAAATCTAGCCCTCCCAGATAAAAATACAGACTTAAAATCTCTCTAAAGGCTTTACTGCAATATCAGAATTCATAACCTTCCGGAATGCCTTTGGCATTTAAAGGATTACCCGGAATTTACCCATCCGGCATTAACGAAGAGCAAACGACAGATGATGAACCAAATCAATGAATCATATCATCCCCTGTCCTCCAGCGTCTACTTTGAAGTCGGGCATCGCTTCCCGGCTAACTGGGTTAATTTCTACGCGCCATCTATTTGCGTGCGCGGCCCGGTGTTTGCACAAAGTGACGCGGAGTAGACAAGAGCGTACAGGCGACCGCCGCGCCGCGGGCGACGGCGGCGGCGTGTCCGCGGGGCACCCAAATCGCCATTCAATTCTCATAACATACACACGCACCCACACGCTCGCACGCGCTCCCATGCTTTGTTGATGACATCAAAGGTGGCGCGCGGCGAGCGATGGGACGCAAATGGAAATTCTATGCCCCGGGCGGCAAAGCGCGGCCGTTCGCTCGCGCCACGCGGGAAAAATGGCGGTCGGCGTCGAGCTACGTAATCAACCGGCTCGCCGATGGCGGGCGATGCCTACGCACAGAAGAGGTACTCCACGTCCACCGGAGGCGATGTGTAAATCAAAACATCAAACCGTAACCTGAACCATTGAAAAAAAAATCCGTTTCGATAGTGTGAGTGAAACCGAAACCGTACCGCCTTAGGTAGTTCAGGGTATTAATTGACGTCACTGCAGTGTCTTTGACCGGACGTTCGAGGGTTCGAGTCCCGGCTGTGGAAGGATTTTCGTTACTAACTACATAGCTAGGGCGAATTCAGCCGCCATTTTCAGCCGAATTTTAGGACAGGCTGCTCTGATCGCTAGTTTCCCGTGGTTCCTCGGATCAACACCAGGCGAATCCCGGAGCAGTACCCTAACAAACGGGCCACGAGCCGCGCGCGATCTTTCCTTTCTGTTCCTTGATTTTTCATCACCATTACTTACACTTACATGCACAACATTACCATCCTTGCCGGGAGAGCAGTCGGGAACTCAGAGCTTGTCCCGGCTGGGCGGTGCCCCGCTGGTGGAAGACAACTAGTTGTGGAAAACCCTGCAAGCCGAGGACTACATAGGTTTGCGCCGGATCTCACCGTCTTGCCAAGGAAAGTGACAGCCATCCTCGCGATGAAAACATTCACTACACTTACGGTACAAATTATCTTAGCCGTTGACGCGCCCGGATCACTAATCAATCAATCATGCCGAAATCGTTATTGGCTACGATTACACAGCAACAACATATATTGCCGCATCAGAACCTTTGACCGGAGGACTTGCAAAGGTTTCGAGAGACAGGGCGGAGGGTTTTCTTCACAGGCTTCATAGCTGGGTCGAATTCAACCACTGTCTAAAGACGAATTCTTAACGGTAGTTTTCCGTTGAATAGCAGTGACAGGTTTCGATCAATATCATGCCAAAAATAACACACTTTAATACAAAATATTAATCACTTGGAATTTTCTTCGTCACAAAATTGATCACATGATGTTATAAACACTAAAAGAATGTTATTTTCAATAACCATGATTAATACATAAAAGTTAGTGAACGAACAACGGCCGGTTCGTTCATGATCAATTTCGATCTCAGAAAGTTCCCAGTGTTCATATTTTGTTAATACTTTTGCTGATTTACTTTAATACGAGTAAAAAACTGATGTATTGAAACAAGTACATATTTCAGAAGTGTGATATAAAAAACAATCAACGTGATAAACTGTTATATTGTTTTATTTCTGCTAACATCATGTGTAAGCTTCATTTGGGAGCTACTGTAAACAAATATGGATGGAATGATCGTTCAGATGTGACGCTACGTGGAATGAGAAGCTAGCGGCTAATGATACCACAGCGACACACTTGCTTTACGCGGGAGTCGAGCTCACAACCTCAGAGCAGCTTTAAGCCCTGCGCCTTCGAACCAACCTTTACAGTAAATGGTTGTATCGAGGAAGGTATTTTTATCAGCTATTAAATAAATGTACTGTTTAAATGTTTGCAATTCGATCAAATTGCTTTGTTTTTGTAAATGTAATGTAAAATGTTAAGTTTTTACACATTAGATAAATTGTGTTTCGGCATATTTTTTAAATATGTCTTATAATATCATTGATGGAAATGGCGTAATGGAGCTATTTATTTACACCGTTAGTTGCAATACAGTGAGCTGAGAGCAATTATACTCAAGTTTCGGATTGTCAATTCGTGGTATTGTTATGTAAGAAATTATTTCATTCTACGTGAATTGACTTAGTTTTCAATGTAAAATAATTCATTATAGGCATGCATATTACTTCAATAAGAATATTTATTTAATAAGAATAGTTAAAAAGTGAGTTTAAATTAATTTTCTAGTTAGATACTTTTTTTTTAGATTTGAAAACATTTTTTCGCCCTATTCATACATTTTGTACTGTAGTTTAACTTATTTGGAACATAACACAGTCGAAACAACACATCGAATTATAAATTGTATCTATTTAATTAATTAATAATCATGCTATTTTTAATTAATAATCCACTTATTTTTCAATAATATCACTATTCTATAACTCCCTTCGAAATGCCTTCAAGTTTCATAAATAATGATTGAGGAATTATCCATATGAACCCTTTCTATATACTAAGCTGCCTTTTAGAACTACCTTCTTGATTGACATCACTTATGTAAGAACTAAATACGAAGATAAAACCACGTAACAGAACACCTTTGCTTCTTAAGGGTCTGGTGCTTAATTTCCTCACAAACTTCTATTTGAAGCCTGAATATTCACTGCTCCCACCACTCAGCCCTCAAATGTCAGTCACACCATTTGTGCCAAGCAGCCGTGAGTGAGAAGAGACCGAACTATCTTCTTCGGGGGCATCCCTGATATCTAAAATAAATACAAAGCTATTTTCGCGCAACAGAACGGCCTTTTCTGTTTACCAAGCGCCTCATTTCCTTACAAATTGCCATCCTTCATTTCAACTGCGCGTTATTCTAGCTTGAACCATTCAGTGCAGAAAGAATGTACTCCAGAGCTGATTAAGTGAGCGGTCAATTTGACGTGTCCTGCTAGCCAGTAGCCAGTGCTAGCCAGCAGGCAGCGGTTGTGACCCACTGCATGTTGAGTCGAAGGAGGAGAGGGAAGAGGACGCGCTCGGGCGCGATCGACTCTACACTTTGGTTTAAACTTTTGACAGTCAATCAGCTGGGAGTTTCGTTACGACTTATGTTTTGGTATCGAAGCGAGAGCACTGAAACGCGGTCCTCTCGGGTCACAACGGATCAAAACGTCGTTGCCAAGGAGGCAGAGAAACGCCTTGAATACAAGAGTTTGGAAATCGAGATCAGCCGAATGTGGGGCGTAAACGCACAGGTCGTACCAATAGTCATCGGAACTTTGGAATTTGTTCCGCCAAATTTGTATAAGAACTTGGCTGAACTTCCAGGTAATTCAAGAAACTGGGAAGTGCAAGAAATTGTTTTATTTGAAACAGCCCACATTTTGCGCAATGGGCAAGAGGCACCGACAGTCCATAGATCTGCTCCTTAGGTAGCCGATTGAAATCTGGAGTAGATTTTATTTTCAGCCGACTCAAAACATCTTTAGACGTGATGTAGCGTTTCAGTAGGAGATGAACTAAAAAGCGAGAGGCGAACGGCCAGTGTGGCCTCAATTCTTGCACTCGAGCCCCCCCTCACCCCCCCCCCCGAGCTACAGCATCCGCGCCGCGCAGTCTGGAGCGAGCGGAGAGTTCTGCGTGGGGACGCGGCGCGCAGCGGACCGGCGTGGCGGGGCGCGGCGTGGCATGGCGGGGGTGGGGCCGGGGGGAAGAAAATTCTGCTCACCTTCGCGTGCAGCTGCCGCGGCCGCCGCGGCCGCTGCCGCCCCCGGGGCCCGCCACCGGCCCCGCGCCCGGCCGGGAAGCGCTTACCTGCAAAAGAGAAAGAGAAAAAGCAAGGGGGGTTAATTTCAATAATCTCATTCCTATTCCGACAACTCCGCTCCGCTTAAAAGTACGTTATCGCCTGCGGTTCGGAGAGAAAATTACAAGGTGGAAATGGAAAATTCATGTGCGGGTCGGCGCGTGTCCGCGAGGACTTTGAGGGGTGGAGGAAGAGGCGGGATGGAGTGGGACAAGGAAAAGACACGGGGACGGGGGAGGCGGGGAGGTCGGAAGTTTGCACCCACAACAGTAGCGCAGGAGCCAGAGAAATAACGACCTGGAGCAGTTTTATTAACATTTGTGTAATTTGCACTGATCAGGAAGTTGGTACAGAGAGAGAGAGAAAGAGAGAAAGGGAGGGGAGTGGTGAAGGGGAGTTGGACAAGCAAAAGTCAAAAGAGAGAGAGAAGAGAGAGGAGTTGAACAAGCGAAAGTCGACAGAGGGGAGAGACGGATTTGTTGGAGAAGTAGCAAATGATCTCAAAGAAATGAATTACGAAGCACTTTTATTGAAATTTGAATTGTTTATTATGGATTGCAGGTCAGAATGTTGGCGCAGGAAGGTGAGTACAGGGAAGAGGCAATGTTGGACGATCAAAAGACGTTGAGGAGATCGGCAGAAAGTTAGTACCATTAAGAATGAAACCAAACTAAGAAAACAGTGGCTAGGAGAATTTTATTATTGTCCTTTGCTTCATTTATAATTGCTAGTGGCGTACTGGAAAGATTTTTGTTAAAATAATTGTGGACATATATACTAAATTATTAGTTTTACGTGTTAAAAATTCATGAAATATACTTATTTACGTTTAGCGTCTTTAAAGACCGGCGTAAATAATAGCTGAAGAAATAATGATACTTTTTTGCATGTTGAATGTATATCGCTATCTCAAAAGGTATTACTATTAGCTTAAGCAGACGTTTTAGAGATATTTATGTCCTTCGCTCACGATACATTCTTTTCATTACTTGGATTAGCGCGTTTGCTCTACTTTTAAGAAGATAAACACCCCCTAAAAGAGTTTGAATCATTGAAGTTTGGGCAATGAAAACAGTATCAATTACCTTATTTACTCACATTTAAGACTCATTAAAGGTAATTTTATTACGTAAAAATTATACGGAGGGCGATACAAATGGATATCTCAGAAAATAGAACGTAAGAGGAAATTATCTTTATATTTAAAGTTCTAAGGATTTTCGTTTACAAAGAAGTTTGAACTTTCTATTCAACTAAATTTTGTGAGTTTACATTAAAAGAAACGTAGTGGGTCCCAGACGTATTTACAATACTTTTCAGTAATAGGAAATTAATAAAATAAACTGTAATCTCTCGTCATTTTTCCCCCATTTCAGGTTTTTTCCCCCCATAAGGTTGCGTGAGTTACAATTGATCCAACGAAAAAGTTGACGCTTCGTCGCGAGAAAGCATGAGTGTGCGGCTATTGATTATGAAGCGAAGATAATGATTTTTTTAATTTTGACGATTGAGTTTTTTAAATGCAAAAATTATTGAGGTTTATAGACGTAATGGTCCAAAATCGTTTGAAACATCTACCCCTTTGTAAAAACATATTAGTGATTATATCTATTATTGATGCATTATGTTTTTAAATCAACGTGGATAGCAGTATTTCGTTCTGTTGCTCAATACAAAACACACGTCTTACAAAATACAGACTTTAGTAAATACAAAACATTTCAATACCATTTTCAGAACCACATTTGTCTTAGACAATAGTGGTCGGTAAATTGTGATTGCATTGTACCAGAGTATGTAAACCTTTCTCATTTCATTCTTCTTAGAGAATAAGAACTGAATACAATGAAAGAGCATTGGCTGAGGAGACGGTTTTTGGAACAGTTGAATGTTGCTACATGTTCTCTTATGGAAGGAATTATGAAAGGGAATAATGTGTGAGAAATATGGAAAGATAAACCGAGTCAAGTTAACAATTAGATAATTAGTAAATAAGCAAAATTTAAAACTCAAAAAGTACGTAAAAATTAATATCATGTATGCACCACGGGCGTTAACTGGAGATAATTATCTAGGACGGCAAAAAAACCCTGGGCTTTTTGTCGCTACTCGATCATTAGAATCCTTATACCGTCCCTGCTACGTAAATAACTATTAAACATTTGTATTGATGTTTCACTCTATTCATCTTCACTGACCTCCCCCTCCTCTTCTTTCGCATCATTACTTTTATCTGGTTCACCTCATTCCCGCAAAAATCTGATCCACCTACATAAAGTGAAAATCAGGTTTCCTTGATTTTGACAACGCTAATGTGAAAAGTATTTGCTTTCGAGTGGGTCTGATATGCGAGTTCCGCTTTATTACATTATTTGCATTAACGAAAGCAAAGGAAAGTCTTTAATGGGATGGAGATTTATATGCGAGGAAATACAGTATGTCCAAGGTTTTGAATGACCGGGTTAATGAATCGCCGGTCATTACAAGACAGGGCTTTTTGTGAAACCGCTCCGTACTCCCCTCTATAATTGGAGGTCTCAGTGAAAATCTGCCTAACGGGACCAAATTTTATGTGTAATATTTAAGGTTCAACTTTCATAAAGGGTGTAAATAGGATAACGGTCACGAACTCGTAATGACGCTCGGTATTATTAAACCATTAAATTAATTCCATGTTCAATATTTCTATAATGAAGCAAATGACTGCCATTTTTTAAATCACACAACGAATATCCACACAGTGTTAAATTTACGATTTACTCGTTGTTGTGGGCATATAATAGTGGAAAATAACGTTCGCTTTTTATAAATTATACATATGCGACCACCTACACTCGTATGAAAAACAATTGGACTGGGAAGAATACGCCTATAAGTTCAGAACAGAACGACGAATACATGATTAAAAAAATATAAAAACTGCCTTGAATAGTAGCTTAAGTGAGGAAAAACTATTAATACTGACGACACTTATAATAATAATAATAATAATAATAATTATTATTATTATTATTATTATTATTAATATAGTACGCTTGGTTATAAAAAAATTTGGAATAAATTTAATTGTTCTATTCAATGAAAATAATCAATATGTTTTGCATAATCTTGTGTAGCATTAATTATTTGAGTAGACTTGTAATTACATTTCTAACACAACATATCTTATTTCGTATTTACAAGCAACTTAATGTCGTAAATTTATTTCCTATTTCTTTAAAAACACCGTACATCGTACTTATAAAAAAGTAAAAGGAAATTATGACTTCTAGTATATGTATTACCTCTTTACAATTTTCACAGTCTCGCTTTCATATTTGTTATCCATAATTTGATTTACTCTTATCGCTTGACCATTCATGAATAAGTCTAGAACTGATTATATAGTGTTTGCTGGTTCGTCAATTGCTAAGGTCATTCGATCGATCATTGTGTGTTTTATCACGGGAGCGGGTGACATTTTTTCCTAGCTGGATGTTTAGATCGAGCGCTGACCTACACGTGGAAACGCGTGATTTTCCACTACCAGGTATATCCCACCAGCAGCTGCTCTTCCCCACCCGGGACAAACTCTAAGCTTCCGATTGAACACCTGACATGTATGGTAGTGTAATCATCATCATCATCATAATAATAATAATAATAATAATAATAATAATAATAATAATAATAAAATTGTCTTTATTAGGGGCGAGGCTCAGGCCATTTGCCCTGCTCTTCCGCCTAACCACATTAAATATATACATTATTTCATAAACTATGAAGAAGATCTAGGGGACCAGGAACTTTACTTGTACTTCTGGGAGAGAATCCCGGCATACGCCTTAAGCGATTGAGTAAACCCAGAAAACCTCAATCAGGAGTGTAGTGCGTGTAAGTGTAAGTAAGGATGAAAAGGAGAGGACAAGGAAGAGAACGGAAATATTACGCTCAGTCTGTAGCCCGTTTGTTAAGGAATGCTCCGTCAGTTGCCTGGTGATGATCGGAAAACTAGAAAACTACCGATAAGAGCAGCCGGCCGTTAGAATTCTCCTCCAGACAGCGGCAGAATTCGACCTAGCTATGTAGCCACTGTCAGAGATCCTGTCACTGGTAAACTCTCAGTTCAACGGCAGCTTCCGAACTGCGCCTGGGAGATTTATGTCGTGGGTTAGATTAACCGTGTCGGAAAGTCTAATTTTTGTGTACAAATAACAACAAAAACGACGAGAAATAAGACAATCCGATATCACGACCCCGCAATTTTCCAATTTCGAAAGTTGAAACATTCGTTTTTATATGAAGAAATTTAAAAATGAAAAAAATGTTAATTTCGAATTAGCTAAGCGTATCTAACCTCAACGTGCGCAAGAAACATACATTCCATCTTCGCTAAGCGACTTCAAAAGTCCACTTGGAGGTCAAAAAATAACAAAAAAAGGGGTAAAAATGTCACGCGACCGCGCCCACACAAGAGGATTCCCCAACGGCTCTTTTTGCACGGCGCTAGTGGGCGGGCGGGCGCCCTTCGCACAAGAAGAGGAAGATTGATAGCGGCCGCCGCCAGGGGTCATTCACACCGGCATCAACACCCCGGCCGGCGCCAGCCCAGGCGAGGCGCGCCGTTAGAAATTCCTGGGCGAGCGGACGGCATGGGCGCTTGGGCGTAGGGATAGCTTGGGCGTGGCGGGCGCGAGGGGGCGACCCGGGGCTCGTGCGGCGCGAACCGGCCGGGCGGCGCGGGCGTGGGCGGGGAACAGGTCGGCACGCGCGGCGCCGTCCCCGCGCCCCGCCGCCTCTGACGGCACCCGGCGCCCGATGGGCAGTGGGCGGGACAGCGTGACAGAGACGCGGGTGGGATGTGAGGACGAAGAGCCAGTAGACGAGGACTGGGGACGTGAGGACGAATCTGGGACAACCAGAGGGCGATATGGGAATGCGGGCAGAGGATCTGGTCGAAGGGAGGAGGTGCACGGAGTGAGTCAGGAGCCGATGAGATACGTGAGACGAACGAGGGGATGTGGGCGCAGGGTCGCGGAATAAGAGAAAGAACGGGGCGAGGACGAGCTGGGGACTGTGATGGGAGGAGAAGAATAACGGGACGGGGAAGGGGAACGGGTTGCAGGATGAGGGATGGGGAATTGAGATCGGGGACGGGGATGGGGACGTGTGACGAAGACGTCGAGAGCGAAGGGGTAATGGGCGAGAGGCGTAAACCAAGGGGACGACGAGAGGACGCTCAGGGCATCAACTGATGTCACAGCAGTCCGTCAGACCGAGAGGTCCTGGCAGAATTTTCGACACTAGCTGGTCAGCTAGGTCAAAATAAGTCACTGTCTGGAGGAGAATTCTAGCGGTTGGCTACTCTGATCGGTACTTTTCCGTGGTTTGCCCGATCAACACCTAGCGAATGCCGGAGCAGTGTCCTAACAAACGGGCCACGCACCGCGCGCGATCTTTCCTTCCTCTTCCTTGTCCTATTCTCACCCCTTACACACACTTACACTAACATGCACTACTCTACCAGAAATGCCAGGAGACCGGTCGAAGGCTTAGAGCTTGTCCCGGCAGGGGCCCCGCTGGGGGGAGATACGTGTTTGGGGAAAACCCCGCTAAGCGACGGTTGATCGGCGCCGGATCTCGCATCTAGCGAGGGAAGACCACCGTCACCTTCCGAAAAAAACATGCACTGCACTTACGGGACGAATGACCCTAGTAGTTAACGCGACCGGAATCACTAACAATCAACCGAGGGGACGAGGGGCCAGTTGATGTGAGGATTATTGCAGGTGGGTAGCGAACTGCGGATGGGTTACGATTCTACGCCTCATTATCGTACGAGCAATCGATGGATCATTGTTTTATTGTGTTTATATCAACGAAACACCCTTCACAGACAGAAAAGCACCGTAACCCGGAAATTCTTCAAGAGATTTTTCAAAACATCGCATTACGATTTGAAATCACAAAATTAGGTGAACGCACGCGTAAAAGTTAGCAGGAAAAAATATTATGCAATCTTATCAAATAATGCTGATGATTTGTTACTAAATATTCGCAAGAATTGCGGAATTGAAAGAAAATAACATATAATACGACACGGTCTGTGTGCATTTTATGTGAAACACAAATATAGATTGTAAAATCCTGACCTACTATTTCGTTTGTCTCTAAATCGACCACCTGCTTTGACAAACATTCGCTTCCAGTATTTTAACGACCAGTAACATTTAACCTGACGTCCAACAGTCAAGAGCTCCAGAACCTCTTCAGATTTTGTGATATCCTTTACTAAACTGAACCATTGCTCCGTTTCTTGATGTTATCAAATCACTCCATTCGTTAGCCATCTTCAGTTAAATGTCTTACTGGCAGCTCCATAATGATCCTCGCCGGCGATCTCCTCAAAGCCATAATCGTAACCCTCTGCCATTTCTCAAAAGTCGCTTCTGGTTATTCACTACTATTCATTCCTCGTTATCCTGCTGTAAACATACAAATCGAACTTCCTTCACTGATCCCACATTGTGTATTATTCTTCATTTAGTTTTCATTCACTACTCGGTATTTTCCGCGACAGAAGTAATGCAGCATTTCGAATATTCATTTATAAAAAACACATCTATTTTCCTGTTCATCGCTCGATCTCCTGCTGTAAGCATCTCTCCCGTCATGTGTCTTACTTCCTTTACAGATCCAATATTCCGTTTCCTGTTCATGTTTTAATTTACCACTCAGTAATTAACTGCTCAGTATAAAGAACTAGTGGAAAACTTTCAATTTTTCTTTATAAATGTATCAATATCTTTTACGGGTCAAAGCGAAAATGCACTAAAATTGTAGGAAACACTGAATGTATATTTAAGAAGAAATGAAACAAAATTCCGAAACGAATCACCACCCAGCTGACACATGTACTACAGGAAATGCATTGAATATTGAATTTAAAGAAGCCCTGAAGAAGAAAATTTACATTTCCGAAACGTCGGGAAACTAATACTTGGATTCGGTCATTTTAAATGTAAATTAGAAACTCCAGCAATCTCTCTGTGCCAACCTGCGAGAGTCGATGGCGTCAGCGAATCTCGATACTCTCAATCTACTACGTAGTCGACGACGGCTGAACAGCGGTCGCCCATCGATTCTCATTAGCCTCTCCGGGTTCGACGCCCGGCACCGATACTCGCAGCGTTACTTTGTTCCTTGTTTACTGGGATCGTAAAACGCGTGGGACGAGAGGAATGAAATATTGAGATCTGGCTGGGAATGAATGTGGTAAATGAACGTACTAGGAGAACATTAACCGGCATGCTCGCACACGGCATGTGCGCAGGAAAATCAGGAAGCGCACCAGGTTAGTAAATCGGGTTGTAAAGCAGTCTGAAGTAGCAACACTTTTATGTCATGGCGGCACGACGATTAATTGAGATACACAGTACCTAAAACGACAAGTGGTCTCGTAGCCCGGAAGTACGAGTGCCCATGTGTGCTAATGTCAACACTAGAGTAATGGGTGGGTCAGACGACATATTTGACTGGATAAAAATACGAAAGGCAGTTGACAACATTTACTTCCTCCTAGCAATTCCTAGTATTCTCCTAGCAATTCCAGGTGAGTGCTGGAGCAGTGCCTTCATTCAGGACCTACTCAAAATGGGACCCTACGTTCGCCATCCGTGGCAGCCGTTGGCACATGTGCAATGCTACAACCTCAGTTTTAGGAAGACTAGGTTCGTAGAGGGAGATGCGGCTGTGCACCTGTAGAGGGAAAAGGGTGCGAGGGGAAGGGAAAAGGGCGTAAATAGGAGAAAGAGAAGGGGAAAGGAGAAAGGGGCGAGGAAACGGAGAAAGGGGTGTGAAGGCAAAGTGAGCCCCGGCGATGCACCGAAAATTGTCCGCGACACGATCCTCGGAATCGTTGGCGAGTTCTGCCTGAGCTGGCGTCCACTGTTTCTTTCCTAGCCATTCTCTCCTTCTCCAACCGTTCTCATTCCGGCGTTTCTGCTAGCAAATGGAGTAACAGCACCAGCAGTAACCCAAGATCAGAACATTCTCGTATTTTCTCTAAACTTTCTTCAGTAACAGTATTAAATTCGTTAAGTGAAACTCAATGAACCACATCTTTTTATGAATAGATTACTTACCTAAAATGACTTATTCTTAATTTCGATTATTTTGTTTTATTAATTTACTTCCAAATTACGATTTTGTTTCAATAGTGGCTACTTACAAATCTGTGGTAGTAGTCAGACAGGCGGCTCAGTAATGGCCAACCACTAGTCTGGCACCTGAACGAGTTTCAGGCCTGAAAATGCCAGTTCATGTTACATTAGTGCAATACCAATATTAATAAATGTTTCATCTTATTCTTTAAAAAAAAAAAAAAAAAAAAAAAATTATCTTCGTATTCTAGGCTATTCTGATAATAGTTGGTATTTATTGATTTATGTTAACGAGTGTTTTATGTGTTAGAAATGTAAAAATTATTATAAGTAGTTTATAATATTATGTTGTAGGTAAAAATGTTTATCCATATTTGTCTGAATATGATTGTGAGTGAATACGTGCAGGATGGTGTGTAGGCGAGTGTATGTCTTTGTAAGCGTGTATGTTTGTATGTATGAACGTTGGTGTAATATGTAAGTTTATTTACTTAAATGTTAGTTTATGTGTAGTTTCATTTGTTGTATATGTATGTAATTGCATTTGCATGTTCTAGGTAAAGAAGATAATTTGTTTTTTTATATTGATTTTTTATATATTGTTTTTATTGTTAATTGTGTTTTGTAATTGTAAATGTACTTTTATGTTTCTGTATTCTGCCACCCTATGCCAATTGTAGAATAAACCTTGTATCTCTATCTATTGTTCCTGAAGTCCACAGGACATAACTCGCAAGTTTGAAGCCAATAAGAAGAGTCCTGATCTTATTTTTCAAATTTTGACGATAGAGGAGACGAGAATGAGGGGGCAAGGACTTCCAGTAAAGACGTCACCGGCAGTGAGAGGCTCCATTTAGAGTCACCGCAACGGCAACGCGGCTGGGCTGCAGGGAGCGCGCGACCGCGAGGTGGGCGTGGCCGAGGCCGGGAGGGGAGGGGCGGACCCCGGAGGGCCGTCGGTTCGGGCCTTTCTGCTCCGATAAATTGACCCAGATAGACGCGGTCCTCCCACGGCTGCGCGACTTCAAATAACCGCAGAGGAGCGGTTCCCTCCGTCCTCCGTCCTCGCCTTCCGCGTCTCCTCCGCCAGCGGCCCGCTCGCTCCCCCGTCCACGCACCCGCCCGCCGCACCATTCAGCCGCCGCGCCGCACGGTGTGACCAGACGGCCGAAACGTGGCCAAAACATCAAATGGCATCAAATTCAATTACCAAGTTCTACATGGGGTTTTCGAGGTCACTAATTTTAAGTATACTAATAATAATACATTTCCCAATTTTTATTAATATATATATATATATATATATATATATATATATATATATACACACACACACATTAATACATCATCCCGAACAGAATGCTTGGTTTCATTTCAGTAATGCACGTTGCCGTTACGTGATATACATGTTCAGAGGAAAATTGTCATAAAACATGAATCTGCAGTGACACGCAGATTTTACTTTAATTGAATCAATATTAAATAACATAAATTTCTCTATAAATTTTCAGGTGATATATTCTGTTATATATAAATTTTAGGCTAGTTATATTTTATACCTTATTACTTTGAATATACATTATTGTAATCTACATTAAATTAGGATAATTTTTGCTTTACTTACCACCAATAGGGACATCAATGATTGAAAAATATAGTAAAAAGTATTTCAGAGCACGTTTTTATACATATGAGAAACCACATCCTACTATCTTCTTTGACGCCACAACAGCGATGACGGGGTATTCCAACATCAAGCTTCCTCAGCGCCCGGCAGGGACAAGGATTACCCTTCATACTTTCAGAATAGATGTACGAAGCATTCCGTTTCCGAGTAGGTTGGTCAGAAGTTCCCAAAATAAAATGTTATTTTTGAGGGTTTGGCCACGATGTTGCCGTCTGGTCACACCGTGCGCCGCCCGCGAACTGCAGCCCCTCCCCCCCCACTCTCCTGGCCGCGTCGTCGCAACATTCGTCGTCGCCGTTGTTTACTCCCCCGTTACCTTTGCGACGCGGAATTGAACGTGACGTCATACTGTAGAAGTAGAAGGACGCTTCCGGAGACGTAGCTCCCTGTACGTTTTGCATTTCCGATCTGAGAGAGCGGGCGAGATCTGAACGTAGCGGGCTCGTATTAGGTTATACTGTGGTACCGAAGCATTTGCAGTGCTGTAGACCTAACAATATCACGGCAACGGGAAATTGACCACTAGAACCACTCGCATATCGAATAACCAACAGTAATACTATCATCTCGTTTGAACAAAGTGCGATCACCACCATCATCAGCACAAACGCTACACCCACCACAATCAATACCATGATTACTGCAACCACAAAAAACAACACGATAGCTACACTAGTATTACAGTAAAATCCCGTTATTTAGAACTGTTAGGGGGAGGGATGTGTTAGGACTCGGAAATGTTCGTATTATTCGAAAAAAGTACCTACACACACAAAACATCTATAGGAGTACCAGGCACAATGCAAGGTAGCATGTGATGTGAGAAAATGGCAACGTGGCGTAGCGATCGCATCATGAAGCAGATTCATTTCCATACAGCAAAAGAACATAACCGATTTTCAAAGTTCCTCTAAGTGATAATTACTGCTACATAAACATGTGATATACACCATTCTTACCAGTTCAATAAATGTTTCACTTAGACAAACATTGTTTCAATAATTACTATTTCAGTACTAGCGTAATTATAAAATTTTTTCTTTACACTACAAATATGCTTTTTATGTATTTTGTTTATTTTCTCCTCTATCCCGAATTTTGTTTGGATTATCCGAAATTTCGGGTTTGCGAGATTCGAATTAGCGGGATTCTGCTGTATTGCCAATGGTCTCCTCTCCATCATCTTCAAAACTTACCACTTCACCACGTTTTGAGACGAACACACATCGCATCACCTCAACTGCCTCTTCAACCGGATCACAATCCCCACCGCCGCCATTGCTCGTCAGGCACCAGGCCCATTACCAGAGCCAAAACCAGGCCCATTACCAAAACCATGACCAACATCGACACTATAGCCTCAACACTATACCATCGACACTATACCGCAACAATACCAATTCCAGCCCGTTGCAACAGTCACCAGCTCCCAGGTGCCGGTGCTGCCGGCATCACCTCCTCCTCCTCCCTTCTTCAGCTCCGCCTCCGCCTCCTCCGGCGTCGCCTATTGACACGACCTCGCGCCGCTGATTAAGGGCTTTCATTTCCTCCCGACGCGGCGGCGGCGCCGGCGGCACCGGGGGCGGAGGCGCCGGGGGCGGCGCGAGGGGGCGGGGTCAGCCCTCCGCTTCGAGGCATCCCCGCCGTCGGCCGTTCCGCCCAGCCCCGCCCACCTTCCTGAGCGCCCTATTCAAACAGCGCTGCGCCGCCGCCGCCGCCAACGTCCGCTACGGCGCGACGCCGTGTCAACAACGCGAATGAATTTATTAATCGCGCTCCGTATCAAAACAAAGACGTTGAGACGCACTCGTCTCTGGCCCCGCCCTACCCCTGCCTCCGATCCGCCCCGTCCCGTCCCACTCCACCGCTACCACAGCCAAACCCCCGGCCCGCCCGGCACTGCCCTGCCCAGCGCCCGCCCCGCGCCCGCCCCGCGCCCGCCCCGCGCCCGTCCCGCGCCCGTCCCGCGCCCGTCCCGCGCCCGTCCCGCGCCCGTCCCGCGCCCGTCCCGCGCCCGTCCCGCGCCCGTCCCGCGCCCGTCCCGCGCCCGTCCCGCGCCCGTCCCGCGCCCGTCCCGCGCCCGTCCCGCGCCCGTCCCGCGCCCGTCCCGCGCCCGTCCCGCGCCCGTCCCGCGCCCGTCCCGCGCCCGTCCCGCGCCCGTCCCGCGCCCGTCCCGCGCCCGTCCCGCGCCCGTCCCGCGCCCGTCCCGCGCCCGTCCCGCGCCCGTCCCGCGCTCGTCCCGCGCCCGTCCCGCGCCCGTCCCGCGCCCGTCCCGCGCCCGTCCCGCGCCCGTCCCGCGCCCGTCCCGCGCCCGTCCCGCGCCCGTCCCGCGCCCGTCCCGCGCCCGTCCCGCGCCCGTCCCGCGCCCGTCCCGCGCCCGTCCCGCGCCCGTCCCGCGCCCGTCCCGCGCCCGTCCCGCGCCCGTCCCGCGCCCGTCCCGCGCCCGTCCCGCGCCCGTCCCGCGCCCGTCCCGCGCCCGTCCCGCGCCCGTCCCGCGCCCGTCCCGCGCCCGTCCCGCGCCCGTCCCGCGCCCGTCCCGCGCCCGTCCCGCGCCCGTCCCGCGCCCGTCCCGCGCCCGTCCCGCGCCCGTCCCGCGCCCCTCCCCGCCCTGTACAACAGCCTCTATATATAAAGGGAAAACAATCGCGCAAATCACTCACTGCGAGAACGTGCGATCATAAATCGAAATGTATAATATGGCAGAAATGAAATAATGTTAAATATGGCAGAAACTCCGTAAGACTTCGTTCTCCTCCCCATACATTTAAAAGAAACCCACGACTATTCATTGGCACAGTATATCACTGTTTTCTTTAAAAGATCTTCCCTAGTTACTTGTATTCATTTTCTGTACTGTCCTCTCCTTTGTCCGAACGCAATTCTGCCTCGAAACCATTGACGCGTACGAGCGTATTTGGCCCGAGAAGCCCGGGGGTTCGCGTGGCCTCGTCGCCAGGAGGCGCGAGGGGGAACCCGTTTGGGCGCCGTGTGGGCCCGGAGGGAGCGGGCGTGGGCGGGGATGGATGAGGTGCGAAGCGCTCCGCTCGGCGCCAAGGGAGCGCGTGACGCGGGCGCGGTGGGCGTGGCGCAGGCACAGGCGCGGAGGGCGGGCGGCGGGGGGCGGACGGCAGGGTGGCGGGCGACAGGGGGCGGAGGGTGGGCGACGGTGGGCGCGCGGCGGGCGGCGAGCGGCAGAGTGCGGGCGGCAGGGGGCGGGCGGAAGGGGACGGGCGGCAGGGGACGAGCGGCGGAGGGCGGGCGGCGGGGGGCGCTCGGTGGAGGGCGGGTGGCGTGGGGCGGGCGGAGGGGGCGTGCGGCGGAGAACGGGCGGCGGGGAGCTGAGCGGGCGGCGGGCGGCGGGCGGCGGGCGGCGGGCGGCGGGCGGCGGGCGGCGGGCGGCGGGCGGCGGGCGGAGAGCGGCGGGCGGCGGACGGCGAGCGGCGGGCGGCGGGTGGCGGGCGGCGGGCGGGGGGCGGGGAGCGGTGGGCGGCGGGCGGCGCGGATAGACGCCGGACGGGTCCGAGGACGAGGGGCGGGAACAGGCGCAGGGACGGGGGCGGGGGCGGCGGGCGGGGGGCGCCGCGGGCGGTGGAGAAGGCGGGGGCGGATCTCGCTCACCGAGGGGCGTGTGCAAACCGCCCATTCCGCCCCTCACGAGGTCTCCTGAGCCAGAGGGGGAGCGCTGGCACGTAGACGAGCTGCAAACGCCCCCGAGCCGCTTTCCATGGCCCCAGCATTGTATGGGATTGGAATGGCAACAATACATCGGTATCGTAAATACAGCAGTTCACTTTCAATAGTGTAACAATCTCGAAAACTTGTAAACCGAAATAATAATATAATGTGTTTCTTCAAGAGCAATTCAATAACACTGAATAAAATCCATTCCAAAATTAGTAAATTATTCTACTTCTTAAATCTCAGAACATTAGTTATATTATTCTTTCTCTAGCAACACACTAGTGAATCACATGATCCATAGGACTGCAAATGTTGTTCCTACTCTCAGCCTCTTTCATTCTTTTCCCACATCTGCCCCATCTCTGTTCCTACACCCGTCTTTATCTCGTCATTTACACTCATCCTCGCCTCACACACGTCATGTCTACGTCTTATCCTCGTCTCTCTTTCGATCCATTTTCAAAAAGTGGGTGCCTCTACAACGCTCAATTCTCCATTTACTCTCAGTTCATCTATGTCCCATCCTTTATCCACTCTCAGCTCATCTATGTCCCATCCTTTATCCACTCTCATCCCATCTATGTCCATCCTTTATCCACTCTCATCCCATCACCGTCCCATCCTCGTCTCATTCTCGCCCCATCCTCGCTCTATCTTCGCCCGATCTTCGCCCCATCTTCGCCCCATTCTCGCCCCATTTTCGCCCCGTCCTCACCCCATCCTCATCCCATCCTCGTCCCATCCTCACCCCATCCTCGCCCCGCCCTTGCCCCGTCTTCGTCCGGACCTTGCCCCATCGTCTTCCCATCCTCACCCAACTCATGCCTCATCCTTCTCTCATCCTCGTCCTATCCGCATTTCATTCCCACTCCATCCCCGCGCCGTCCCCGTGCCCGCCCCCTCGCCCCGTGAGGCCGCGCGCAGCTGCGCGGGCGCCGCCGTCGCGTCGCGTCGCGTCGGCTGCCAAATGCGCGGGCGATGTAGCCGCGCCAGCGGATCCGTCACGCGCTCGTCGCGGAGGGCGAACGCCCATCGCCCCCACGTCCCCCCCACCCCCTTCGCCCGCCCAGCGAGCGCCCATCGAGAGCCCCCGCCCCTGCTGATGGAGAAGTCGAATTTCCACGCAGCTTCCGGGATTGCCGTTTTATCGACGCACCCAGCTAGCCGAGTCGGGCGAAAAAGCGCTTGCTACGTCTATGATTTATTTACGCCCCGCGATCGGCGAGTCCTTTGAGCTTTTAATGTGGCGCGTAGCATAACACACCTGCACCAAATAATAAATACAGATAAATGCCGGGGAAATAAAAAAGCCTGCGGAAGGGGGTGGAACTTATTTCCGATGCATTTGCAGTACTATGGTATGTAAAGGGACATGTCACGGTTTGTCACGACCAGCACTTCCATAAAAGTGTGTGTTAGCCAGTACCATTATCAATGATATAATGATAAGTAAAAATCAACCTGCTAGTCAGCACTACGTAGACATGAATATGAATTCCCAAATGTAGTCATCACCTATGAAACTCTTTGGAGACCACAAAAATATCGTTTGAATTACTCAAAACAAGCATTATAAAACCAGTGGTGCAACAACACATGCGTGCAGATATTAGTAAGCTTTGCATTTTTGTTTTAATTTTAGCTTTCAGTACATTGCGAAAGGCACGCCAAATTTCCTGCCAAAAAATTGTGCATAGGAAGACATAGGAATGTATCTCCCGTGGGCCTATCCTCCAGAGCTTCTCTTTCCTTTGTTGATAAAGCGCTGACTCAATGTAACTCCCGCATTCCATTTCCGAAACACTCAATTTTTTATGAAAAAATTCTATAGAAGTATGCATTTCAGATTATTTCTATTTTCTCCTTTTCACACCGGGTGGACAGTGTGTTGTCGGGTAGACGGTATTGACTCTCCACAACTTATGACACTGACATCGTTTTCTTTTTCAAATATTGTGTATCTCAGATATACATTTTGCTGCTGACTTCTTTGAAATGGTCTTTTTAGTTTGTTCATCATTTTACGTGCAAATGAAGGGTCATCTTGAATTTTTTCTATCTAATGTCTGATCTTGCGACAACTCTTTTGCCTCCTCAGCCGCATAGTAGCAGAGTATGATCTACCGGCAATTTAAAGAAGAAATTAAAATCATAGTTTCGAGTCAAATCATGTCATCGATTTGTTCTTCCCATGCAACCATATTTTATTCACATAAAATGTACGGTCTCTGAATTTTTACATGTACAGTTTTAGGCCTAATGCAATAACAATTCTACATTCAATTTATTAAGACGGAATGCATTATCACCATACATGTAACCACAAATGTGCTTATTTGTGTTTAATAATATTTCGTCACCGTTTTCTAATTGGCACGTCTTTTTCACCCACCGTGTACCAACACGAGAAAACGCCTTACGAAGCTTTGTTGAAGTCATGCAGCACGTCAGAAGGTTACATAAATCGTAACACTCAAGAGCATTTATTTGTAAAAAATAACGTAAAACGCGTACTCTTTAAACTTCAGTGTTATTCGTACTATTAAATTAATTGTGATTTATTTCAAGAGGACGGTATGAGTTAGTAAAAATATCAATAATATTAATAAGTTGTTTTATAAGACTTCACTGAACTCTATTCTGAATACTTCAGTAACAATTATCACAATTACACAGAAAGGCTTCCAAAATACACGGTGTTCCCCAAGGTGCAAAATCCGGGCTTTATTTTTAAAAAAAAGTCCTATGAATACTTTGGCCACGCCACCGTGTCACCCACGGTGGAACGGCCAAATTCGTCTGCATCCCCTCCTCCTCTTCCTCCCCGCCTCACTCCTCAACCCACCCCCTAAGATCGATCGCCGTCGAGCGCCGCGCCGCGCCACGCTCCGCCGTGCCGCGCCACGCCACGCCGTGGCGCGATGATGGATCATCCGGCGACCGCGAGAGCTCTCTCCAGTTAATTTCCCCTCGTGTGTGTGGCTTTAATCCCGACTGTTGTCGAAACGATATTTCATCTTGAATTAAATCAATACGCATTACGAGCCCTCCTTCCTCCGGCCCCCTCCCACACCCCTCCCCCCATTTTCTCCGCTTTTGTGGGCTTCTTCCGGCCCCCCGTCGCGGCCGCGCGAGCTCGTCGGGCCGCGCGGCTTCAAAGTTCGACGCCGCTGCTCTCGCCGGGACACGAAGTGATCTACGACAAAACGAGTTTTGATTAAGAGCCACGTCCCCCTCCCCCGCTTCTCCCCGCGCTGCGACCCTTTCGCTGTTGCGAGCGTGTTTCTACCGGGGCTTGGCTTGTTTTTTGCGGACGCGTTTCAGGGGAGTCTATTTGGATACTGTATGAATCGATGCGGGAGGAACAATAGCGCGAGAGCAAACGGTGAACCGGGCCGGAAATCGAATTACTCGCTCGCAAATAGAAGCACTTTTCCGGTCGCTCTCGACAAAACAATCACGCTCAGAGGTCGGAAGTGGGCAAAAGGAGCAAAATCTTGGGGAGCAATCGAGACGGAAACACGGTACTACAATAGATTTGGCTCGGAGGCTTCATCTAGAAGAAGTGATCTAGACTCTGAAGTGGGTCTTTAATTGTAAATAACGGACTACCATTGAAAGGGAATGAATAATAGAATATAATGAGGACATTGCAATTTTACATACTGGACTTTGAAACTGAAATGCATCGCCTAGATGTGATATAAGTTTTTTCTACTACATTTTTTAAAATATTATTAATTTTAATGAGAGCTTGATATTGATTTGGCAAATCTTAATTATATATGTTTCAATATTTGTTGGGTTTAATGACAGCAGACGTTTGGCCACAACTTGTTGAATAATGTTTTGTTTGGTCTTTGTAAAAATAAGGAGTGTTCGGTGTATCTGATCATATTATTTGTCTCTGCAGTGCAACTAATGTAGTTGAACTGTTTAATTAACTGAAGCAATATAATTGCATATCCAATTCAAAAAATATCTCAAAAATGAATACGATCGTAAATACGGTACCTGTTTTTTCTAGTGTACTCTGAAATTACGCATCAGCAATTGTACATACAGAAATTCATTTAAATGCAAACATAAATGCAAAATAGTACACGTAGAAAAACACACATATCAACTGCCCCTTCACTATTTAATAGGTGTTTGAAAGCCAATAGCACACATTACTCAATGAAACCTCCCATTCGTTTCGTCTCCATGAATTTGTAATTGACAGCCTGCTACCTCATTCACACGCACTGAAAACCAACATGGGAAATGGCCAAACTCTTTTCAATGCCAGTTGAGTTGTGATATCGGAGAGTTGAGAATGCTCGACGGGAAGTTCCATTGTGCAATGCTTGAAACAATACTTAGGAATGGATACGCGTAAACATACGAGCGGTTAGAAGGGAAAGTGGTCGAAGTCTTTTGGATTTAAATAAACCGCTGAACGCGTATTCCGCACAGCGATCCAAAACTCTGGAAAGGTGTAAATGCTGAATAGGGAAATTCATTTAGAGGTGTATCAAATATGCGTGGGCCTGAAAATGAAGAATTTTGTACGTTAAACTATTTTGAAAATGTCAAGCAGACTCGAAATCCGCCACACATCACACTTTATGAGATTTTTTTTTCGAATTTTCATTTGGAGTATTATAAATAATAGATTTGTTTACAAATTTGGAAATAATCAATTTGAGCTATTCATGTATTCATTTTTATTAATTGAAAGAACATGTACATTAGTGTATTAATAAAGGTTTATATTATAGACGTTTAGAGCTGAATAATTATGCATCGTGTTTGAGTCTCTGTTTACGAAATAGGTTAACCAAAGTAATTAGAGATGTTTGTATATGCTTGTATCGTCCGTTATATTTAAGGCATACAAGCCACTAATTTGTAATCCGTACAAAACGACAATGATACTTATTTTATAACACTATAAATTAGCTATATAAACTGCTATCCTGAACTTTTGTAAATAGTTAATTTGTGCTTATTGTAAGTGGAAAATATGGCAGGCCTTGGGAAAGTAACGATCAAAATATGAAAAGAATAAATAAAATAGTTATTTATGTATCAAGGGCGTTAAGTAGATGTTTTTGCCCCGAGGGCGACTTCCAAACCCGAGGGCCTCTGGCCCGAGGGGTTGGAAGTCGCCTGAGGGGCAAAAACATCTAGTAACGCCCGTGGTGGATACAAAACTTTATGGTTTACTAGTTCGTTGCTGAATAAAACAAGAATTCGAAACATTTTATAATATTTCTTGCGTCTAAAGTGAAAAGACGCATTGTAACAGTCATTTGTCAATATGACGTCAGATAAACAAAACAGAGTGTATATCTAATTTCTATTGCATTATCATTATTGGACTGATTTGTTCGTACAAAATGAAAGAATATTGTGAAGTTCCTGTGGAAATTCTCGCAAAAGCTAACAAAACTATGGACAGTGGTTTCCATTAAAATCTTGAGAAATATATAAAACTCTTTATGGTGTATTTGAGATTTACCAGCGTGAATAACAGTGTAAATTGCGCTGATGAAACGGTACTTTTAGGTTATTAGCGCCTGTTGTCAAACGTTATTTAGAATATGTCAAAACACCAAAAAATAACATTTCGAGGATGTTAGCCGATGTGCCTTATATATCTTATTACTATTACGAGTACCGCCACTAAAGAAGAATATAATTATGTCACTAAAAAAGATGGTACGTAACAGTGAAATGCGAGTGAATGATGGCAATTATAAGTTCACGGAAACATTTCAAAATTTCAATTTTCATATCAAATAAGCAAAATAAGGTTTATAACAATTTATTTTATTTATTTAAGCATTATGCCATTTATTTATTGTATTTGCTTGCATCTTAACTTTACAAAATCGAATTCATAACTAAGTTCTGTGTGTTGTGTTGGTATAAGAGCGGGCCATAAAGTATTCAAAATGCCCTAGGGCATAAAGAAGCGAAAAGGCCCGCAAGGGTATTAAGTATACCGTTACGTGTTTTGTTTCAGGTCTGTAAACACACAGCAATGAACTAGTAAACCATAAAAATAATTTCAATTTAAATCAATTTATTTAAAACACGAATCAAATCAAAGATTGCTCACCGCACATTTAGCGTCGAGTGACGTGCACCAACGAAAGCTCGACCCCTTAAATGACGCAACCCGCCCCAAAAGCCAATACCATCACCAGCTCGTCTTTTCTTGAACCATGGGCACAGGATCTGTCAACACATCTCGTTAGCCAAGGCTCTCTGTCACCACGAGGGCACCGCTAGTACTTAAAACCGTCTTCAGTACCCTGCGTTTCCCGGGTATTTATGAATAACAATTACCTGGTAGAAAAATGTCAAGGAATTCTTCTATATTGCATTTCCGCCCTTCCGTACCAACCCCGTTTTCATCCATCCTGAGCTGACCTGAATCTTTGCCGCTCGATCTCACCCGGACCCTTCCCACTCGCCCAACCCCTCGCTGCCCCTTTGCACCATGTCCCCGCCCTTCCTCGTTCTGCCTCACCTGTCCCGTTCTGTTCCGCCCTGTTGTGTTTGCTTATCATTGCAACCACCAGAGTTGCAATGAGCATCTGTAAACAGATGGAATGTTACGTACTCCAGGAAACTTCCGGCAATCTCCCTCACATTCCCACTCCCAATCTCCCTCACACTCCCAATCTCACTCACTCCCGCTCCCAATTCCACTCACTCCCACTCCCAATATCACTCTGTCGTACATAAAACTAAAATTAACCTCTTACTTTTGTGAAAATCTAATTGCGATGATCCACAAAACCAGACATGCATCGGCTCACAAAAGAACATACTATATTACTGAACAGAGAGACGTGCCGCCTACTATCTATGACGGATTGTCGCGTTCATAGACACAGCCCGTGACCAACCGGCGTCGTCTGTTCTTGAATCAGAATCATGGGAATATGAGCGGTCATCACATGGACATCAACAGATTTCGCTGCCCATGGGTCATATTTAGCCACGATGCCAATCCGTTTCCCTGACTCACTTTTATCAAAAACTAAACTAAAATATGCTAAGAGCGTCGTTCGTTCGCGAATATAATCGCAAAGACCAACGAAAGCAGACGTCGCGAAGCTTGTAGTACAGCATGATCATATCAAAATGAACCTTCCTCTACTGATCACATTCACCTTCCACGCTGGAGGGGATCTTGTCTGCGTAGGTTGACAGGATCTCTGGTGGAGATTATAAACAACCCCACCCCCGAACCCTTAGTTTCATGGCGGCAACCACGTGATTAGCTTCCAGATGGAGACAGTGAGGAGGCAATTCTAAGTTCCTGGTTACTGGGCTTTGCCCGGTATTCCCACCAGTTGCGCCTCTAGCGCGTCGACTTTTGAGAAGGATAGGGTGAAGGAGATTCTTCGGAATGCTCTGGAATCCACATTTTAAAGTCCGGCGGGACTCTAAAACTGACCCAGGTTGCCCAGGTTCCAGCGATACGTCAATTGAATTGAATTGAATTGAATTGCCTTATTTTACGTGGCGAGACCCAGGCCATGAAGCCTGCTCTTCCGTCTGACCACGCAAATTTCGCTACGCTTCTTTCGCCAACTAGCAGAGAAAGAAGGTATTCCGTGGGCGACGAAACAGGCGATTTTGAATTTTGATCAGAGGCGCCATTTAGGCTTGAGGATCTTTTACATACAGTAAATCTACTAACATGGGACAGCCAGCTTTACTTCCCCTCCAAAGGAAGGCGTACGAAGGATTCTTTCGCCCCAAAAAATCCATGGATTGGATCGGGTTTGAATCCGCGAACTTGGGTATAAAGGCCCGATACGCTAACCGTTACACCATCGCCGCCAGCAAAGCATAATGGTGAAGGAAGTGAGGAGACGGGAAGGGTACCCCAAGTTCGGGTGGTCCCCTCTGGGTCCCCATGGTCCCCTTGGGTTCTGGGGATTGTATCGTGGCAGTGGCGTGATACTCTGGGCAAAGAGGAGGGACTTGTTCCCGGCGCACGTCTGTAGCGCTTTGTTTGGACGCCGGTTCTAGTCTGGATAGCTAATAGTTGTAAGCTCTCAAACCGGCCCCAACCCCAATCCAGAGTGGGGAGGTTGCCATGAGGGCAAACTGCGTTCCGACGGGATCCAGATACCAGCCTGTAGACGTACTTGTGTGCTTCATTAGGGGGTGCGGATAGAGGCCAACGCCTACATGCCTACCGAGAGGTGAATTCCCCCTGGTAAAAGACAAGTGCGGAGAGTAGAAGCCTGGTGTACAAATACATCACTTTCGACCTCCTTATTCACAAACGCTTCGCAATCACACACAAAATTAAAATTTACTTTTTTCCACTCCCATTATATTATGCTGTCATTTGATGGCTGCAGCCAGTTACATTATGATATTCATTACGATACAGGTTCTTGACCAACCACAGACATGTTTACAAACCAAGTGTTGACACTTAATCATTGCGAATCGTCCTAGCAAATGTTTCGTTCAATTGTGTAGATTAAAATTATATTTGATATTATATTATGCTTGCCAGTTTTAATTTCTTTTATTAGTAGTATTTTTTCGTGCAATATTATTTATAATAAATTGGATCTTCATTTCACTTTGATCTTATTAGACTAGCGCAGGCAGACTTATTTGACTGCCTCGCAGGCGGACTGGCAGACATAGCCACCCGCGGCAGTAAGCGAAGGTAGGGTCAGGGAGCTGTCCGCTAGGTGGCCTTGGCTGAATCCTTCATTCCAACTGCCATGAAACGATTCAATGTAAAAGTTTAACTTATACATGTAGAAAAAGTACCGTTTGAAACTCGATGAAATACGTATGAATACACTCGTCTGAAGTTTATGATACTCGCTCGTATCGTAATATCACACTCGTGTATTAATATGCATCATTACATAATCGTTTGATAACGTACGAAATCTTTCGTGAAGATCTAATCGCGAAGACTCGTGAAGATCTAATCGTCAAGATCTAATCGCGAAGAATCGTGAAGATCTAATCGTCAAGATCTAATCGCGAAGAAACGAGAAGATCTAATCGTGAAGATCTAATCGCGAAGACCTGCGTCGCGAAGCGTCGGTTCGCAGACGCCCGCGCGATGATCGCAGAACTGAGCGCCGAGCAGCTCCGAGGGCCTCGTCTCGCAGAGAGACCAGCCCCGTGCCCCTCCCCTCCCCTCCCTCCGCCTGTGTCTCGGGCTGCGCCCGGGGGCGGCCGGGGCGCCCTCGGCGGCGCTTCAAGGAGCCATTAGGGCGGAGGAGCCATCGGCGGCGCGCGGCGGCGGCGGCGGCGGAGGAGGATCCGGTGGCCCAATCTGCGCGGACCGCCCTCCGCTAAGGGTCAGATGCCATTACAAGTCCATCTCCAGAGGCTTACGGGCTCGTTGCGGGCTATCGCTGGTTGCGACGCCGCCGCGCCGCGCCGCGCCGCCACGGCGGAAGCAGCGGAAAAGCCCGAGGCGATGGCCCGAGCAGGCGGCGCTCGACACGGAGGTGATGGCGGCGATGGCCAGTGATACCCGGTGGCGCCTGCTCGGGGAAAGAAATCGGATCAGAAGGTAGGCGATCACTGTCAAAGCGCTGATATAGTAATGAGTCACTGCTTTGGAGTTGGCTAGTTCTGTAAAACGAAAAATTAAAACAGCGGGAAAATTAGAGATGACCAGTTCTTCTTGAGGAGACTTCTAGAGACGGAATGTGGGGAGGACGTACAGCTGCATAACGTGTGGGATGGAAATGGGGGAGGGATTTGTAGAAATGGCAGTCTTTGTCATTGCTAATGTAGTTGAGGATTGAACATTAGAGATGAATATCCTGCTGGTTACCAGAAGTGTCAGGGATATTAGGCCTGAAAGACTAGCGGAATGGATGGCAGTGGTAATGTTGACGATGGTAGTATTTGTTTGGTCTGGTGGCGGTATTGTGTATTGTTGATGAACGCTGACGTTGACTAGGGACATACAAGTTGGAGCATTGGGGGTGCTGGTGGGAAGAAGGGAAATGGCAGCGCGGCCGAAATCGACGCCGTGACGGGGTTGAGAAGTCAGCCGAGGGGGCGGACATCGAGACGGGGCGAGGCGGCGAGGCCACCGGGGCGGGGGCGGGGGCGGGGGCGTAGGCGAGGTCCGGGCGAGGGCGCGCCCTGGGATCGCTCTCGAGTGTTGATCTTCCGCGCCGGTGTCTTGAGCTCCGCCCCGCCCCGCCCAACCAGTCGCAAGATGCCCAAGCGGCTCTCTCGGGCGTAATGATGGAGCCCCCGGGAGCCGGCGGGCGAGTCCTCAGCTAATCCACTGCGGCCCTCCCCGACCAACCCCCCTCCCACCCACCCACTTTCCTTCTCACCCTCTCTTCCTCCCCGTCGCCCTCTCTCTTCCTCCCCGTCACCCACTCCCTTTCTCCTCGCCTCCCTCTCCCCTTCTCAGTCTCCTTCTCCTTCTCCCCCTCCCAGTCTCCCTCTCCCCCTCCCAGTCTCCCTCTACCCCTCCCAGTCTCTCTCTCCCCTCCCAGTCTCCCTCTCCCCCTCTCAGTCTCCCTCTCCCCCTCCCAGTCTCCCTCTCCCCTCCCAGTCTCGCTCTCCCCTCCCAGTCTCGCTCTCCCCTCCCAGCCTCGCACTCCCCTTCCCAGTCTCCTTCTCCCCCTCCCAGTCTCCCTCTCCCCCTCCCAGTCTCTCTCTCCCTCTCCCAGTCTCCCTCTCCCCCTCCCAGTCTCCCTCTCCCCCTCCCAGTCTCCTTCTCCCCTCCCTTTATCTTTCTCCCTCTTTCTCCTCCCCATCCCTGCCTCACTCTCCCCCTATCTACCGTCCTCTCCCCCTCTTTCTTCTTCTTCCCCTCTCTTCCTCCCTCTTCCTCTCCCTGCCTCCCCCTCCCTTCTTTGATTTTTTCATCCCCCTTTCTCGTCCCTTTCTCCCTCCATCCCTCCCTGTCTACATCTCTTCCTCTACCTTCTCTCCCTTCTTGTCTCCCTTTCTTTCTCCCTCCCTCTTTCCTCTCCTTCATTACTTCTACTTCTTCAGAGAACAGAGAGACTTCATTCCCTCCCTCCTTCATACCCTTTCCGCCGTCCCTCTTTCTCTCTCCCCTCCCTGCACTCCACTCCGGGAGAGGCAAAATATTCCTCCAATGGACACTCGAGGGTGCGTCGCCGCTACACCAGAGCCCTGAACAGCTCCGCGGAGACGGCGCCCAATAAAGATTGCAGTTCGTGACGAATATGAAGTCGAGCGCTGCGATAGCGCCCGCGCTGCGACACGTCTCCTCACGGCTGTCGGCGTTTCCTCTTAACCCGGGAGTTCCGCACTTAACCCGGGAGAGCCTGAAATAGGTGGACTCACGCCAGTGCCCGCAATATATTTCTCAGATATTGAATTGAATTGAATTAATGCCTTATTTTACGTGGCGAGACTCAGGCCATGAGGCCTGTTCTTCCGCTTGACCACGCGAATTTCACCAACTAGCGGAGAAAGAAGGTATTCCTTAGGCGACGAAACAGGCGATTTTGAATTTAGCTCAGAGGCATCATTTAGGCTTGAGGATCTTTTACATGCAGTAAATCTACTAACATGGGACAGTCGCTTTTACTTCCCCTCCGAAGGAAGGCGTACGAAGGATTTTTTCGCCCTTAAAAATCCCATGGCTTCGATCGGGTTTTAACCCACGAACTTTGGTATAACAGTTCGATACGCTAACTGCTACACCACCGCCGCCAATATATCTGCAACTTTTCGTGATATGATTTGATATAGCTGCAACTTTTCGTTAATGGGAATGATCTGCAGCTCTATTAACTGAAATGCGAATTTTATTTGATTTGTATATTCTCTCAAAGAAATTGTAAATAAATCATACATTTGTCTTAGACACACATGAAAATAATATCATGATACGTACCGTTTTTGCCAGGAGCTCACAATGCACTGACGCCAGTGTACAAAACGTATCTAACAGATATCGCGCAGCGCAGTGATCAAGTTTCAGCATGCTCACGGGAAATGACCCATCGAAAAAATTAAAATAGAAGACCAGGCGTTCTCAGAAAAGTACAATGAGGGAATACATGAAATATCAAACGACTAATGCATCGCAATAATTCAGGAACACCAAATTGCCTTGGCTTGGATCTCACAGAACTATTGTGAGCACTCCCGGGTAAAGTAACTTGGACGTTTGCCTTTCAATATGCACATCAGAGTGGTTTAGAAGGCAGAGCGCTAGGTTTTCCCCTCTATGAACAAGGTTTCAAATCCAGGTCGACCAATGTTAAAATTTGACGTGAACGAAGAGAGTCCGTGTTAGGTTTTCTTGGGTTCCCCCTATTCCCCTACTTTTGATTCAATCGTTGATCAGAATTCATCAAAAAATTACCACACTAGTGCATCCATTAAAATTTCACTACATTACTATAATGCTTACAAAATAGAATCACATTAAATAAATAACAATACGGGAAATAAATTTGATGGTTTGTGTAAAGAGCAAACTAAAGTTCCGACATTACCAACAATAAGTACTACTTTTTTTCCTTTTCAGTGAGAATATTTGAAGACAGTATTCTTATTCTAAATTTCATTTCACGATAAATCGAGTTTACGATTACATTTCTGAGAACTCTTTCGAAAACACTTGCGTTGTTCATCATTATGTTTGTTGAGTTTAAGGTAGGAGGAATTAATAATAATATTATTATAATAATAATTTTTATTCCCATATTGATTTACAGAGATAAAACACATTTGAATTTTCTAGCAATTACTAACCATCGATAACCAATTGTGATGGTTAGCAATACTGAGCTTATATAATTTTAGTTTAGTTAATTTAATATCTATCTACTTCTACTTATTAGTATTTTTTGTGTGAGGCTTGTTTTTGAAAAAAATGTTGCTTTACATTATATGGATTGCGATAGTAGAAAAATGAGCACATTCAACTTATTACTTACTATAGCATCCATTAGTTATAGGAGCCGAGTCCGACATTTTGAAATGGGAGCGCCAAAGGCACCACTATACGAGTTGCAAACATTATGCCTTTGCCACATATTCATGGAAATGTAAAATGTACTCTTCCGATAATTCTCAATATGCAAGGCGACAGCCATGTTGTTTCATGTTTCTTTAGTGGTTTACCACTGGTTTTATGTGTCTATGACTTCTTTGCAGTTCAAACAGGACATAATAGACTGTGCTATCCGTGTACCACAAAGTAACACTTTACAATCAATAACCAGTGAAGTTAAGAACTAGTGGCTATACCCGAGTGCTCAAAAATTTAATTCCACCGAACAAGCTTTTGTACGTCAAGTCCTACAGCAATGCTAGTTTAAACTCTATGCTTTCGACGACCGTTTTTTCAATGAATTGATAACACGACGTATTGAAATTTAGTGGGTGAAAAGAGGAATATGATCCATTCTCTATGAACGTCGCGTCGCAGTTACTGGTTAATTCTGGGATAACCGGATTAAAAAAAATTACTGGAACTCAAACTACAGGTCAGACCGCGCATACAAATTCTCATTCATCTCAGCTTTACATATTTAGTATTTACACAGATTAGCTATTTCTTTTGCTTTCTAGCATAATGAATTTTCCGCTAATTACGAAACAAAATTGTAATGACTAGGCAAAATATCTACCCATCTATCTATTTATTTATTTATTTATTATATAATTAATTATATTTATAAATTAAAGTGGAAGACTAACAAAAAACAATAAAGTATGTAATTGAACGACCAATTAATACGTAATTATTATATATTGAGTTATAATTGTTGACATTGAAATGGCTTTTAGAAGAAGGTGTAGTAAATAGCTGGATCTAAAGTAAGGTACGCAACCAAATCGTTCATTTAAGAAAATAATATTAAATTTTCTAAACTGATCATAATGCTAAACTGATATTTTGTAGAAAATAATCTCACTTGTCCCATTCAATTTATATCTATATCTACATCTATCTATCTATCTATCTATCTATCTATCTATCTATCTATCTATCTATCTATATATATATATATATATATATATATTCCGAACTAAGTGAAAAGTTATAAACAGCAGGAAAAGACAGAAAATAGAAAATATAGAAATAGAGGAAGAAAACCTAAAAAGATTAAAGTGTTGCACACATGTGAACTCTTCATTGTAATACGATTTCAAAACTGAGGGACCTACAATTAAATTAGTGTAGTACATTTAATTTTAGGTTTGCAGAATTCATGCAATTTAATTTGAGGAAATGAGATAGAGTTTCGTATTAAGTATGGTAATGACATTTATTGAAATACAATTAAGTTTGATTCAATAGTAAACGATTTATAATACAGAATCAGATATCAGGTTTCAGTTACGCAGTTAGAATTGCGGCGAGCAAAATACTTTTTGTAACTACTGAATTGATCATTTGATCACACATTAGTTTTTGCAGTACATGTGCATTCACACGCAAAATCAAAAATGATAAATTGGAATTTTGGCAGTACATTTTCAATATTTGTTGAATTGGGTAAGATAAAATATACGACATAACTAGCCATATTTTATCCAACAGATTATATTTTCATAATGTGAACTTAATATTGTATTTAAACCACTTTTTTTAACACTACCACAATAAAATTCGACAACATATCGTAGCTAATTTGCTTATTCATTCATTGATTATTTAGCTTTAATATTAATGTTACTTTTAATTTCATAACTAATTTTCTTTCCTTCACATTCTTTCCTTCTTGTGCCTATTATTATGTTTTTATTGAATTTTAAATTCATATTCATGATACATTTGCTTTGACTTTCATTCTTCGTCATAGTCCTTGCATTAATTTTAATGAAACATTTAGGTTAGTCTGTAAATCAGTTATATACCAGAGAGACTTGCATTTGTTGAATGACTGATTGACTAGTAATTCCGGGCGTATCAACTGCTAGGGTCATTATTCCCGTTAGTGTTATCCAAATTTTTATCGTGGGAGTTGGTGGCAATTTTCTGCCGTTAGACTGCGCGACCCTACGTCGGCTTGCAACCAGGTATCACCCACCAGCGGGGCCTCGTCCCAGCCTGAACATGTCTCCCGTCATGTGTGATAGTGTAGTGCAAATCATCAGTGACTGAGGAGGGAGGATAGGACAGGGAAGAGGCAGGAAAGATCTCGTGCGGTTCGTGTCATGTTTACTAGAGTACTGCTCCGGCATTCGCCTGGTGTGGGTCGGAGAAACCATGGAAAACTACCCATCAAGGCAGCCGGCCACTAGAATTGTCCTCCAGACAGCGAATGAATTCGACCTAGGTGTCTAGCTAGTGACGACGGTGGGCTTCGAACCCTAGGACCTCCCGCTCAGAGTCACTGCAGTGACATCTTTTGACATCTGAGCCACCTTCGCCGGTCTTGCTTTTGTGTTGCACAAAAATTTTAAAGAACAAATAGTTACATTTCTTGTTTTTTACGCAATAAAAACAATAGCGGTATGGGCAGAAACAGTGTTTCTTATGGCACAGTGGAGAGAAGCATTGGAAACGGTATCAATGGTATAACGACATGGGGACGAGTGTTGCAGGCAGATAGGTTTGGAAAGTAAAAATTGCAGGACGAGATTTGTATTGTGTCAAAAAGTTACAATATTCGGGTAATAGAAATAATGTGTACTTCAGTTAAGGTGTAATTTCTACTTCAGTAATAGCTACTTTAATAAAACCTCATCCCTTTGGAATGACAAGCTTTCAAGAAACAAAATCGAAGAGAATAGGTGGTTAACATGACACGTTTCCATCTAATTTCTGGTAGAAGTACAACATACTACTATTACAATAGCTATAAAAATACTACTACTATAAAAATAGCTACTGTACAAAACCACTACTGAAGGAAGTTATCGGAAATCGACATCAATTTACTCAAACGACTGGAATGTGTGCTGGAATCTAGTAATCCAAAGGGTCGACCTACCGAAGGAATCCAGTCACGCCTTATTTACAATTGATGTACATTACGTTGCAAATTTTGCGCTGAAGACTCAAGAATGTATTACTTAATCGCGGAGACCGAAGGCCGGCGTCAGGAAGTTGACTTGGAAACGACCAATGAGCAATCCATCGACTTGGCAACGAACGATCACGGCAAATCAAATTCGTCGTATCTAAACTAACTTAATCCAACTCCTTTAACAGTTACAACTTTCCGAAACGCCATTCATTATACAACGCATCCCAGCCGTTTCCTTTATCCGTTTGCCGTAGCTCTTTGACAACAACAAAATACTCGCGGGCGGGGTGGCGGTGGCGGCGGTGGCAGCGGTGGCCGTGGGTGGCCGGCCAGGTCGCGGCGGTGCGTTGTATCGATTCTCGCCGCGCGGCATGGAGCGCGCCCTCCGCTCCCACCCCCTCCCCACCCCGCCCCGCCCCGCCCCGCCGCGCCCCGCCGCGCCTCGCTTCGCCGCCGCGTCGGCTCGCGTGACGCGCCGCATGCCGATATTTCACGCGGCTCTCAACGCGAGAGCCCGAGTGTGCGGGGGCCGCACGCAGACAGCGCCCTCCCAGCCCCGCACCCGTCCGCTCCTCTGCCCCCCATCCCGCATTGCCATCCCACGCGGCACCCACCCGGCACCTCCCTTCCCCGCCCCCCCCTGCGCCCACCTCTCGCCCCTCACCTCCGACACCACCACCACCACCACCCTTTCCGCGCCCCCACCCGCTCCTTCTCCCGCCCGGCTTCCAGCAGCCCCTCCCCCGGACCCCCCGGCATCACCCCGTACCCCTGCCTTCCTAGATACGACCCCCTTCCTCTCCGCGCCCCTCATCCGCTCCTCCTCCCGCCCGACCCCCCAGCGCCACCCTCCTTCGGACCCCCAGGCGTTGCCCCCCCACCGTCCCCCTGGCCCTCCAGACACCACCCCCGCCCTCTCCGCGCTCCTTCCACTCTGCTCTCTCCTGCTGCCTGCGCTGTCCTCCCTCACCCCCACCGTACCCCTGTGCCCCCTAGACACTGCCCCTGCTGCGCCACACAAGGAGGGATACACGCATCTCCAGATGCCTCGGCAATAAATTGCCAGGCGCCCCCCCATTCCACGTTATTTTCCGGCCTCCCTTCCAGTTAATAGTGGTGTATACAGCAAATGTTATTTAGGAGACGAAATACCGGGCTCTGTCGTTTCCACCTGTTGGGTATCTTGCGAGTCCATGAATTGTCTCCCTCGTTCCCAAACATCATCGTAAAAGTTTCCTGACAGTAATTTGAAAAACGTGGTATTTTTCTGGAAAAGGAAAGGAAGAATATGCTGCAAAATCTAAGCCATTTTATGGTTACAAACTACTTTGCATAGTCTTTGACAAAAATAAATACATTTTATTAAAAGAATATACGCACAAAAAGAAGGTGAACTCACAAAAAATAATTATTTTTAAATTTATTTTTAGTTCTTTTCTTATACTTTTTGAATCTTACTGTTTCGTGAATATACCATACACGCAATACAAAATTTTCCAAAATCCAATCTATTCTTTGTTATTGAGCCTAGAAAGTGGAGAGGGAACATTCTTGTTGAACATGATAAGGAATGGGACGATGATTTTAATCGTTCATGGATTGAAGAAAAATAGTCACACTATCGATTCCTTTCTCCAGGGGGTTGTCCTCTCCGACTCTAAACCGCCACATGTATATTTCGAGTACATCTGAGATGCAATGGCTTATGATGGGACTACCTTTCCATTTTGTCTTTATCTTCCTCTCCCCATCCTTTTTTCTTAATTCTATTCTTGTTCTTCTTCCTCTTATTATACTTCAATATATGAAATTATTTCTCACAAATGGCCAGATGTAGTTATGGAAAACACAACATATTTTATTACTTTGAGATATCAATTCTGTAATGTGATGAATTCTTCTTGAAGAGAGAAGTCGCTGTAATTCAATGAGACAATATAATACTCCCGTAAAGAATAGAGAAAATTGTCCTCGAGCAATGTTTTCAATAAAACAAAAAACAAACGATTAAGAATTCGATTCACAATCTCACCACTTAAAGCGAACGGGGTGCACGCATTGAACATTTTCAACTTGCAGAATATTATTGAAAGCTTTCTAGTTAATTTTCTTTGTACTAATGTATTATACTTTTATTATATTCTCATCATCACCACTACTTTGATTGGACTAAAATGATTAAAGATGATTGTCATTGATCTTAATCTGCTATATTGTCTGCTCCTCGTCTGTTTTATTCTCCTGATTAGCAGCTGATCCTCCCTTCCCTCAGTTATAACATTCCATTTTTTTTTTACAATCTACCTAACCCTAATCGCGCAAGCCGGGTTCGATTCCCGTAAGAGGCAAATTCTACCTATGCGCTTTCCTCACAAATGTCCCAGTATTTATTGCTGTTGTGATGATGAGAAAGCCCATCCGAAGGTTATGAAGACCAGTACATACGGTGAAGGGAAGTCTTCGTGCTAACCACACGAACCCCTTTTATCATTGCCGAGAGGTTGAATCACCGCTGGTCGTCGAAGGCCCGAAGCGGGTTGACGAGCCAAAGAACAGGAACATGGAACCATAGTCTCCAGTTCGTAGACCCACTGTGACGCATAAGATCATTGCGGCCGAGTATTGTGACTCCTTTTGACGAACGATTCCAGGATGTTATCAAACACGCGCATGCGCAGTGTTGCTTCTGAAACAACAAAGCGCATTTTGCTTGCCACGTTCTCATAACGCAAGACAAATTTACATTACTAATTTCCAATGCTCGCAGAAATTTTGAGGAAACTACGCAGCCCAAGGATATTTAAGGAATGTCTATGGTTTTGTCAGATACCAAGTAACTCGAGAAAACATTTAAAGAAAACAGTGGTTCGATATCTACTGAAAAATGAAAATTTTTGATTGTGTTATTCCACATATTCCCACACAATGTGCGTACACACTGAATTCTCATATTCAGGGTGTTACTACTTATGTCTCGACTGACATGAGAATCCAAGTCTCAAAAGAAGAGGTCGACCACTATTATATATTTTCTATATAATCTATACAATATCATGGTGGTACATGGCGTAACATTCCGTGAACGGAATCAGGCCTACCAACGTCCCTGCCTGGCGGCCATGGGTTAAGTGGGTAGTGTGGTTAGCACGTAAACATCCCCATGCCCTATTCCGGCCTTCTCATCCTGAGAAGTGAATTTTCTCATCGTCACTCAGCAACATATACTAGGCAAAGAAAACGCACACTACAGTCGCTTCGACCGGGAATCGAACCCGGTGCCAAGTAGTGGACAGAAGGAACGCGGACCAAGAGCTAGCCACGAGGCATTGTGAGTGTAATCACATGCATGATATTATTTCGGGAGATGGCAGTATTCTCGCCAAAACCTGAGAACCGGTGTCGACTTATATGTCGACTTTCGGGAGATCGCAACTATAGCAGGAAAAGGACGGCAGCGAGGAGCAGGGCTAACAGGAAGGCCCTTCCGTGAGAACATATGTGCACTGCCTTTGCGCGGCCTCGCAAGCGCCTTCCGCTCCCCATCACCCTCACCGCCCCGCCATCCTCACCGCCCCGCCACCCTCACCGCCCCGCCACCCTCACCGCCCCACCACCCTCACCGCCCCACCATCCTCACCGCCCCACCACCCTCACCGCCCCACCACCCCCACCGCCCCACCACCCCCGCCGCACTCACTCTCCGTCGCCGCGCCGCAGCCTCCGCCGTCCCCGTCGCCCTCGCCGCCCCAGCCATCCCCGCAACCCCACCGCCCCCGCCGGCCTCGCAACCCTCACCGTCACCACCGCCCCGTCCGTTGCCGCACCCCCGCCTCAGCCGCCTCCGCCGCCTCCGCCGCCCCCGCCCCCCCGCCGCTCCCGTCTCCCCTGTCACCCTCGCCGCCCCGCCGCCCACACCGCCCCTCCCTCCCCGCCACCCCCACCGCCCCCGCCATACCTGCCGCCCCTCCATCCACGCCACCCCCACCGCCCCCGCCACACCTGCCGCCCCGCCGCCCCTCCCTTCCCGCCACCCCCCGCCAAATCCCGGGCTCCCGCCGCCCCCGCCACCGCCCCCTGCCGCCCCTCCATCCCCGAAACCCCCACCGCCCCCGCCGCCCCGCGGCCCCTCCCACCCCCGCCCCCCCAAACCCCGGGCCCCTGCCGCCCCCACCGTCCCCGCCACCCCTATCGTCCACGCCGCCCCGTCACCCCCGCCTCCTCCGCCCCATCCGCCGGCCTCGGTCCGCCCGCTCCGCCCTCCCTGCCGGTGCTGCAAGAAACGCCGCGGAGTTTGCGATTTACGAGGGCGCGGGCGTTTGAGCGAGGCGCCACTATTCGTCTTCGGCCGGCGCGGCGGCCGGCGGAGTCCAGAAAACAAATGCGGCATAATGAACACTGCAAGATGCCAGATAGAAGGATACCTATTTTTAAAGCGCCCCACACAAGTACGCGCTCGCTTTCGCCGACGTCGCAACATACCAACGAGTTCATTGTATAAGCAGCGATCACCGTTGTACCCGTACAGCACAGAAAGAATAATCAAGCCGCATTATGTCTAGTTCAAAACGAGACTGGCAAACTTGTCATTTGTGTCGCAACGAGAGGTCACGTTTGTTTTGAAATTAATGAAGTAATGCGCGAATGCCTGAATGGCAATGATGAAGTATTTGGTGAATATTGAAAGAGGGATGTGTATACCCATAAAAATTTAACATGAAAAAAGAAGACTAATACTTTTAATTAATTGTGCGAAAGAATAAATGATGATGCTCTTGTAAATCGCATGAAGGGTGACATAAATGCCGCAAAACAACTGTGGTAGCAACGGTAATCAGGCACTGTACTCAGGCTGTTAGTTTGAGATTCCTCTAAAGTTTTTTAATGTTTCGCTAGCGCCAAAGGAACAGGCAAATCTCCAGGGATTTCTTGAGTTAGTTCAAAGCGCCGAACATCCCTCTGTTTATACTAAGCTAAGGAAAGAAGGCTGTTTTGTATGATTTTTACGTCGCCACCAGCGCAAACTTCTTAAGGGTGTTACTACTGAATACGGAAAATATCATTAGGATAATATTATGAAAAGATCGATTCAAAAGAAAAAGAAGATAAAAAGAATAGAAACTAGTGGTGATACAACGTAATTTTGCGCATTAATTGTAACAGTCGCATAATGTTTTCTAACTCCAAAAATATTTGAACACGCTGGCATTCGAACTCAGATACAGCAAGTTCCTGCAATACACCCACGCAATCACCCCAGACAGATAACAACCTTTCTAACGCTGGTAGAACATTTGGAATTTTCGAATATTCAGAAGTTGTAATTGAAATCGGGCGAATATAAAAAAAAAAGAAAGAAAGAAAAGTTTGCCGAAATATTGTTTACGCAATGTTTAAAAATTTGTCACCTTTTTACTAAAAATTATTGAAAAACTACTCTCTTTTTTAAACAAATTTACAAGTTTAATTTAACTCTTATTAAAAATATAAGTTTGAAGAACAGATTTATATAAGGAAAAAATATCTCAACTTTGTAGTTGGAAGAAAACAGACATTTTTCAAATTTTTGTTTTTTTTCGAAAATTGAGCGGTTTTTTGAAACCTCTGTATGAAAACTCAACGTCAAAAAAGGATTGCTTTTTGCTGCAGCATTAAAAATAAAAAGGAGAAGAGGGCAAGGAAGAGGAGGAGAAGTGGAGAAAAAAGGAGATGGTGGAGAAGAATAAAAATAAGTATAAGGATACGAAATCGGAGGAGTAAGTAGAGAAGGGAGATGAAAAGAAAAGGAAAAGAAGGACGTGGAGGAGGTAGAGGAGAGAAGGAAGAGAAAGAGGAGGAGGAGCAGGAGAAGGAAGAGGAGGAAGAGAAGGAACATGAGGAGGAGAAGGAACATGAGGAGGAAAAGGAGAATAAGGAAGAGGACGAGAAGGAAGAGGAGGAGGTGCAGAAGGAAAAGGAAGAGGAGGAGGAGAAGGAAAATGTGGAGGAGGAAGAGGAGAAGGAAGAGGAGGAAGAAGAAGAAGAGTAGGAGGTGGCATTAAAGAAAAGGAAAGAAGAAACAGTGAATAGAAGAGGAAGCCATGTAGGGGAGCTGATCGGCGGGACGGGGTGGGGCGGCGTATGCCCGGGACCTGAGGAAGGCCCAGCGCGTGGGAGGGGCCGCTGAGGAGCAGGTGGGCCAAGGGCTCGGGAGGGCACGCGTGTGGCGCGTGGCGCGGAGTCCCCAGCGGAGAGGGGCGGGGCGGGGCGTCGTAAAATTCGGGCACGGAAACCTTCAATCAGGAGTAGTGCGGCCAGGGCGGAGGGCGGAAGGGTCCGGAGGCGGTGGACGCGAGGGTCGTATCATGACCGCCGCCGCACCTACGCCCTCCGGCCTGTGCCTCGGAGGCTCCTGCACACAACCGCACTAGCCCTGCCCTAGCAGACCTTCTGCACATGGGTCATTCTCATTCTCATAGTACGTTCAAACTCAGGCAATTCGTGTCCTGCAGTTCAGTTTAGTTTCGTGAATGGCGGTGAAGATGCTGAAAATTGAGACAGTGAAGCAGTGGCGCAGCAGTCAGGGGACGCTAAGATGCTGAGCATCCCCACAAAAAATATTAATCTAAGAATCCTAAACATTGTATTAATAATGACTGAAACAACAAATAATTAATAATGAGTGAAACAAGTTGGGTGAAACATGTTTGGAATTAATTTTATAAGTGATTTCCTGCGATTGAATTCGACTTGTTAAAAGCTGCCCTCTGATTGGTTAGACGCTAAAATGCTTCTAGCATCTGCCGCGAGATTGTGACGGGCAATGACGCATGCGCAGACGCCGAATTCCCCCATCCCTCCTTCATTCCTGTCTCAGAGATTCCCAAGTATCTTACGCTAGCATACGACTGAGCTAGCAATGAGCAAGTTGCTCGTTTGTGCACGAGATCGCAGCACACTTGAAGTTGTCATTGAAATATTTTTCTTTCTCACTCGTGATTCTCAGCTTGGACATGCGCACAAACAGTAGCAATAGTGTTTGTCTTCAAATTCTTAATTAATAACTAAGACGTTGAATTCGTACTTAAATATATTAAACATTATTCTAGTGTGAAATGTATAAATTCACAAGTGATCTCATTGCCAATTGCGCGTGAGAATTAAAGCTGAGCCATTGCATAACTTGCTTTCAAGAAGTCTCCTGACATAAATATGATGAAGTATTGTAACATTTGTTTCGACAACATGGATTCTAGAGAATATTAAAGATCATGATGTCTTCAGTTCGCGTTATTGTTGAGCATCCCAAACGCGCGAGTCACGCTCCGCCACAGCAGTGAAGTGCCGTGAAGTGAGGCGAAGTGAAGTGAAATGAAGTGCTGTGTATCACCGAGTGGTGTAGTGATGACGTGTATAATATTAAGTTTATTATTATTATTAATATTTTATTGATATTAATTTATTTTGTAAATGACTCCCACCGAGTTGTACTCAATTGCATTTAAATACATCTTAAATACCTCACAGGTTACATGAGTTCATGTGAACTTACGAGCAAATGAAGGCTTGTTTCTACTTAATGTCTTGTTAGGCCTCAAAATGTAATTATACTAAATGATTAGAACCTCCACGGTAAAGCTAAAAGATTGATGCATAAGAAAGCTATATTTACAAAGTTCATGTCTGATAAATGAATTTCTTGGTGCCTGATTACCCGGTGAATAAGCTAATAAGTCATGAAAGCTTAATTTTACAGGAGAGCCATGAAAACAACTTTCAATTGATGATGCAGATCAGGGATTAATGATTTCAAACGAAACCTACACACAAATAGTTTAGTTTGAATATCACGTTCGTTTGAATATCATTAATCCCTGATTTACTTCAGTAGAAAGATGTTTTTTGCTCTCGTGTAAAATTTAGTTTTCATGACTTTTCAGCTTATTCACCGAGATCAAAGAAGTATAAATGTTGTTTTGGTTGGGAATCTTTTCAAGAATACATGGGTTTTCGAGGTGAAGAAATCTGGTTTTTCTTTGAAGCAGCAACACTAAGGCGAGGCCCCCCACGCGAAAAAGCTTTCGAAGAAAATATTGTGAAAGAAAAAGAGTCAAGGTAGAAGCTCCGAAATTAACGAGCACGAAATCCCGGAGAATTTTGACATTTGATAACGATGAAATCTAACAAGTGATTGTTGCTTGGAAATCTGAGTAATGAGTAGACAATCTTTACTCTGCGCACCGATGCTTACTTACTACTTTCTCTTGAGAAATTAATGCTCCAAAAGCAGCTTGGAGAGTATATAATTGGGAATCGCGATAAGACATTTGCTGTAGTTTTTCCGAATCGTGTAGTCTAATCACATTTCGTATTTAAAAATTCATTCTCATTCTCTCCAACGCTTTCGGCATCGAATGGAATGATGAGCGTTTGCCTCAAGTACCTTAAATATCGAATTCAGTGAAACTTATAACATATATATTATCTACATTTTAGGTCATTGTATTATTGTTAGGTTTCTACTGTTAAATTAGTAGTGTTTCCTATTAAGCAATTTGTTTAACTGCTTAATATGGAATTTTATTATTATTATTATTATTATTATTATTATTATTATTATTATTATTTTATTTCTATTCGTGTAGTGCACTGCAATGCAGTGCAGTGTTGTGTAGAGAAGGGAAAGAAACGCGAAAGAAATGAATCACAGTTAAGTATTGTGAAGTGCGGTGAAGTCAAGTGAAGTGGAGTAAAATGAATTGGAGTAAGGCTTGCGCTGTGAAATTATGTATTATTATTCTTAATTACTATTTTTTAAATTAATTACTCTCTTGTAATTTATTGTTACTCAATGTAAACTTAATGCATGTTATGTTAAGATATTCTGACACCAAGTAATGATACTTATTTGCAGTATTAATAATAAATCTAATTAAAATAAATATTAGTTCTTTATTTAACGCTTGTAATTTTAATCGAGCTATGCATAACATAAGAGCATGTGTTCGAAATACACTTCATATTCTCATTGAAAATGTGATTAAGGAAACTGAAAGCAATGGCAAATCAAAGAGTACACCATAATTTCATCTCTATCATCAGTCATTAATCCATAATTGCTCAAGAGTAGAGCAAACGGCCTGCGAATAAAAATTGCTGCAAGACCAATCAATCAATCAATCAATTAATCAGTCAATCCACTATTGCTTTTATTGTAAAAGAGTACTTAAAAGAAGGAAATAAAGTCGTAAATAATAATTTAAAATTTATTTTCCAATTAAAAGGTAACGAAGAGGACGAATTGAAATATAGGAATTACTAACCAACGATGAGAAACAAGTGTTAGCCTAGTCATTACTGCAGTTATTGTTCCTCTTCCTCAATAATCCTCTCCTTATACATGCATATCTACGAACATAGTAACAACCATACTGCTTTGAATGAAATTTGTAAGCATTGTAATAAGTCTTTTCATGAGTCATCTCGTCATAAACAACTACCCTCCATGAATCGCGCACGCAGCCGAGTCACGACCCCTGCTTGCAACTGCTTTCCAGAGGCAATTCACCTCAATAACAGAAGCGCAAATATTCGGTATTTATGAGATCGCCCCGATCCTTTTGCCAGATACTGTAAAGCCACAGTCTAACCCTCTTATCTCCTCTGCCCTCTCCGAATTAAGAAGCTGGCCAGAACTCAACGCTCGACTTTCATAAGTATCACATCATTCTCCCTCGCCTCATGAATAAAATATGAAAACATTATTCAAAAGTTTTTATCACAAGCAACAACATTAAGATATGTCGATTATTACAAAATTGAAGAAAATATTTTAAAAATAAAATACTAAAAATACAGAATATTTTCATTTTTAATTAGACACTCAACATTGGCTGACTAACTGTGTGGTACAGTACTTACAATAGGCTAGGTACTATAAGAAGATAAAAAATAGATGTGGACGCATTCTCTAAAAACGAAATAGCACGTAACAGTCAAACGATATATCAGAAATTAAGGTAATGAGGAAAAATTTGAAAAAATATTGTGCAGGAGCTCAGATACAGAAATTATCACAACACAAAATAGAAAACACAAAAGTAGATAATGTGTAAATACACTGAAATGTCAAAGTAAAATTATAATAAATACACCAAAACAATTAAGTGAAAATATGCAGGGATAATAAGTCATTTGGAAAGAGAACAAAATGTCGACTGAAGTACAGACGGAAATACTTCACTAATTTGTTAACTTTGAACATTTTACGAGCATTCACGCAAAAACAATGAAAAAGGATTCGGACTACAGATAAACAAATTAAATGGAGTGATTTAATATTAGTTATGCCAACTCTACATCCACATACAATAGTTTCTACTTTAAATGTTTTCCTTTTTTAATTTTCTTCCCACAGTGTGTTATATTCTTTTCGAGTTTCAAGCCACAATTCCTCTTATCTAAAGTAACTGTGCTCCCCCAATCCACCCCCTCGAATTAAGATACTAACGTAGAGGCATCCGTCGACTCTTGTAAAGGGTCCCAAGCTTCGTCGGTCGACCCATGAATAAAGTATGAAAACATTATACAGTGCGTTTTTGTCGCGAGCAACCACTCGGAAAATATAAATACAGAGATTCTCGTTTCTTGGAAAGGAAACAGTTTCGTGTATAGTATGGTGAAAAAACATGTGGACAGAAGTAGTCTGCAGGTTTTACTTTGTATCAGCCTCGTAAAATATTTCTCATGAACAAAATATATTTAAGAAAAGTATGAACGAACTTCTTCCACTGAATCTTGACAAATAAATAGGACAGAAGCAGTACTTTTGTATCACAGACACGAGTAAGGAAAGACGATAATGCGACTTTTTCTCAATGAGACTAGAACCTCAGCAGGCAAATCTATTGTAAAGTGTATTCATACGGTGCGCGACAGTGGCCAATGTCCTCAATACGTTTAAACATTCTTTATGCAGCTGTAATGCTTCAGGGACTACACTTTCTTTAGAAGACGATCGCAGAAACAGATTTATATCGTAACATTGTCACAAAATATTAAGAAAAGTCTTAAGTTTTGCAAATCAAATGATTTTAAAATCCAAATATTTCAAGTAGATAATATATGAATGTAACACAAGAACTCAAAATGTATTTAAAATGACTGTTAAACAATAATAACAAATAATAATCATTATTATGACTATTTTGTTTTCAAGCAACTGAGTTACGAGACTCTGTTCTCACACATGTTTTGTACACGTTTTGTACACGAGCGACTTAGAAACGAGTTTTCAAATTTCTATCAATGTAATAAAGCAACATTATAAACGAGTTGCTTCCGCTATTTTTTTGTATATCAGCATTACAAATTTGTAAGAGAATCAAACTTAATTTTGGGAAACAACTTTCTTGTGACGTCTCGGGTATTTGACATCTGTGCGAGAAAACGGTGGTTGCCTGTTCGTTCACCCCCCCCCCGCATCATTCCTTGCGATTGGCTGAATGTGTGATGACGCAATGATTTGTGAATGCTAATACGTCATCATTTGTTCCGTAAAATGATCGATTATGAACGATTCCTTGCAACAGAAAATGTCGTTCATAATGATGGTATACCAAAAAAACATTTTATTGGAATCCACATTGTGGTGAGATACAGATGATTTTTTCTAAGTTTGGTGCAGTGGCTGCACTATCGATAATCGATTAAAGAGCTACATTCAAATAATGTTCAAAATATACTGTTACGGAACTTAAGTGCATCATATGACCTCCGTCTTCAATTGAAGACCTTGAGTCAAAAACATGCAACGACACATTTCAGATAAAATTGAGATATTAATGTTTTTCGATGCCCCATAGATGTACCTAGATATTGGGTTTTTATTTTAAAGATTCGCCGCAAGATGGTAGTGTAATTCATCAATTAATGTTTTTTTCCAATGTGTAGAACGCAATATCTAAACCTTTATTCTCCTTCTCCTCAGAACTTACGTATTGTGGCATAGCATGTTATTGCCTCGAGGTCTTCAATTGCTTAAGTCAACGGCCTTCTTCGAAAATACAATTGAGCATTGAAGACGGCAATGCACCATAATCTGCTGAATACAGATATAGATTAGGTTTATTATTAATTCTGCAATTAAGTATCATTACTTGGTGGTTCATGCATTAAGCTTACATTGACTAACAATAAATTACCAGAGAGTAATTAATTTAAAAAAAAACAATAATTAAGAATAACAGTACTTAATTTCACAGCTCAGGCCTTACTCCAATTTATTTTACTTCACTGCACTTCACAACACTTAACTGTGATGATATAGTGACATAAATTCCACACCACCCGGTGCGTTTTCTCCCGAGCACTCACTTTTTTTCGAGAACGGCCATCGCGCGATAGCGGGGACCGACACCAGCGCCGAGAGGGGGGTGAGTGCAGGCGGTGGGGGACGTGGCGGGGACTGGAGAGGACGGGACACAAGTGAAGACCCTACGCGCGAGCGGGTAAACATGTTGACGTCACGGCGCGCGTTCGTAAATACGCGTTCATTACACCGGCGCGATTTCTTCATTATCTCCGAGGCAAATATTTATACGGCCCGGAGTGTTTACGATACAAATTACGGGCGAGACGCAGATAGGGGCGGCGCAGGCGGGCGCTGGGGAAGGACGCCTGGAGAGGAGCGCTGCCCGGGCGCAGAGGCAAGAGACGGCGACACGGCGTAATAGCGTCGCTCAAGACTCCACCGGGCGAAGAGTGCTGCCCAGTCCAAAGGGCGACGGACGCAGTCTTTTCGACAGTAGCTGCATAGCTGGGCCTAATTCAACCGCTGCCTTGAGAACTCTACCGGCTTGTTGCTCTGATCGGGAGAGTTTTGCGTGGTTTCTCCGATCAACTCCACCGGTCGAAGAGGGTTGTCAGAGTCAAAGGGCGACGGAGGCAGTTTTTTCGTCAGTAGCTGCATAGCTCGTCTCAATTCATCTGCTGCCTCGAGGATAATTCTGACGGCCGGCTGCTCTGATTGGGAGTTTTGCGCGGTTTCTCTGATGAACTCCACCGGGCGAAGAGTGCTGCCCGGGGCAAAGTGCGACGGAGGCAGTTTTATCGATACCAGCTACATAGCTGGACCTAATTCAGTCGCTGCCTCGAAGAGAATTTTCGCAGCCGGCTGCTCTAATCAGTAGATCAATAGTTTTGCGTAGTTTCTCTGATCAACTCCAGACGAATGCCAGAGTAGTGCCCCAATAAAAGGGCCAAGGACGGCGCATGATATTTCCTTTCTCTCCCTTGTCCTATTCTTATCCCTTACATTTACACTTACTTGCACAATGACAACATATATCAAGAGCTTAGAACTTGTTCCGATGGGTAGTGCCCCGCTGGTGGGAGATACCTAGTTGGGGAAAATCCCGCAAGCCGACGGATAGATCGGCAGTGGTTCTCACCATCCAGCGAGAAAGCATCAGTGCCACCTGCCGCGTTCAAACATGCACTACATTGGTGGAAATAATGACCTTAGAAGTTGAAGCGTCCGAATCACTAATCAACTAATCAAGCAAGCGAGCAAAGGATGACACATGGGCGCAACGCGGTCTTCTGAAATGAGGCGTGGTTTGCGGAAATAGGGCGTGGCTGCAGTCGAAACAAGAAATTTAACAAACAAATTTGGAGCCCTTTTTGAGAAAATTTTGAAAATGTGCGGGGGGGTTCATGTCAAGTACCCCCAAATTTTAAAGAGTGTTTTTAAAAATCTCAAAGCTTGGACTCGAGTCAGATGGACAGGGGTTTCTTCAATTTGGAAAAAATCGTACGCATGGTTTAGGCAATAGTGGTGTTCACAGACGGACGGACGTTTTGCCTTCAATCTATTTTTCGGTATTAATGACCCACAAAACAAGGATTCCGGCTACACATCGTATTAGAGGATTTCTTAATTTAGCAATTTGTATTTATCGACTTTTTCGTCAACAGGGCCCGTCATTGAATTTTTTTCTGCTGGAAATTCGCCGTTTTTCGCGCAGCATTACATGCAAAATAGTCTCTCAACATGTGTATGATACGGACGAACTCTTAATTCACAAGAGGATGGATTTTACGTAGCTACGTACGTGTTGAAAAGAGGACTTGAAAGGCCACACTGAGGACTATTCAATGAGGGGCGACCTAGGGTCACCCGGTCCAAAAAGCTGCAACGACAATTGTTGCATTGGGCTATCTCAGTCAGCAAAAACGCTCATCTCACTGATTCATGAAATATATGCTTTATTTAATCAATAAGGTTTTATTTATGAGAGAATGAGTATTATTAATTGCTCTGGAAAATGAAAACACGGCTATAAAAGAGAGCATTCGAGTTGCTCACGGTGTTAAGTGACGCGTGTTGTTTTCTGACACCACACGGTTTCAATACTAGAGGTACATTTTATATTCTGCCAATGCCCAACCAGTATAATTTCTTGTAATTTTAAACTTCGTAATTATCAATACATTGTACATACAAGTTCCAAACCCTATTCTGGTCTCCCGACATGTGCGGACGTGTAATGTATGCATGTAAGTGCAAATATCTGAAAGTGTGTGTAAGTAATGGGTAAAGTCAGGAAAAGCGGAAGGAAAGATAGCGCGCGGTTCATAGTGCGTTGGGGTACTGCTACGACATGCGCCTGGTGTTGATCGGAGCAACTACGGAAAACTACCCATCAGAGCAGCCGGCCGCCAGAATCCTCCTCCTGAAATCACCTGAATTTCTAGCTACAGCATCTAGCTAGTGTCGAAAATCCCGCAACCGTGGACTGTGGCCTATCGGCTTGGTCGGGTATTAGCGGAATAAGGGAACACACGGTAGGGTTGCGTTAGCTGTGGCCCGGAGGATTAGTGAGCACAACCTGCCAGCACCTGTGCCACACTATTACCGGCGGGGACGTTGAAGTGAGTATTATATTTTAAAAATAAATTATACGATTTCATCTTTTCGTGGTATTTTTATTTATTTAGGAAAAGAAGACCTCATTTTCTCATAATTTCCATCACATGCAAACTGGCCTACTTTTCACTGGAAAGAAGGCAGAGGAAACACGAGAGATAATAAATTCGTCAGCTTATTTCTGCTATTTTATCTCTGTCCGGCCTCCCCAGGACAGTCGTAAAACATGTGCCTGACGTTTCAATATCATTGATGTGATGAGATAGGGCGTTGGGCAGATAAGCTCCTCTTCATCACACAGAAATTCCATTAGCCTTTTCTCTTTACCAAAATTCAAGCATTTATTTAGAACCGATGGAAGTGCCAAATAATCCCCTAAATTTCATCAAATAAATCTGCGTGCTTGATACGTAGTATTCATTTATTTAAAATATATTCTACCGCACAACTGAGAAGTTCGAATTTTAACGCACAGATCTCATTTAATATTTAAGAATATCATTATATATAAAAAATTGAAAGATAATAACACTTTTAAAACTTAAATAGGGCATAATGCAAACAATTATGTAACTAATTTTCAAATCTTGAATTTGTGTTATCTATCAGTCAAGTAAATTATGAAATATGTGAAACAAAAATCGTTATTTGGTAGTAAAACAATTTGAATGAATTGGATAGTTTTGCAACTACAATTCAATTTTTAATAATTTGTTCTGCGTTTTGTTGCTTTTTTTAGACATTGTCACGCACAGTTCGTGAATATTACAAGAAATGAATTTCATTAACACTTAAACGTTTGTTTCTTTCTATGTTATATTATTACATGGACGGTACACAAATTACCGTTATATATATTCGTTGGAAGAACGAAATAAATTCTACCCTTCGTCGACGGTAGACGGAGGGCGGTGTACGAAGGGCGGTGGACGGAGGGCGGTGGACGGAGGGCGGTGGACGGAGGGCGGTGGACGGAGGGCGGTGGACGGAGGGCGGTGGACGGAGGGCGGTGGACGGAGCGCGGTGGACGGAGCGCGGTGGACGGAGGGCGGTGGACGGAGGGCGGTGGACGGAGGGCGGTGGACGGAGGGCGGTGGACGGAGCGCGGTGGACGGAGCGCGGTGGACGGAGCGCGGTGGACGGAGGGCGGTGGACGGAGGGCGGTGGACGGAGGGCGGTGAACGGAGCGCGGTGGACGGAGGGCGGTGGACAGAGGGCGGTGGACGGAGCGCGGTGGACGGAGCGCGGTGGTCGGAGGGCGGTGGACGGAGGGCGGTGGACGGAGGGCGGTGGACGGAGGGCGGTGGACGGAGGGCGGTGGACGGAGCGCGGTGGACGGAGGGCGGTGGACGGAGGGCGGTGGACGGAGGGCGGCGGGCAGAGGGCGGTGGTCTCGAGTGGGCAGCGGGCGGCAGGCAGTGGGCAGGGGTTGTCGGTGGGCAGTGGGAAGCCCATCACCGCCACGAGGCACTTCGCCCGGATTCCCGCCGCGCGCCGTCACGTCCGAGCGGTAAACTGACCGTCGGCGAGGGGCGAAGTCCGTGCGTAGGTGCGTGCGGATACGTCACGGGGTAAATGAACGTCATGTGTCGAAATGTGGGGCGTAAAAGTACGTCAGATGCCTCCTGAACCTTCCTGAAGTCGCGCCGCATTGCGATCGTTAGGTCCAAAGGTATTTGGTCTAACAACAGGCATACTTTTGTATGACCAATGACTCAAAGTCAAAGACAAAAAGAATCTGGGAGAATACGACGGAACATTCAGAGATCATTCGGAGCAAAATGTTGAAAAGGTACCGGGAACATACGGAGCAATATGTAGAGAACGTGCGGATAATATGCGGATTCAGGTTTTTTGTTTTCTGAAATACTAATCCAGTTATCAGATATTAAAAAATAAAAATTGAAATCACAGAAATGGCACAGACGAAGACTTGCGACGTTTCGATGTTTACACACGCGCATAAAACAATTAATATTCATAATATATCGGCATTTTCCTGTAAAAAATATCACTACAGTAATTTTAAACCAAGATGAGACCTTCCATCTTTGAAATATTCTTTTTTAACCAATCATCTTTTCTTCTCTCACGTTTACATAAACTTTCGTAAGGAGAAATATGTCGGGGATGCAAGGAAGTATTTTTCAATACGAGTAAATGGGATTCCATAGTATTGATTAGGTAATCACCTCAAGGGGGAAAATTCAGTCGTGAGCCAGTCTTGGATTATTCAGTAATGTAGTATCATGGAATGAAACTTTTGTTCAGAAGATCGTGTATATTTATTGAAGTGTAAGCACACGTTCGCCGCGAATATTTACTGAAGCGAACCACCGAAATTGCCTCGTATCCAGCTGGATAATAACACTTGGCTCAACATCGCGAGGTCGTTGACATTCTCATTTCATAATTGAATTTCAACCCACCACATAGACACGATTATTCGACTCTTTTATAATCCATTTTAACCACCGAATCTTCGGGGCTTTCCAATTTCCACAATATCCAGCAGCCCTCAAAATTTCTTCCACATACATATTTTTTCCCCCAACTCTTCTCCGGTTTCTGTTCAATACCCAACTTAAACACCCTCTGACATTACACACATGTTTTCGCGTTCCCTCACCCCAGCCGCCAACTCTCGCGTGATTGCCTTCCTCTGTTCACCCTCCCCACCCCGCCGCGTTCGTTTGCACCCCGCCGTTTCGGCGTATTCGCCATAGTTCATCCCGGGTGCAATACGCCGTATCTCACGTCCTTCCATCCCATACATTTCTTCTGTTTTCCCCCCGCCTCCCGCCCTTTAGCTGGTGGCGCCCTTCGCATCCAAACCGTCCCCATCTCGCTCCTCTTGACATCGCTCGCTGCACCCTCGCCCTCGCTGATATAAAATACCCGCCGGCTAAAAAATCGTATAGAATAATATTTGTGACGTGTTCCGCGAGCTGAGCGGATAAAATAACACAGGGCAGGCTCGCGCAGGCGGGCGGGCGGGCGGGCGGGAGCACGCGGGCGCGCCGGTCCGCTCCGCGCCGCCCGCGGAAGGGGAGGGGGAAATGGAGGGGAAGCGTGCAAACGTACTTAGCCGCGGGAGCGGTGGCGGCGGCAGCGCGGGGAAGGCGGTGGCAGGGGCGAAGTGGAGGGCACGGTGATAGAGGAGGCGGCGGTAACGTTGACGGCGGTGGTTGTTGCAGCATTGGCGGGGGCACTGGCAAAGCCGGGGGCGTTCAGTCCGTTCGGGACGTTCGAAAATCTGGGGCGTTGGCGTTGGTGGAATTCACGGGGTCATCATCGCTTTGGCGTTTCAGGCGGCGTTGGCGGGGACGTGGGCGGGACGTTGGCGGGGGCGTTTGCGGGTGCATTGGCAGGGGCGTTGGCGGGGGCGTTGGCGGGGGCGTTGGCGGGGGCGTTGGCGGGGGCGTTGGCGGGGGCGTTGGCGGAGGCGTTGGCGGTAACGTTTGCGGGAGCATGGCGGGTGCGTTGGCGGAGGCGTTGTCGGGAGCCTTGGCGGAGGCGTTGGCGGGTGCGTTGGCAAGTGCGTTAGCGGTGACGTTGGCGGAAGCATGGCGGGTGCGTTGGCGGAGGCGTTGGCAGGTGCGTTGGCAGAGGCGTTGGCGGGTGTCTTGGCGGAGGCGTTGGCGGGTGCGTTGGCGGAGACGTTGGCGGGTGCGTTGGCGGAGACGTTGGCGGGTGCCTTGGCGGGGGCGTTGGCGGAGGCGTTTGCGAGAAGCGTTTGCAGGAGGGTTATCGCGGGCGTTTGCTGGGGCGTTGGCGGTGGCGTTGACAGGGGCGATAACGCGTTACTGGCGGAGTTATTGGCAGGGGCATTGCCAGGGACCCCGGTGGCGAATGTAGAGACGTTGTTGGCGGAGGTGTTGGTGGGGATGTTGGCAATAGGGGGCCAGGGGTTTTGGGAAGGACGTTGATAATGACATGAGTGTCCGCATGTTGGGAAGCGGTAGCCGAGGCGCTGCTGGAGTTGATTGGAGAATAGGATAGGGGGAATGGAGCGTTGGCATTGCTGGATGTTGACGAAGACGTACGTTGTTGGTGGGGCGTTGACTAAGCATTGGCGAGTTTGTCAAGGGTAGACACGAATTGTTTACATAGGCGTTGATGTAGAGAAACTTATTTTCGTTTACATAGGCGTTGACGTAGGCGAAATTATTGGCGACACAACGGAAAAAATATTGGCGTTGTCGGGGCGGGTGCGTAGACGGAGTGATGGAGCTGGTCGTGCATTGGTTCTGCTGTAGCGTGGGTGGATTGGTGTTGGCGAAACGATGGCACGTTGACGTGTTTTCGTTGTAACGTTGGCGTTGGTGGGTTGGCGTGATGGAATTGGAGCGTTAGCCTGCAGGTGGCGACGGCAGAGGCGACGGTGTCAGGAGTGGTTGCAGCGAGTGGAGGCGGCCACTGGCAGTAATGGCGGCGCGGCGGAGACGGCAGAGGGGACGGTGTTGGGAGTGGCTGCGGCAAGGGTAGCAGTGGTGGCGGCGACTGACGGTAATGGCGGCGGCGGCGGAGACGGCAGCGTTGACTTCCGTCCCTCTCCGCGTCGTGTACGCGTGTGCGTGTGCGTATGCGTGTGCGTGTGCGTATGCGTGAGCGTGGCGCACGCATGAGCTGGCGCTGTTTCCGACGCGTCGTTGAGATTAGTCCGACACATCGTTATCATGAACGGCAGGGCTCCCCATTAGCGAGTTGGGCGCCCCGCCGTCGCCAGAGCGCCTGCACCCTCCGCGCCGCGCGCCGCCGCCCGGCGGCCTCCCATGCGCTTTCGGGCGGGATCGCTTGTCCCTGTATCAGCTCGGAAACGATGGGGCCGTGCTCTATTTCGTGGTACTAAATCCCACTAACTCAAAGTACCAAAGGGCACTGGTGGAAACCAATCATGCATTAAAGCAGAATAATTTTAATGAGGTGCTGTGTAGATTTCGATTATTTTATTAAAAAATTGTATTCTGGTATTTGTGTCGCTTCCTTTCCTTCGTAACAACGACAAAGTGACACTCGTAGTTTTGTAATGTTAAAAAGTTGTTGATTTGTCACATTTTGTTCCTGTTCGTAAGCGAGGACATATGTTATTTTCTCACGCCTAAAAAATGGCTGATATATTGTAATGCATAATAATTGACCTTATCTAATAAAAATATACATTAATTTGAAAAGAATCAAATGCTATTTAAGAAAAAAAGCGATCAGAAGAGAAGAAGACTGCAGCTGGTAACTTTGGTTCACTAATTAATAAAAACTGGCTGGGTATTCTTCAGGCACTAAAAACTGTTATATGAGAACATTTCATAACATATTCCAGTTTGGATACAATGAAGAAAGCTATGTTCTAGACATTTTGTATTAAAAATTACCATCATTTGACCAGTCAAGAAAAAATACACGTGCTGATAATACACCGTATATAATACTTTTTAATAATACAAACAAATTTCACGTACTTGACATTTCAATTTCATTCCCGAATTTCCACACACCTATCATCCTGCACCGAATACGACATACATATTCATTAATGTAAGAGTAATATGAAATCGTACAATCGGTGCACTGTCTGAAAAAAAAAATAAAAATGCTTCGCGTTTGGTTTGACACATTATTTGCACAAAAATATTTCATTTCCATTCGGCAAAGAAAATAACAGCAAACACCATCTACACAATTTTTACAACGCTCCTCGTCCGTCCACACAAGACCGTACCGTCATCTGCATGTCTATTATTGGGCGCGTCGCGTTATCAAACCTCCCACCTCCCCACCGTTCACAAACGAGATCGCGCACCTCTATTTTCCACGGATTGCTAATCCGCGCCAACATCTCCTCTTATCCTCTCCCAGCGTCCACAGCGAGCCACTATCCGTTATTACACTGCGCTTTCGTTCCTTCGGCTGGACGACCCCAATTTCCCGCGCCCAGGCCAAGCGCGCGGCCAGGTCCTCGACTCGAGGCGCGAGCGCGCCCAGCGGCCGAAATTCGAAATTGGACTTTTATGTGGTGCAAATGAATCGCGCCTCGCACGTGCCAGGGCGCAAGTGGGTGGAATGGGCGAGTGGAAATGGAAGTGGGTCAGAGGGTGCGTGAAAAGACAAGACGTTGAGACAATGAGTGGGTAGGTGAATGAGGGGGAGAGTTGCGGAGTGGTTGAGTAGGTGGGGCGAGAGAGCGTGTGGGTGGATTGACGAAAGGATGGGAGGGTGGATGGGTGGATAGAAAAGAATGCGAGTGAATGGGTGAGTGAGGGGGCGGAAGAGATAGTGTGTGAATGGGTGCGTGAGAGTGTGAGAGTGGGTGGATTAGTGGATGAGGAAGTGAATGGGGTGGGCGAGTGATTCGAGTGAGGGAGTGAGTGTGAGAGCGATTGAAAAATATGAGTGGAAGAGCGAGGGGGTAGGTCATATAGGCTGTTGGGGTAGTGACCGGATGGGCTAGTGAGCAAGGTGGAAAATGGATGGGTGGGCCTGTAAGTTCTCGTGTCCTCACTAGAACTGTGTAAATATGGCACTAGCTCTTGTGGTCGGTCCCATACGTAATAACAAACTGAGTGAATACACATCACATTAGTGATGTTAATTTGCTTCACGCATTTCCTTGGAAGCACATTTGCCAAAATATATTTTTCTTCTTTAGTTACAGAAATATATTCGTCAAAAACTCACTGCGAAACGTGAACGCGCACGAAGAGTGGGTGAAATTCGAAATTGGAATTTTATGCGGCGCAAATGAATCGCGCCACGCACGCTGCGAGGCAGGGGGCAGGGGGCGGGGCGAAGGGGAGGAGGAAATTTCTTGGCGGGGTAGGACAGCTCGGCGGAGCGGCGGAGTGGGAGGGGTGGGGCGTGCAGGAAGACGGGAGGAGGCAGAGAGGGGGGCGAGGCAGAGAGGGGAGGGCGAGGTAGAGGGAACGAGACGGGTTGGAGCGTTGGGGAGTGTTGTGGGGCGAGGCGCGGCAGGAAGGGGCGGGGCGAGGAAAGGTGGTTAGGGTGGCGGGAAGTGGAGAGAGGAATCATATGCACACAAGGAGGGACGGAAGGAATGTTGTGCATTGGAGAGGGGTGGGGCGTGGCGGATCAGGACGGATAGGGACGAGAAGAGGCAGATCAGGTCGGAGCGGGGCGGAGTGGGCCGGAGAGGAACGACGCGTAGCGGAGCAGGGCGGAGAGAGGCGGCGCGGTGGAGGTCGTATGGGAATGGATGAGATGGGGGTGAGTATCAGATCGACGTAGAGAGGGACGGGGTGAAGTGTTGTGGAGTATTGCGGGGCGATGGTGGTCAGCTGGAGCGGGAAGTGGGGCGGAGCGGTAGGTGGAGCGGGAGGGCGCAGCGGGGGAGTGGAGCGGGGGGCGATGCAGGGGGAGAGGGGAATGGAGCGGGGAGGGGAGCGGGGGCGGAGCGGGGAGCAGAGCATGGGGCGGAGCGGGGGCGGAGCGGGGGCGGAGCGGGGGCGGAGCGGGGGCGGAGCGGGGGCGGAGCGGGGGCGGAGCGGGGGCGGAGCGGGGGCGGAGCGGGGGCGGAGCGGGGGCAGAGCGGGGGCGGAGCGGGGGCGGAGCGGGGAGGGGAGCAGAGTGGGGGGCGGAGCGGCGGTCAGAGCGGGGGGCGTGGAGGGCAGCAGATCGGGGCGAGCCGGCAACGGCCCGCCGCCTTCGATGAAGTATGAACTCGATTAGCGCGGCGTATTTATTAAACGTCCCGCGCGCGTGATAAGCGGTCCGCGCGATTCGGCACGCGGCGCGAAGGCGAAGGGCGCGCCCCGTCCGGGGCTTATCGCCCCGCGCCTAAGGCCCTCGCCCGCCGTGTTATCGCGGTCGCGCGGCGACGGTCGTTACGGTTTTTGCTGGCCCTCTGGCCGGATTAAGACATCAGGGGCCACCCGTCTACATCGGAGAACAGGAACACCCCTTCCACAATTATGCACGACAGAGTATACGGCGCTTGGCAAACGTCTACGCCAGTGTTGGTAAGGTCGATGCCCCCAGCGGGAGTCCGTGGCACGAGTGCCACGACGAAATCGCCTCTCCACGCAGTTCATAAGGCCGCTGTGAGAGACAACGCCATCGCTTGTAAAACGGCGGGGTTACTAATAGTTTCCTCTCCCGACACTAGTGGCACAGAGAAGCTCGTGGTACGGCACGGTGCCGCGGGACGTGTCACTGCCACCAGTAGGAGACCTTGACACCACTGATTTACGCTCTTATTTTTCTGCAAAATAAATGCATAGCTCAGAAACACAATTATCAAAGAAAAAATATAATTCCCTAAATAAATAAACTGCGAGAATAACATTAGAAAACCGTGGACGGCATGTCACACATGCTCAAAGGGGCCCTCATTCGGGACGACATGCGTCGTCGTATACTCCTGAGGGGACCATAGGCTCATGATTCCTTGCTACTGTAAAATTCCCTACAAGGGACGTAAGAACATACCATGAATTTGTAGTGTTTCTGTGGCATAATTCGATGAAATAAATAAAATTGATTAATACGGTTCGGAAGAACGAATGTGACTTCCTGCTCAGAGAATCGAAGAGAATCGAAATTCCTCAACACTTCGTCCTTGCATCAAACCCAAGAATTCTCGCAGCACCGTCAGGAACAGATCTCCACAGAATTGAAGTTCTCGGTGTAACAACAATCGTATCTGAAGTGCCGTGACCTCGTCGCAGTCACGCGTCACGTCCACAGTCAATAGAGGGCTGCGTTCTTTGCTTGCACACAATGCGGCGGCGCGGGCGAGGCGATCCCCCAGCGGAGGGCGGCGGCGGCAGGGGAAGGCCATTCGGCGATTGAAAGAACGCGGCCACGGGGCGACGGGGGTGACTAGGGGCGACGAGGGGCGACGAGGGGCGACGAGGGGCGACGAGGGGCGACGAGGGGCGACGAGGGGCGACGAGGGGCGACGAGGGGCGACGAGGGGCGACGAGGGGCGACGAGGGGCGACGAGGGGCGACGAGGGGCGACGAGGGGCGACGAGGGGCGACGGGGGGCGACGGGGGGCGACGAGGGGCGACGGGGGTCGACGGGTGGCCACGGGGGCGACGAAGGGCAACGAGAGGCGAGGGACGACGTGGGGCAACCGGGGGAAAACGAGGAACGACTAAGGGCAACCAGGGGGAGACGAAGGATAACGAGGGGCGACGAGAGATAATGAGGGGCGACGAGGGATAACGAGGGGTGACGAAGGATAACAAGGGGCGACGAGGGATAACGAGAGGCGACGAGGGATAACGAGGGGCGACGAGCAATAACGAGGGTTGAGAGATAACGAGGGGCGACGAGGGAGAGCGAGGAGCGACGAGGGGAGCCGAGGGATGACGAGGGGCGACGAGGGGCGACGAGGGGCGACGAGGGGCGACGAGGGGCGACGAGGGGCGACGAGGGGCGACGAGGGGCGACGAGGGGCGACGAAAGTCTACGAGGGGCGACGAGGGGGAGGAGAGGGGACGAAGAGCGACAAGTGGTGATTAGGGCTGACGTCTTCTCGACGGGGACGAGGAGAAATGAAGGGGCGAGGAGAAATGAAGGGAGTGAGGGGCGATGCGGGGACGTCATCGGAAAGGACGAAACCCAGTGGACAGAAAGGAGCAGATAGGAAAGTACTTCAATAGTCGGCGAAAAGAAATTTACCAGCAACTCAATATACAGGATGGACCACTTAAGTTGGCCACAGCAAATATCTTGAAAACGGTTTGAGGCATCGAGGTGCAATTTGCGCCATGTTGTTGCATATGACGGGGCAAGTAACTTATTTTGTTTCCTTGTTTGTACCGTGTGTAATTGTAGATTTATTGGCACAACTTTGTTTTTTAAATGGAAGTATATATTTTTTCTACATTATTCTAAAGTTCTTTAAAAATGAAATGCAATGATATAATTATTGTTAATATTCGAAAAATATTTTTTACGAAAAAAGTGAAATTAGATCATGGTAAACTCCATGCCGCAGCGCGCAAGGACAGCTGATGTTGCTGGCATCTTAAAGTACGTAAGTCGACGCACCTAGTCGGAAAACGAGAAAGTTCGCCGATTACAGGACTTCCTATGCTCTTACTGGTAATGCTCAGGACCTGGGTTTGGACTTTCACTAGTTCTATATGCGCGAAGAAGAAGTGATCTTCCAAATCACATTGATATCAGCGGAGATGTGTATCTAAATTCCTTTATTAAATTTACATTTGGGGAGCCTCTCATATTCCAGGGAAAAAGATAAAAACACATGTACACTGAGGAAAAATCACAGTACATTTATTTCCTTTTATTTAATCATTTTGTAACAAGTTTGTTGCAAAGTTACAAGTTGAAAGAATTCAAAAGAAAAAAAACATTAATGAAGGTATTCGTATCGAACAAAAAAAACAGATGAGATATTGAAATATAATGAGAAAACCAATTTTCAAAATAACATACATTAAACGCGTTTCGAAAAATTGCAGCGCGCAAGAAATTCACTATATTCAGGTCATGTGCAGGTCATGTGCTCTATGTGTTTCCCGTCGATCGCGATGCACATTTGTAAGCAGTACGCAAAGTCAAATGAATTCGAGCGTTGCGGCATGGCGTTTACCACGTCCTAATTTCAGTGTTTTCGTAAAAAAGACTTTTCGAATATTAACCATATTTATATCACTGTATTTCAATTTTAACGAACTTTTGAATGATGTAGAAAAAATTATTTTTCCATTAAAAAAACAAAGTTGTGTCAGTATCTCTAAAATTACATACGGTACAAATAAGAAAACAAAATATGTTATTTGCAACAACATAGCACAAATAGCACCTCAATACCTAAAACCGTTTTCAAGATATTTGCTGCGGCCAACTTAGGTGGTCCACCTTGTATATGAGACAATCGCCAGATACAGTTAACTACAGTGCAAGAAAAGGTAGAAACGTGGAAATCATATCAAGAAAACGGAAGGAAACTGAGATATGCTCAATCAGTCAAATAACAATGCAAATAGAGGCAACGTCAGAGAAGTCATAGTTTTGAAAGAACGTTATGAAATTGGAACCAATAAATGGACTTCGATGCGGATAGCATCACAAGATTACAATATGCACTGATAGTAATGTATCAGTTAATGCGATGGATATGACAGGGAAAGTGAATGTTAACGAAGTCCAAGAGTTAGTAGAAATCACGACGAAAGAACATATATGAAGAGACGTGTGAAATGAGATATATCTGAAAAGGTGGAAAGGAAAATTCATGTTTGGAAGTTTAGGCCTATGTCAGAGTGGTAGACACAAAAGAGTGGCAATTCTACAAGAAGAACGAAAATAAACATTTGCTGGTGTTTACAGAGGATGAACACGGTAGTGGAGTAAGAGGTTCCAAGGATAGAAGTGAAGAATGATGGCAGGAGAAAAGATAATCCGGATTAGAACTGGACATAATGCGATAATCTACAGTAGTTTTGGCATGCGCCAATGATAGGAAATAATAAAAAAGGAAATACAATTAGATATGTGATAATTTCAAATTCCACATTTAAAGTCAACCAGAACCAGATGCATCAACGAAAGAACGACGAGGTCTGCTCCTCTGACGGGAACTGGAAAGAAGAACCTTATGGACGAAGGGCCACGGACAGAGCTGCGAAATGAGAGGCCTGCAAAGTTACCAGAGCGCTGGAAAGAGTAGGAAACTCCAACGAGCAGTACGGCAGTGAAAAGGCATGGGAGTGGAGGGGAGGAATGCTAGGCCCTGTGCGCCGACCGCACGGCCGCAGCGAGGGCGAGGGCGGGGTGCGAGTGGCCGACGATCCGAGCGGAGCGAAGAAAGGCGCACAATGCTCTCTGTGCGGGGCGAACGAGGCCGCGAGCGAAGGCGGAGGCGGGAGTTGGGAGGTGGTGGTCGCGATGGTGAAGAAAGGATGGTTGGTGCGATTGAACGTTGGGACTGCCTGGGACGATTACGCTTGGAACTGCGTGAGATAGCGTGGAAACGGGATGGAAGGGTGAGAACGGGACGAAAAGGTGTGAAGGGATGTGAATGATTAGGATGAGTGGGGAGAGATGGAGCGGAGAGAGTCAAAGCGAAGCGGACATTCCAGAGAAGGATACAGTGGGAATGGACAGAGCGGGATAGATTGATTGAATTGTGTTTCCGGGCGTGTCAACTGCTTAGGTCATTACTCCCTTAAGTGTAGTGCGTGCCCCCTCCCCGAGAGATGGTGATGATCTTTTTCCCGCTGGATGGCGAGATCTGGCGCCGACCTTCCGTCGACTAGCGGGGTTCCTCCTCAACCAGGTGTCTTCCATCAGCGGGGCACCGCCCCGGCCGGTAAGTAGTAAGCTGTAAGCTCCCGATCGGTCTCCCGGCATGTGTGGTAGTGAACTGCACGTTAGTGTAAGTGTGTGTGTAAGAGGATAGGACAAGGAAGAGGAAGGAAAGATCGCGCGCGGTCTGTGGCCTGTTTGTTAGGGTACTGCTACGGCATTCCCCTGGTGTTGATCGGAAAAGCCACGGAAAACTACCGATCAGAACAGCCGGCCGCTAGAATTCTCCTCCAGACAGCGACTGAATTCGACCTAACTGACACGCTAGAGTCGAAAATCCTGCCGCCGTCGGGACTCGAACCTAGGACGAGGGACGGTCAGAGGGACTGCAGTGACATCAGGTTGATGCACTGAGCCATCTCTCCCGGTCAGAGCGGGATAGAGCGGGAAGGGACTGAACGGGACGAGACTGAGCGGGACGGGAGAGGTCACAGCGCAGCGGGACAGAGTGGAATGAGACATATCGGAGCGGAACAGAGTGGAAGGGACGGAAAGGGATGAAGTGTGGTTCAAGGACCGGTGGGGTTGGTGGACGGAGCAGACTGGGACAGAGCGGAGTTAGACGGAGGGCGGATGATGCGTGTGAGAGGGTGAAGTTCGGGCATCGGGAGGGGGATCTGGAGCTGCCTGAACGCCGTTTCTCTTCCCTTTGGTGTGGAGCGCCTTCGTAGAAAAGGGAGAGCTCTCTGGCAAGCGAGCTCTTTTCTCGCAGTCGTACAGTTCACAGATTGTAAGAATGCCACAAAGTCTGCAAGCCAGAAGCAGTGAAGGACTGAATCACCGTTTGTCGATAAAAATGCCCGGATCTGCTGCTGCTAAAAATGTCGAGGAGATAAAATTGTGGTCTCATTTTCTTCGTGTTACAATTCTACATTGAATCTTCTGAAAGGTTTCTAGAAATTTGTCAATAACATGTGTTGTATGAAACCACTTAAACGAATTAATGGCGTATGTTGTCTAGTTTTGCTTACTTTCACTCTCACGCTGCAAAATAGAAATACAATCCTACGCCGAACGTGGGTAACGCGCAACGTACTGCTGAGTTGAGTGCACATTCATCTAAAATGAATTTTCGTCATGTATGTAAATATACTGTTTTGTTATTGTTACATATTAAAAAATAAATATTAATTACTCGCAGCTTACACTACAATGAAACCATATCATAGGTGCTGTGTACACAGCCACCTTCGAATATGGCGCGCGCGCGCGGGCAGGCGCGCACTCTTTTCCGAAGCAACGAAGCAACAAAGTGGCAGCCGCGCCAGCGGACCAGCGAGCCAGGAGCGCGAGTCTGCGCCAGCGGCCTTATAATGGGCGGCCCGGCTCTGGGTGGGGCAGAGTGCAATGAGGAGAGAGCCGAGCAACTAGACTGCGTGAGAGTGACGTGTTACTGCGACGAAGTGCTGCAACGGACTGGCGCCGGATTTGGTACATCTCCCGGAGATTTGGTGGCACTGCTACGACTTTGGACTCTTCTCTTGGACCACGGAATTTTGTATGGGCAAGAAAACCCAATCTGTATTTCTGTTGTATAATAAACTGTCTAGTTTAGACTCTGCCTCTTTTTCATATATTTCAATAGGTTTTCAATCACTTCGAAAAAAATGACATACTTTTTAAATTGTGATACGTAATACACTGAATGCGTCAGCCTCCATAGCAGTTGAGATTACGCAACTGAAGCTTCTAATACTGGGTTGCCCTAAGCTCTATTTCCGACGGGGTAATTTTTTACTCAAGCTGAATAGCTGCATTGAAGTTGATCACTTCCTGCTTGAGAATTCTAGAGGTGGGCTGCACTGATGGTTCTTTCGCGTGGCGTTCTCCGATCAATTCCAGGCGGATGCCGGAGAAAGGGCTTAAACAACGTAGCATATGGGTTCCATCGTTCCATGTCGTCCTGCCCCCTCTCCCCCTCAGACTCAATTTACGAGCTTCCTTTTGATGAATGATTTGAGGAGTTTTAACGAATGCGCACTTGTGTACAAAGCCTCTGCCATGACGGGAAGTCCTAGGGATCTAGTCTCGGCAGTAACAGGATTTCCGACGTAGCTTAATAGCTGTACTTCGATTTCACATGACAGGAGGTCATTGGTACACCTCCTGCCTTATAAAATTAATATTTCTACTTAATTCAAAAACGATCTTCACAACGGGGACTGTGGGCTCAGAAATGTGCTTACTATTCTTAAAAAGTTTCATTTTATAAAGCAGGAAGTGTAACAATGGCCTAATGTTATCGGCCATTATACCAAAATCGAAATACATGTCGAATTCAGCTGCTGTCTGAAGGAGAATTCTAGCGACCAGCTGCTCTGATCGGTGGTTTTTCATTGTATTTCCAATGATCATCAAGCGAACGCCAGAGCAGTACCTACATTTTCTTTCTCTTATCCTCAGCCCTCACTTACACATACACACACTCAAACACTACATTATCACACATGACTGGAGCTTAGAGTTTGTTCCGGCTGAGGCGGTGCCCTGCTGGAGGGGAATACCTGGATGAGGAAAACCCCGCAGGCCGATGGGTAGGTCACCGCCGGATCTCACCATACAGCGGGAGAAAATCACCACCACCTCCCAAAGGAAAATTAATGAACTTCACGTACGGGACGAATGATCTTATCTGCTGACGCGTCCGGAATCAATAACAATCAATTGAAACTGCTCTACTATCTCAATAACTGGACCGCTTATGCGCTCGCTCGCTTGTCAAAAAGAAGAGTGTAAATTGAGTCTTAGGGTCGGGCGATCTCCCATACGGCCCACTCCTCACGCTTAATAAAGAAGGTTTCAGACACGCCATAAGATACAAGGGCGGCCGAATCCCGCGTCATAACGTCTTATTTCAATGCTTGGAAATCTGTCTTCTTTCAGAAGATCTGACGATCTTCAGAACGTCTCCAACAAGACAGCTTGAGAACGCATTCCTTTGCTTCAATGATTTCATTTTGCAGTACCAAAAAAAACAAGCTATTCACCCTCAAACGCCTTTGAACTCCAACAAAACGCCTCATTTGCTGTGTCGAAGGCCGTGGTTTGTGCGTCCAGCAACGTCTTCTGTCGTTACAGGACAGCGGCAGCGCTATTTGCAAGCTCGTTTCGTCCAATGAGTTCTGCGATGAAAGGAAACCGTCCCTGGAAGAAATCGTTCCTGATATAAATCAATTTATTTCGCAAGCAAAGTCGGCTTGAATGACTCAAAGGGCCACGAGATACGCTCTCGTTTCGGGAACCCTTTCAACAGCAAATGTATTTAACAAGTTCACGCGCTGGAGGTCGAGGACAGAGGCTACGCGAGACGAAGTCTACGGTCGAGGTCGCGAGGCAAAGGTCGCTTTGGCGACAGCTACGAAAACATCGAAGCGAAGAGGAAGGGGCGTTTGGAAATGAAACGCATTGTCACATCAATGAGGACAAAACATCACTAAATGAAAACGATTTGGTGTCCTGGTGCTCTCCATTCCCAGAGTTCTTGGTAATGAATTGCAAATGGTTTGTAAGCGAGGAGACCATTTCTTTGTTCGACCAGTTAATTTACACGATCGCGACCGAGACGACAATCTTGAAAAGTTACAGATCATTTGAGATAAAATGATTACGATGAACAAAGGTAAACACGAAACATACCGAGGAGAAAAGTGAAAGAAGGAAAACGGAAGACGACGAAGATATTGAAAAGACTATGATTAACTACCCTAAAACATCGCTTGGAAAAGGTCTTGTTAACTGAAGGAGGGCTATCGTAGAGGTGGCAGAGTATTTAAAACTGTTAAACTTCACGTAAAAAATTCGAGACAAACATTAGCTGAAAGGTGAAGTAACCTTCCAGACTCTAAGCAATGTACGTACGAAGTCGTTTTGTGGCTTCCAGACAGCAGAAACTGATGATGATGGCTAAGCCATCGAAAACTGCTCTTGAAATAAATGGCATTGTTAGCAATGACAACACCTGTGATCATTTAATTTTAAATACCAATGACATTTCACCACAAAACTAATATTCACATTACAAGTGCACATTTAACTCGAATCTACACGATAGTAAATATAAGCTCACACTTACCTGCGAAAATGTGGGATTCTTTTCAGTCATCTCTGCTTTCCTTCCTATTAAATACGGCGTTTCACTCAGCACCATGCTGATCATCAGAGCTTTTTGATTTGCGTGTCCTCAACAGCTTTCTCAGTGCCTAAGACGTTCGTTTCACAGTTGTCGCAACGTTAATACCGCACCAAACACGACGAACCACAGAGAAATGGGAAAGGCTCTAAGCAATTGCACAAAGCTCCTTTTGTGCCGCGGTACAGGGGAATAGAGTCTCTAGATGAAGAGAGTAGCGCAACCGCCGCCATTTAATAACTTCCAATACGATAGCCCCATCAAGCAGAATTACGAACTTTAAAAAAATTATAGAAATTGGTGACGTTATGTACATTTTTAAGAATATTAACATTGGTTTGAGATAAATTCATGTTTCTCAACAAACAGAATACCACACAGTTCTAATTATCCTGATAACTAGACATAAAATGGCGGAATTGGTGAAACAATGGAATGCGCTACTTTCTGAATCTAGGGACTCTGCAGGGGACTTACCACCAACGCAATCTGTTGATGACGAAAAGAACCACCAGAAAGCGATTTTGGTACATAGTTCTCTGTGCAATGTATGGGCATAGGGACATACGTTCGTTTGCTGGACAAAAGTAATTTTTGACGAAAATGGCACTTCGCTCCTTGAGCGTTCCTTCTTCAATTGTGAATTTGTGCGATCGGCGTCGTGGGGCGCGGCGTCATGATCGTCCCTCCGCGCTCAGCGATAAGTTGAGTTACCTTACTGCCCCCCTCGGGCAAGAAACGGCTGGTCTCATCCGCTCCGCGGAGGGGCCTGGGGCCGCCCCATTCACCGTGTCCATTGGCGCGCGGACAGAGCCGTCGACGGAAGGACTGGCCGCAGGGAGCGACTGCGGAAACACCTCTCTCGCCCCCGCCCCACCCCCTCCCCGCCCCCACCCCGCCCCGCCCTGCGCTCGCCGTTCCGCTTCCACCCGGCAGCACCCGCTCCCCGCCCCGCCTCCGCCTCGCCCCGCTCCGCCACGGTCCTGCCACCGACCTGCCACCGACCTGCCCCTCCCCGCCCCGCCCCGCCCCGATGCTCCGTCCCCGCCTCGCCCCGCCATGGCCCCGCCCCCGCTCCGCCCCTCCCCCACCCGCCACTCCGCTTTCACCCGGCAGCACCCGCCCTCGCCCCGCCACGGCCCCGCCCCCGACCTGCCCGTCCCCGCCCTTCATGCCCCGCCCCCGCCTCGCCCCGCCACGGCCCCGCCCCCGACCTGCCCCTCCCCGACCCGCCGCTCCGCTTCCACTCGGCAGCGCCCGCCCCCGCCCGCGCGTCGCGGCGCGTCGCCCCGCGCCGCCGCCGCCCGCCTGTCGATGGCCGTGAATACCCTGCGCCCGCCAGACGTCGATGTGCAATTGTTCGCTTGTCCGGTCGCGGCGCAGCGACGGCACCGGAAACCTGCGCGCGGGGAAGCGAGGACGGAGAGGGTCGGTCGAAATGCAGAGGTTGGAGGGGAGAGCGTGTCGGTCGAGACGAAGGGGACGGCGAACAGGGCCAGGACGGCGAGGAACGTAGGAATGGAGAGAACAGTACGGAAGGAGTTCATAGGGATGGGATGGAGATCACGTTAGGAACTGCGAGGGCGGGAAAGTCAGCAATTCGACGAGGACGATGTTGAGGACAGTGTCGGTGACGACGAAGACGTGGTGAGGTCTCAAGCAAAGGTGATTGGAGGTTGGAGGGGGCGGCGGATCGATGTAGATGAAAGGAATGGCCAGGGCGGCGAGGAAGGCAAGAGGGGTAGCGATCGTGAACATATTGAGATTGGCAGGATAATTTCGGAAGAGTAGGAGGCGAGGAAGAGAGAGACGACGGGAGCGGCGACGTCAGAACAGCAGTAGGAATGTTAGAATCAGCGAAGCCGTAAAAGAGGTTGTGGCTGGTCCCAGGTAATTTGCGAGTGAGCGCAGCAACGCTTGTAATGGCGCCACTGTCGAAGGAAAGATGGCGTTAGACATGAGAATGGTGATTGGGATGATGGTGTTTGCCTAGATAATGATTGAGATGAGTGCGAGGTAATATGAGTGAACATGAATTAAATGAGTGAGGTAGTGAGCGTAGGGGAGTACGGTAGCGGTAATAGTAGGAGGTAAGCATTGGAGGTGAGCGTAGGAGACAGCGTAGGGGTTAAGCACGGGGGCTGAACGTAGAATGTGAACGCAAGAGGTGAGTGTGGGAGGGCAAAGTAAAAGGCGAACCAATGCACGTGAGCTTAGAAAGTAAAACGAGGAGGTGAAGGATAGAGGTCAGCTTTGGGCAGAGTGAAGAAAGTCTGACATTCGAAAAGACAACCTACGTCAAGATAGGAAGGAAAACATAATTCTAAGGACAATCAGATGAATTAGACACCTTGTCGGAGTGCGGTGATATTGTATGTGGTTGCAACGGCTAGGAGGTTTGAAATGACACGTATCAAGAGCTTCCTCTCACTCTATATATAACAGTGAACCGGCCAGTAAACAGTTTGTCTAACCTGTAAATAAAAAGAACAGCTACGTATAGCCGATTCACTTGCTGACCTCTTAAATCAATAGAAGATAGCCAATATCTGAATGTCCAAATATACATCATTTCCCTCAGCAAATATTTACTTCACTCATTTCTTTCTATATCTATTTCTTTCCTTCTCCTATTCCTACAATATCACACTTCTTCAGACCTGTGTTCCTCATTTTTTCCTGCTTTTGCTACTTAATTATTTTATATGAACGTGATGGCAATTATTTTAAAGTCACTTTCTTATTTACTATCCCCCGCATTGTTTAAGTCTTGAACATCTTGTTGACGTAGTTATAAAGTGGTTCACTAGCGATTTTACCAAATATAATTGAGAGTAATCAATTTATTTGACTAAAAATCATTGTTGATATAAGGAAATAAAAATTGTAAATATCTTGAGATACACAACCGAATAATTTTGGGCATTTTAGATAAAGGTAGAGGTATATCTAACACTATTTTATTAAAAATACGAACTACGTGCTATAATCATAAATGTCTCAACATACGAGTATCACAAAACTTAACTGATTCTGGAACAACTTAACCTCAAAGATATTCATACCTTTAGGTCTGATATCTAGACGAATAACATTTACCTCAAATGGTGAGGTAGCAGTGATGATATTCTAAAATTCCATATGACCATGTACGTGATTAAAAGTATAAATATGAACAACTCCAATTGATTTTCATTTCTCATCCGCAAATTCACTCCTCCAATCTCTTTGCGTCTCTGTTTCGAACTCGTGTACTCATCCAACTATATGTACTAATTCTATCGAAGCTTTTTTAATTCTTCATCCATTCACGAATTTCCTTCTAGAAGGTGGAATATTTGAAATCTTAACGTTTAACCTAACCGGAGCTGTAACAAAACAGAGTAGTAACTGCATGTATATCCTCAAACCATTAGATTATCGTCGCTAAGGGAAGGCTAGGAGAACAATTTTTATCAGCTCTCAGGTAACGAACCGTGAGATAACTCCCCCAACACGCCACCGCCACGCACTAAACCACATCTGTGTGTTATCCTCACAAATCCAAGAATAATACATAGTCATTGATATTACAATTAACCTCTCGGAATATCATCCATTGAGGTCATTTCAACGACAACTAACCCTAAAGCAGTATCGCGGGGAACAAAGTTTATTTAAAAACCGTTAGATCATCGCCTCCCAAGAAAACTTTAAGAGCCACAATTCGTATCCGCTCTATCCCATGTCCCCAACCGCAAGAAAACTCCCCCCAACACGCCACCTCAACGCAGTAAAACTCCCTATAGCTCTCTCAGCGCAGCGCCGGGGAACAGCCCAGCCTTCCGGTATTGCCCTGTGGCAAAAGTCCGCAGGGGCCGTTACCCTCCCGGATCGCCCGGCAGAACAGACGACACCGGAAGAATTTCTTAGCACCTCCTCTCTTGAAATACGCGGCCATCATATTCCGGGCGACGTAAAAAATTCTATTGCCCCCGGAGTAAACACACCATTGAGCACGTCCGGTGGCACAAGGACCCGCGCGCGGACAGGGGGAGGGGTCGCGGGAACGGGTCCGAAACGGAGTTGCAAGGGTGAACGACTCACCCTCCCTATCCGCCATTCTCCACGCACAAAAGGAAGCCCGAAACCGTGCGCGATTGTTTTTTGTTTCGTTTCTTTTTTTTTTTCGACCCGGAGAACAAGCGGCATTTCTGCGGGCGAGAAACAAAATAAATGTTTTCATCTCTGTTTGCGGAAAAAAAGCGCCGGACCGAAAACAGTGCTCTAAAAACCAGATGAGATAAATTTCAATAACAGTAGCGTAATATAGTGTGCCGGTGGCCGGAGGCGGGGGCGGGGCCGGAGAGGGCAGCGGGCAGTTGCAGCACGGCGAGGCGAGCTGCGTGGACTGCACGTGTGTTCCGCCTCCTACGGTTCCCTCTGCTCCAAATACGACGCAAGCTCATTACAAGCAAGGCGCGCATGGTATGTATGTATGTGTGTGTGTGTGTGTGTGTGTGTGTGTGTGTGTGTGTGTGTTCGCGTGTGTGCGTGCGTGCCCGCGAGTGGATGTAAGCGCGCGCGCTTGCGAGCGTGTATTCGTGTGTGTGTCTGTGTGTGTGTGTGTGCGTGTGAGAGAGAGAGAGAGAGAGAATGAGAACACTGTGTGAAAGAGAGTGAGGGAGGGAGGGAGAGAGGGAGGGACAGCGAGTGAGAACGAGTGAATGCAAGCGACTGGGCGTGAGTGAATGAAAGAGAGTGATTGATTAATCGATTGTTTGATTGGTGTTTCCGGGTGCTGGTAGCGGTGATCTTCCCTTGCTGGCTGCCAAGATCCACCGCCGAACTTCACATCTGCTCGCTGAGTTTCCATAACTAGGTATCTCCCCTCGCCAGCGGAGCACCGCCCCAGCCGAGACAAGTAATTAAAGCTCCCGACTTCCGACATTTGATGTAGTTTACTTTATGTAAGGGAGTGTGTAAGAAAGGGATTAGAATAGAACAAGGAAGAGGAAGGAAATATCACGTACGGTCCGTGGCCCTTTTTAGGGTACTGATGTCATAAGCCACCTACGCCGAGGCAAGTAAGTGAGAGCTAGTACGTGAGTGCAAGCCAGTGAGAGCGTGGAAGTGAGAGCGAGGGAATGACAGAACCCACAGGGACGAAGGGTGAGAAAAATGTGTGAGCGAATAGTATCATGTGTGAGCGAGAGGGTTTGTGTGTGTTTGTGCATGTATTTGTGGTTTGCCGAACTTAACGAGGTGTGTAAAATTGTGTGTATTTGTTATATGCTCTGAGTAAGTAGGCCCTGTGAAGCAGTGTGGTATAGTGTGTGTACTTGTGACTTAATGTGTATACATTCATGGGAGAATTCTTAGCTGAATATGTGTGTGTGTGTGTGTGTGTTTAAAAAGGAAAGAATGGAAGAAATGGCGAAAGTCAGCAGGGGTGCGAATAATTCAATCGAGTTCAAATTCTATGAACTCTTTAGTATTCATATATGAAATGGATGCTGTGTGAAGAAACCGTAATAATTATCTATAAATTCTACCAGAGCGTGGTCGTTTAATGTGAATATTACGATGAAGATATTATATGTTTTATTTTGTCTTCTTTACAACATAATCACAAAAGTATATTTTAAAACCAAGAATGTATCGATAGATAACGATATGAGTGAATTTCTTAAATAAATCCCATTATTTCCACCTCCAAATGACAAATGACTCCAAATGACAATAGTGACAAGCAACCAGTTTGCTTTCTAGTTCACCAAATGTTCTCCAATAGGAAGAGTTGGGGAGATATTAACTTCGAAGAAAACATATTGCTGTGCGCGCCGGCCTCGACATTCATTAGCTTCAAAACCAGTGTTGTCAAGGTCGATGCCACGAGCTCTGTGGCACGAGTGCCACGACGAAATCGCCCCACCACGCAGTTCATTACGCCGCCACCAGAGACAACGTCATCCCTATTGTAAAACTGCGGGGTTACTAATAGTTTCCTTTCCCGACGCTAGTTGCGCAGAGAAGCTCGTGGCATGCTATAGTGCCACGACGCATGCCACTGCCAGTAGTAGAAGACCTTGTTACCACTGTCCTAAACGAAAGCGTTTACAAGGAACCCCTGGCGCTGGGTTGCGCGGGTAAGAGCTGGGGAGGGAAGAGAGAGATTAGGCGAGGAATGGAACGGAGTGGCGGAAAGGAGAGACGGAATGAAACGGAGTGGCGGAGTAGGGAAGGAGAGGTGAAATGGCGGAGGCGATTGAGAGAGGAATGCTGGGGAAGTGCGAAGATATGAGAGGCGAGAATTGGAGGGAATAGGTGAAGAGGAAGGCGAAAAAGAGAGTGTCACGGTAAGACGGAAAATGGCGCTGGAGAAGTAAGCGGAGAGAGCGGAAGGGATGGGGGAAGGGGAAAGAGTATTCAAAATACTCTGGCGTTCGTTATTTGCCATCACAAACCGAAATCCGCCATTGCTACGAACTTCTCAGGCATTCATTATCCATTGGCGGTATCACAACTATTCACAAATTCCTTTTGTGAGGAAAAACAATTGCTTTGATCGCCTTCAGCGATTTTAATTATTCAGTTGCAATTATTAAAATCTGGTTTTGATGTACGCATAATATCAAACAGCTCATTGTCAGAAACAAAACCAAAAACACAATGCGTCATATTATTACTCCAATAAATATGCTCGTCTCAGGGTAAGGACCCGTTTCAAAATCAAATTAAACTAATTTTAAAATGAATATGTCCCACGCTTATTGTAAGATTGAACTGAAACACAATTAATTTCCTGTTGGATTTTGGGAAAAGCACTGGAACAAAGTTACAAGCCCAGAAGGTATATGAAAATGTCGAAATACTAATCAAAATTAAAAAGATTACATAAGTATTCAAATATACGAGCTACAGAATATACAACACAATTATCTTGAAAAATAAAAGTAGTACTACAACTGAATCCATTTCAAAATTAAATGAGAAACATCCTGGCGCTACAATATTCCGTATAGTTGGGCATTTGTGTTTAAGTAATTACCTAATAAGTGCAGGGCACCTAGGACGTGATGGGCACAAATTGTCAGTTCCGCATGAGAAGGCCGAAACGCGTCGAATGAGACGTCTCGATTGGTGCCCGGGAAAGAGAGTGTTAAGTGGTCTATCCCTGAGAGACGGAACCGCACATACGCACACTGAGAGTTGTTCAAATACTGCACAGGGATGTATACGTTAATTAAATTCAGCACACCATAAATAATAGATGAAATTTACCATAAGTAAAATATAGTGATAGTTATTTCATGAAGACGCTCAATTTACTCAAAAGTGGTAAAATAAAGTTCTTGAGGCAGCTTCACAGCAAAAACTTTTAGTCAGCAATGTACTATCCCGTCGGAAGTTTCCAACTGATCAACGTCGTGTTTTGGATCTCACCTCTGTTCTTGCCACGTACTTGCCATTGCGCTGATGAACGATCTAAGGGACATCCCCACCCAATTAACTAGCAGTCGGGCCGCGCAAAGTGATCGGCGTGCCGGACTCAGGCAAGGAAGCCCCCCCCCCCGCCACTGAGTAGCCGACGCCCGCGCCGCGCCGACACATGCGCCAGATAAATAATCCAATCAGCGCAGATAACCCAATCCCGGGGCGAGGGAGCCGGCGTGACCAGCTCTGTTGCGGAGCCGCGACAGGGAAGGGGATGTGCGAGGACCCGAGGGCATCTCTGGAACATCTCGGTTACACGGGATTGCGGAGGTCAACGACACGTAACGAGAAGTAGGAATGCCAACTGAACTGCACACTCGCCACAATGTCTTTCCTAATTAAAATACTATAGAAAGAGAAAAAATTACTCCGACATATTGTTCACAATCCCTGACATTCATGTATCATCACCAATAGCGACAGACGCAATGAAAGGCAGCAAACTCAGGGATGTTGCTTCATTGATTAAACTGCCTCTGAGCATCATTAAATGTGAAAGCACGTACGTTGACCTACCTTAAAGAAGGACCTTAACAACCTATATTCTCAGGCATTTGAGAGATATGGGCTCGTGAGATGCATGAAACCCGAGGACAATAGACATCAGACAACTGATGACTACAGCATTTTATACTACTTTTAATGTAAGAATAACTGCGATTTTGTAGAAATCTGATCTTATATTTAACAATAATGAAAGAACTAGAAACAGAAAGATGAATGTTAAAATCATATATGTAGTCATCGTAGCCAAGAAGAAACGGTCTTGTTTCTTTACGGCAATCTAACAGGTGATTCCTGATTCATAGTTCATCTGTTTTCAACATTTAAATACAATGGCCTGACCTTCAATTCTGGGCCAAGATTGTCATTTACAAAAAATTGTCAGCCATCAATTTCCAAAACCTGGTCTTATCTCGTTAGTGGTTACGGATTTAGAAAGACAAAAACAAAGGTACTTTGCTTTAAGCTTTTGTAACCAAGGGCGATGACCAAACGTGATTGCAAGATAACAGATATTTACAATGGGTAAATTACGACCGTGAAATTGAAAAGTCTGTTCATTTTGGACTAAATACCAGTGTAAAATTGTAATTGCAACTGTACAAAAGTAAAATAATGTGATCACATACATCGTATATTGGAGTCTTTCACAATTAAGTCTCAATTGAGATAAAAGGTCGACAAACTCCGGATTCTCGCTGGTGGAAATTACCGTTTCCGAAACAATCCTTTGTTGGTCAATCACGAATCATTTTTTGCCGGTTCGACTTCCGATTGGTGGGGCTGGGCTCTGAGGGGCGTCCGGAGCAGGCACGGTAGAGTTCGCGGTTGCATCCCCACTCCCCTCACCATCGCCCACGCCCCTCCCTCACTCGCACCCCACTTCACCCTTGACCCGCCCTCTCCCTTCGCCCTCGCCTCCACCCCACATCCTTCCGCAGCGCCAGCATTGTCCAAAATCAAACCCATCTCTGCCCCCCTTTCATCTCTGCTTCAACCCTGGTCGTAACCCTGGCCTCAGCTCCTTTCTCAGCCCCGGCCTCAGCCCCGGCCTCAGCCCCGGCCTCAGCGCCGGCCTCAGCCCCGGCCTCAGCCCCGGTCTCAGCCCTGGCCTCAGCCCTGGCCTCAGCCCTGGCCTCAACCATGGCCTCAACCCTGGCCTCAACCCTGGCCTCAGCCCTGGCCTCAGCCCCGGCCTCAGCCCTGGCCTCAGCCCTGGCCTCAACCCTGGCCTCAGCACTGGCCTCAGCCCCGGCCTCAGCCCTGGCCTCAGCCATGGCCTCAGCCATGGCCTCAGCCACGGCCTCAGCCACGGCCTCAGCCATGGCCTCAGCCCTGGCCTTAGCCCTGGCCTCAGCCCTGGCCTCAGCCCTGGCCTTCAGGCCTCAGGTCTGGCCTCAGCCCTGGTCTCAACACTGGCCTCAGTCCTGCCTCAGGTCTGGCCTCAGGCCTGGCTCCAGCCCTGGCCTCAGCCCTGACCTCAACAACCCTGGCCTCAACCCTGAGCTCAGCCCTAGCCTCAGCCCTGCTTCAGGCATGACCTCAGGCCTGGCGCCAGCTCTGGTCTCAACCCTGTTCTCATCTCTGGCCTCACCCTTGGCCTCAGCCCTGCCTTGCCCCAGCTCTCTCGACGCGTGCTCCCTCGCCCCGCTCCGCCGTATCCTCAATCTGCCCCCGGCCTCGGGGCTCCAGCGCACTGGAGGAGCCTGCGGTATGCGAGACGCCCGTCCTCCTCCTCCCCCGCCGGAGGTCGCCACGCGCGCGCCCGCGTCCTCGCAGCGGGGCAAGCCAAGCACAGCGGTGCGGATACTCGGGGGCGGAGCAGTCGCCACCCCGCATTCCGCTCGTGCCGTCGCCCGCCCCGCCCCGCCCCGCCCCTTCGAGGGCGCTGCTCAGATTCGCTCCGGAAAAATACAGCTCCGCAGCCGGCACCAGGGCCGGCGCCGCCGCACATCCGGGTCGGCGCGGGCGCGGCGGAAATAGCCCGGGATGAGGTGAAGGCTAGGCTGGGCTAGGGGCGGACGAGGCGGAGAGAGGCCTGGCGATAAAGAGAGGTATGGAAAGGGGAAGAAGAGATTAAGATGGATGAATAAAATCGCAGTTTAAAGAGAGGAGAAGGGAATGTGATGAGAGGTGAAAGGGGTGGGAAGTGATGGAGATGAAGAGTTGGTGGTGAGAAGTGAGATTAGAAGGAGGTGACAGGAGAGGGAGGTGAGGGGAAAACAAAATTAAACAAAAAATATGTAGTATATAGGAATGTGTCGAAATTGTGACGGAGCTGAGAGGAACGGGGTTGGATATTATTGTAAGTACTAATATACCAGGGATATGGTAAAGAGCAAAAGAGTAGAAAAGCTTCGACGGAGGAAATTACTTAGGAAGGAGCAGATAGTTAAAGGAAAGTAGAGAGGGAATGTGAAAACAAGTTAACACGCCCTCTAGAATTTTAAGAAAAGGTAAATTGGAGAGAAAATAGGCCTAACTTGCAGATCATAAATGTAAGTAAAACGGACAACCTCGTGGTACGGAGAAATGTCCCGTAAAATACTCTACTTGCCAAGCGAGGTGTGACGACGAAAGCAAGAGACACGGAGGTGGTGGGAGATGATAATGGTGAGGACCAAAGATGGGAGTGGCAGAGTGAGAACATGGCGAGAAAGGCAGAGTAGGGAGGAGTAAAGGTTGGGGTGTCAGAGTCTATGGGTGCAGTGGAAGCAATAGAGCTGGATGGACAGGTTGGAATCAGCATGCCAGAGGGAGAAAGAGATGGAGAGGTTGTGGGTGTTGCAGTAACATTATTAGAGAGACATGTTGGGACGACCAACGGCAGTGTTAGGATGCTGGGACGGCCATGTTGGAACGGTAGTGTTGGGACGGCAATGCTAGGGCGGCAGTGTTGGGGCGGCAGTGTTGGGGCGGCAGTGTTGGGGCGGCAGTGTTGGGGCGGCAGTGTTGGGGCGGCAGTGTTGGGGCGGCAGTGTTGGGGCGGCAGTGTTGGGGCGGCAGTGTTGAGGCGGCAGTGTTGGGGCGGCAGAGTTGGGGCGGCAATGTTGGGGCGGCAATGTTGGGGCGGCAGTGTTGGGGCGGCAGTGTTGGGGCGGCAGTGTTGGGGCGGCAGTGTTGGGGCGGCAGTGTTGGGGGACAATGTTGGGGCGGTAGTGTTGGGGGGCAGTGTTGGAAGGGCAGTGTTGGGGCGGGAGTGTTAGGGCGGCAGTGTTGAGGTGGCAGTGTTGGGGCGGCAGTGTTGGAGTGAGAGAGGCGAGGCGGAAGAAGTCCGGGCGGAAGGGGTAGAGGCGGGAGGATCAAGGCCGTAGGGTCAGGACCACAGGATATGCGCGACTGTTTGAGGGGCGGCGTGGGGCGACGGCGCTGGGGCGGGACCGGGAGCGGCGCAAAGCGACTCGGGCGATGGCCACGGACCGGGGCGGGGCGGGAAGGGTCGCAGGGTGAGCGGGGCTGCGCGGGGGAGACGCGGGCGCCAAAGAAGTGGCGGTCGGAGTCGCGAGTGCGGTGGCGGCCGGGGTTGGTTTGAGGCGCGGCGAGGGCGGTGGCGGGGGCGGGGGCGGGGGCGGGGCGGGTTCTTTTTCTTCCCTTGAGAGGACGCGGCGCGGAACAGCCGTCTGTGGGGTCGGGGGATGGGGACGGGGAGGGGTTGCGCTCTGGACGAAGGAACGCCGCTACAAGCTCTCCTCTGCCTTTGAACCCGCGACGATCAGCGCTTTCAAAGGGCGGCGCGCCCTTCTTGGAATGATCAGTTTCTTCTTTGCAAATAGCAGCCTCTCGGAGGCACGTACATTTCTGTATTGCTCTTTATTAAAGAAAACTTTTGTTCACGTACCACTCACGCCGTTGTGTAACTCAACGCCCTCATTTTAGATGAAGGTTTAACGTGAACAATTTCGGACGGCAGAAATAGCAATAGCTGCCACCAAGAGGAGAAAGTGCCTAAGAAACAATACACCTAAACATGAAGCATTCTTTTGATATTAACGGGGTAAAAAATATTAAATTATATGTCTATTATGTAAGTGAAAAAATAAGAAATGCATGGCACTTTTTGAAGAAGATAATCTGTTTTAAAATTATTTTACAAAAGGGGAAAATGATTATCAAATTGAATAACTTACGACTGTCAAATACAAATGAGAGGGATAATACGGATTGTACGGTTGTTAGAAGACACAATAGTTATTTTGCGTTGTCTTTGTTATCAGTTACAATTAGGCATGTTACGGAATACTGTACCGTTAATGTTATAACGTACAATAGGTGTTGAAATCTGCATGTAGTCAATGCTTCTGAGCAAAATTTGAAAGGGGGTTTATTAAATGAAATTGAAAAAATAGTTGCTCCCGTAAACAAGCTGTAGAAAAAAGTTTTAAACAAATATCGAATTGTCAATGTGGCTCAGCCTAATTTTTCAGAACAAATTTATTCTCTTAATGATAGAATTTTCGAAATATTGCAGATGTATTATAATGCAGATATAGATTATTTCTAAAGGAAAGTACAATATTTTCAGAAACACTTTTCCACTTCGTCGGCATCAGAAGGTATAGTATATTTCTAATAAGCCCCTCAATGCTCACATATTATTAAAATTACTTATTCCAGGAAAAGTGTAAACAGTAAAATCAGACAATGCAATTTTAATCATTCATTATCATGAGCATGCCAGTGAAAACCAAGTTTAGCATTTTTCTTCAAACGTTGAAAGCAAATTGTTCTCATACATAACACTATTTCACGCATAGGTTTTTTCCCCGTTATTACCAAAAAGATAACAATTAATCGTCGTTTCTAATAATTAATTGTTCCTTAACTCGTCCTTTTTTATGATACTGAATTCACTTTGCTGTTGGTTTACAATTTGTATTCAATGACATGCAACAAGTCGTTTAAAATATCAGTTTCTATGTCTTCGCGAGATCTAACCACCATAATATACTACGATAAAAAGACCCCTTCTGACTGCTTTACATAACTACAGATCAGAAGATACATAAGCAAACACTCATACATCTGTATGCGTACGTATCACAAGTTCACGTACATAGAACTCCCAACTGCACTGCCCGGGGGTAGAATATCAACTCAGTAAGTCATCCACCTTTGGCAAACACCGAACCGTATTTTCCCCTCGACCGCAGCCCGGTGATTCATGCTCTGAAATTAGGCAAACCTACCGTCCGGCAATAAAAGGGTCTTCCTCCTTCGTTAACGAGCAACCTAAGGCAGACATTACGTATTTATACAAAAGCCTATTACCGAGCGGGAGAACAAGGAATGCTTAATCGGTTTTTCCTTCCAGATCCCCTTGTTTCTCGGGAGCAGATAAGGATCGAGATGGGAAGGGCGGTGGTAGAGTGCGGCAAGTTAATAGTGATACCGCGAAAAGCAGGTACAGCTTGTGCAGAGGTAAATACTGTGAGCGAGGTTAGAGAGGGAGATCTGAAATGACGGAGACAAAATTAAAAAAGTATCCGATTACTGTAGTTTAGATACCGATGAGCAGCAGATTTAAATGACAAAACGCAGCTTAATTCTCAAACTACGATTTCAAACTAGGTCTCAACCTGAGAAATAGTACATATTGTTTCAGAGCGATCTAGTAATAAAAACTTTCATTAAAAACTTTTACATGTTGAAATAATGGCTAATCAAACTGCAAGATATCCTGAAGTATATAGTAAATGATATTTTTAAATAGTGTTTTCAACAGTTTGCTCTCTTAATCAGTATTAAGAAGGTACTTCTTCCCAACCTGGGCAACAGAAACTTTAATTGTTAATCTTGTGAAAAATAAAAGAATATCTCTTTGAAAATCAGAGTAATATTTATTGTCGTCGACACAAAATTAAAGAGAATGAATAAGTTTACAGACAAAAGATATTTGAGCTATTATGTTACCTGAATTAAAAAGTAACACCTAGTTTTCAATTAGTATAACTATAAAAGCAAATAATTTGATAATCGAAAACTACGCCACAAAAGATTGACAAATTTCAATTACAAAGATGTTAGACAATAATATACATGGAAGTGAATGTGTTATAAGCTAAGTTAGAAGCGAATGTTTTTTTTATTTACACACAATGCTTTCATTGGGACTTCAACTACTGATATAGTTTGCCTTCACCGATTTTAAATAATTTAATTAATTTTAAACAGCACTAATATTTGATAATTGCACCATTTATTTCCAGAAGACAATTAAATCAGAATATTTCTCTAAAAGTGAATGAATTCATTGCATCTGTGACCCTAAAATATTTCTTGGGCATAATATTTTAATACTTATCCACATTGAAAACAAGTATATTGAAAACGTGTGTTCAATTCATTAACAATTGATACTCCTATTTATGTGTTTCGTAACACCGTGAAAATCTCAAATTCTAATTTCTTTCCTCGTCCGCAATTTTATTTTGTATGATGACGACTAACTTGGGGAACAGTACACGGTTATCGGACACATGGCAGCTCTCTCCCCCCCTTCTCTCTCTCAGTTCTGCGCCAGTGAAATTAATTCGATGATCACCCTTTAATTTAAAATAACCGTCTCCCCTCATTCACAGCAAAAACCGGGCCGTTCTAATGTCATGTAAATGCAACATTCCGTCTATCTACACCGCACAAAATAAATGCGAAAAAAATATTTTGAGTTAAATTGATACGAGGCCGACTGATTTAAATAAAACAGAAACGGCCCAGGGCAACAAAAACGCATCGTTTGGCGCATATTTATGCGAGCGATAGAAGTTGGAGTCTGCTGGGAGCCATGCTCGCCTCAGCGGAGTAGCGTGTAGGCCGAGATAGAAGAAACAAGGTAAAATGTACCCGTCACTTTTGTTCCAGTTCCTACGTGATGTAAATGTGAACTTCAAAAATAGAGTGGAAAAGATGTACAGTCTGATGCAAATGAAATGAACTCACAACAACGCTGCCGTGGTTGTTTTGATAATTTACTACTAGCAGTGAGTAGAAATTCATTCTTTCAACTCGTGTATACTACAGTACTTTTTATCTACTTCACAGTAGTCATATGAAAAGCTAAAATGTGAATAGAGAACGCGAATTAAATTTTAAGACTATTGAAACAATAATATTTTATACGCCACTAATGAGATGTTTTGGAAATGATGCTACAATTTTGATTGATTACATACTGAGGAACTGAATATTCAAATATTCTACTCCCCGCTCACTAATTATTAATGCTCTGGATTCAGAAACTTATATCTGATCATGGGTAGTGATCCGTTCGTTAAAAACCGGTTTATGAAAATTGTATCAGCTTATTTCAATTATATCTAAAGAAAACGAGGAAAATATTAAAAACGAATTACTTTACTTAGAAACAAAGAGATGTAATTCACTATTAATTTTAACAATGGCAACCATGGATCTGTTCACAAATCCATTTTACCGTATTATACAAAACATAGTATTAAGTCCCATTTAAAACAAACACAAAAAATGATTGTACTGATATCATTAAAAACAAAGCTACTCTTAATATAGTAAACCCTCGTTAGCACGAACTCGCTTAACACAAATTTCGCCAAAATGAACAAAACTTGGGTCCCGGCAAGGGATTACAGTACCACGGCCATTTATAATAATCGGATAGCACGAATTTTTACAACACGAACTCCGATTAATTAGGTCCCTTGGAATTGGCGTTAATATGCGTTTACTGTACTTTCAAAATTACAAAATCAAACATACAAAAAACAAACTTCTATTGTGCGCAAACCGTGATTGAGTCTATGATTTAATTTTATTTAATCATTAGTATTATTTTCTGTTAAATATAAAACTTGCATTCGACAATATTGTGAAAAAAAGAAGATGAATGAGAAGTCGTCCCATCTCCTTAACTACTGCACGCACGTTACGTATTAAAAAGCACAACGACAAATGTTTGAATAAGAGAAAATATGCATATACGATTATAATTTCCATATGAAAAATCGAGGACCGATAACGATCGAAATTGAAAGTTTGATACTGTATGGAAAAAAATCAAGAGGGTTATCGAACATCAAGTAAAACGCACATATCTTGAATAGTGTACTGATAGAAATAACGTTTGAAACGTTTGAAATAGTGTACTGATAAAATTCGATACTACATATAAGTCTATATTACAGTTGCCTCGGTACAGCGGACCCCGGGGAGCAACAGGGCGCACAAACCGGCGGCGCGCGCGGCAACCAAGTCTGCATGTGTGGAGACCGGAAAAATAAGTAGTATGAATGGGAGACAGTAGGTAAATAGCTTCAAAAATTAACTTTTTAGTTTTTATTTTATTTGAATAGTCCGCTCATTTGTGTATAAAATGCTTTTGGTTTCATTTGAATCCGCCTAGTAGTTCAGATTCATTACTTTTTTTTCCTGAAACTCTTCGTAGGAAATACAATTAAATGCCACGCCTCCTTTACATCTAAATTGAAATAAATTTGGAAATCTCTCGTATTCGTGCGTGTAATTGCTAACCTGCATTTACTATCGAAAGGTGCCGAATTCATGCGTATTTACGAAGTTTGTTATTGTTTTGTCACTGTTACCCAGAATTTGAATGAATCTGTGAATTCAATAATTTGGACGCAATTACCCAAAACTGTATTTGTGCAAATCAGTACATTAAGATTTGAAGTATATGATGCCATTTTGTGTTTCAATGACGGAGTTTCAAAAAAAGGAGATTTTATTGTAAAAGTTCTGGGTGTAGATTGTGGGAAAAATACAAGACAATCCTTGTTAGAAATAGACAGACAAAATACGAAAAGCAGAAATTGCTGCACTAAGTTGCACTAAAGAAGCAAGACAAAAGAAGAAAACAGTGAAAAGGAAAGAACTCAGATGATGCTCACTATGGTGCATAAAAATATTAACTCTAATTATTTTTAATGATTCTCTTCGGTAAAATATAATTATTAACTTTAAACCTGATTTTCTCTAAACTTGATTTTTTTGCTTTCAGGAACATTTTGTAGAAACTAGAAGTCAAAGAAAATTGAAACTTGGACAGTGCATTAACAGTACATCAACAAGTATTCACAACATGTTTGCGAAAATTTAGTTCAGAATTAATTATTTTATGATATGTGAAATACTTAAAAAACATTTTTTTAATACTGAAAATTAAAAAAAAATAAACTCTTTGATTCCAAGTATATAGTCAAATATACTTGTAATTGTTGATTAATATAATATTCACTTGCAGTAAAAATTTGAGAGTTGTATCCTTTCTAGTTTTTCCAAAAAACGTAAACGTCCTGAAAATATGTACTGAAAACAGTAAGAGTATGTAATAAATATGAAGAACCGGATGTAATATGTAATATTAAAATTCTCTAATTAAAAAGCATTTGCATAGCAAGAAATTACATTTCGATAAACTGCTTACTTTACATCATACAACTTTCTCGTCAGTAGTAAAAGCTTCATCTATTGTAATCCAGGACCGTAGTTTAGCAGCCGGACTAATGGCAATAGAAGCCATCGCACAAACTGGCGAGATATACGACCAGCAAGCATACACTGTAGCATCTTCATCGAAGTGTTACACGTCGGCGATAGCAATTTTTTCTCGGGAAACAAGGTTACAGATAACAAAAGGTGGTGTCAATTATATTTTGGACACCTAAATTTCCCCAATAACGTAGGGAAAATGCTGAATTAAAAAAATAAAATCTTTTCATAGAAAAATATGGAATTAAATTGAAGAAAATAGATAAAATAAAAAAATATATTGTGAAAACAGCAAAATATGTAAAATATGTAATATAGACCTAAACATTTAAAAATATGTAACGAAAACATTGGATATTGTGTTAGGAGGGCTATGATTCGCCAAGATTACAATTTTGAGAACGGTAAGTAGAAAGACAAAAAAATATGTAATTACATAAAAATCCAATCTCTACTCATGTGCGCCTTAGGAGGCCCTAGTGACGGTGGGGTCAAGGGAGGAGTAGTTGGCGTAGCTGCAAACTGGCAGCATTGGCGGCGATGGGTCCTCGGAGAGGCGGGGAAGCGGTGGGTACGTGGCGTAGTGGCGGCGGGGACCGCGGAGGCGGCGATGGGTCGAGGATAGTGGCGGGGAGGCGCAGGGGAAGAAGGGAGTGACGGCGGGGAGGCGGAAGGGTAGAAGCGGGATGGCGGCGGGTAAAGCAAACGGGCGGGACCAGCGTTGGCGGGGGCGAGGGTGAGGTTGGGGTCGGGGGCGGAGGCGTGGGCGGCGGCGTGGGCGGCGGCATGGGCGCAGGCGTGGACGGAGGCGTGGGCGTAAGAGTGTGCGGAGGCGTGTGCGGAGGAGTGGGCGGAGGCGTGGGCGGAGGAGTGTGCGGAGGCGTGTGCGGAGGAGTGTGCGGAGGCGTGTGCGGAGGAGTGGGCGGAGGCGTGGGCGGAGGAGTGTGCGGAGGCGTGTGCGGAGGAGTGTGCGGAGGCGTGTGCGGAGGAGTGGGCGGAGGCGTGGGCGGAGGAGTGTGCGGAGGCGTGTGAGGAGGAGTGGGCGGAGGCGTGGGCGGAGGAGTGTGCGGAGGCGTGTGCGGAGGAGTGTGCGGAGGCGTGTGCGGAGGAGTGGGCGGAGGCGTGGGCGGAGGAGTGTGCGGAGGCGTGTGCGGAGGAGTGTGCGGAGGCGTGTGCGGAGGAGTGGGCGGAGGCGTGGGCGGAGGAGTGTGCGGAGGCGTGTGCGGAGGAGTGGGCGGAGGCGTGGGCGGAGGAGTGTGCGGAGGCGTGTGCGGAGGAGTGGGCGGAGGCGTGGGCGGAGGAGTGGGCGGAGGCGTGTGCGGAGGAGTGGGCGGAGGCGTGGGCGGAGGAGTGTGCGGAGGCGTGTGCGGAGGAGTGGGCGGAGGCGTGGGCGGAGGAGTGTGCGGAGGCGTGTGCGGAGGAGTGTGCGGAGGCGTGTGCGGAGGAGTGGGCGGAGGCGTGGGCGGAGGAGTGTGCGGAGGCGTGTGAGGAGGAGTGGGCGGAGGCGTGGGCGGAGGAGTGTGCGGAGGCGTGTGCGGAGGAGTGTGCGGAGGCGTGTGCGGAGGAGTGGGCGGAGGCGTGGGCGGAGGAGTGTGCGGAGGCGTGTGCGGAGGAGTGTGCGGAGGCGTGTGCGGAGGAGTGGGCGGAGGCGTGGGCGGAGGAGTGTGCGGAGGCGTGTGCGGAGGAGTGGGCGGAGGCGTGGGCGGAGGAGTGTGCGGAGGCGTGTGCGGAGGAGTGTGCGGAGGCGTGTGCGGAGGAGTGGGCGGAGGCGTGGGCGGAGGAGTGTGCGGAGGCGTGTGCGGAGGAGTGTGCGGAGGCGTGTGCGGAGGAGTGGGCGGAGGCGTGGGCGGAGGAGTGTGCGGAGGCGTGTGCGGAGGAGTGGGCGGAGGCGTGGGCGGAGGAGTGTGCGGAGGCGTGTGCGGAGGAGTGTGCGGAGGCGTGTGCGGAGGAGTGGGCGGAGGCGTGGGCGGAGGCGGGGACGGAAGCGGGGGCGGAGGCGGCGGCATGGGCGGGGCGCTGCGGACTGGCGGGGCCAGCCGGGGGGGGGACGGCGGGAGCAGAGGTGGGTGGCGACAGGAGGGGCGGATGAGTGACAGCGGGGAGGCGGGAGCGCGGCGGCGGAGGTGTCGGGGGCGGCGAGGCGGAAGGCCCGAAGCAGCCACGTCGTGGCAGGGCTGACGCGGCCAGAGGCCTGGCTGCTCCCGACTCTCCTCTCCGCGCCTCTCGTGGCGCGCGACAAGTGGCCAGCACAAAGAACAGGAAGCGCGCGACGCAACGCGGCGCGGCGCCCGGGAGAGGCGGCGGCGGTGGCGGCGGTAGTAGTGATGGAGGTGGCGGTGGTGGCGGTGGAGGTTGTTGCGGCGGAGGCGGTGGCGGAGGTAGCGGCGGGGGCGGGGCGGTGGCAGTGGTGGCGGTGGTGATGGCGGTGGTGTTGGCGGCGGTGGAGGTGGTAGGGGTGGTGGTGGCGGTGGCGGTGGTGTTGGCGCTTGTGGTGGCGGTGGTGGCGGTAACGGTGGCGGGGGCGGGGGCGGTGGTGTTGGCGGGGGCGGGGGCGGGGTCGGGGGCGGGGGCGGCGCGGGGGCGGGGGCAGGGGCGGGGGCGGAGGCGGGGGCGGTGGTGATGGCGGTGGCAGTGGTAGGGGTGGCAGCGCAGGTGGCGGGGGCGAGGCGATGTCGGCAGCGGAGGTGGCGGCGTGGGCGGCGGGCGGCGCCGGCGTTCCGGCGCGACGCGCCCCGTCCCCGCTACCGCCGCCGACTCGTCCGCCGTGGCACGCCGGCCGAGCTGGCTGACCCTTACCCGCACCAAAGGGACACGAGAAAGCACGCAAACAGCCTCGCTCAACAACTCCTCATTACACATCCTCCATACAAGCATGTTATCAGTAGAGGCCGGATTTTTATGTAATTACATATTTTTTGTCTTTCTACTTACCGTTCTCAAAATTGTAATCTTGGCGAATCATTGCCTTCCTACCACAATATCCAATTTTTTCGTTACAAATTTTTACATATTTAGTACTATATTACATATTTTTCATATTTTGCTGTTTTCACAATAAATTTTCTTATTTTATTAATTTTCTGTACTTTAATTCCATATTTTTTATGAAAAGATGTGTTTTTTTTAAATCAGAATTTTATTGGGGAAATCTAGGTGTCCAAAAAATAATTAACACCGCGTTTTGTGACCTATAAACTTAATTTTCGAGAAAAATTTGCGATCGGCGACGTTTAACACTTGGATGAAGATGCTATGTTAGTGTATGTTTGCTGATCGTAGATCTCGCCAGTTAGTGCGATAGCTTCTATGGCGACATGTCTGGCTGCTAAACTACGGTCTTGGATTACAATATATTAAGCTTTTACTACTGACGAGGAAGTTGTGTGTTGTAAAGTGAGCAGTTTTTCTAAATGTAATTTCTTGCTATGTAAATGGTTTTTAATTACAGAATTTTAATATTACATATTATATACGCTTTTACATATTTATTACATATTCTTACTATTTTCATTACATATTTATGCACATAAATTATATACACATAACTACAATGCACATAACTATATTTTTCCGGTCTCCAGTTAACAGCAATATATATTGAACTCGTCTAGTCTGGTGATGAAAATAGACATCGTTTTTACTAACGTTCTATGATTATCACGCGCCACGCCCCCTCGGGCCTCAAAGAGGCATTTGGCCGCGTGCATCTTTTCCTACAATAAGCGCATCTCAGATACCTATTAAAATATTCGTTTTAGTTGAAAAATTACAAAGTGAAAACAATATATCCTACATAAATGTAAACAGCGAAGATCTAAGACAGACGCTTTGAAAATACATATTTATGTCAACGCAAATATTTTTATTTTTGTAAGTAACATCCTAATCTCCCATTCTTGTTCACTCGCCGGAAACATCATCATAGTACGTTTCCTAAAATAAGCCAAAAATTCTAGATACTGGCTGCTCTGAGTTTTACGTGCTTTCTCCGATCAACACCAGACGAATGCCGGAGCAGTACTCGAACAAACGGCCCACGGAACTCGCGGCATCTTTCCTTTACTTTCCTTGTCCTGTGTTCAACCCTTACTTACACTTTCATGCACTACACTACCACACATGCCGAGAGACCGGTCGGGAGCTTAGATCTTCTCCCGGCTAGGGCGGTGCCGTATCTCACTATCCGGCGGTAGATAATCGCCAACTCTCAAGAAAAAAAAGCAATAGTCACATGACTATTTACTTAAGCAACTGACGCGCCCGGAATCATTAATCTATCAATCGTTCCTGGCAAAGTCGTGTTCTGCCATGTTGCGATCACGAGGACACAAACACAGTCACGAACAAGAGAATAAGTTGCAAACGGTCCGAACGCCAACTGCAATGATCGCAATGTCATCTAAACGTAAATTTTCATCAGTAATTGATGACATGGCGCTCCAGTTGTGCTGAGAGAAATATTCTGAGATAACCAATTTTGTTTCATGAAGTAGTCTTCTCCTTCTTTTTGTCTTCTTCTTCTTAGATTACATTCGACCTTATTATACGCGTATTTGAATTGTATTAGTCGGATTTTTTAGGAATCCATTTTGGGGGTATGCGAAGAACAAGCTATGTCTATTTGAATTTATACTGGATCGATTTGAGAAATTAGTATTAGAAACTTCACATATCTATTGGTAATTGATTTAGACCTGTGTGTCTTATCATAGAGCTTTTCGTTGTGAAGCGAACAAAAAATGTTTAATTTATTACTACTTAATAAATAATGATCACTATAATCTTTTAACCCTAAACATTCATTGTAGAGATCACTTTGCCTCGACATATATGGGCAACAAGTTTGCTTCTAAAACATTTCTTCTAAGAAACAATATATTGCACATTTGTAGAAAAAATATGATTTCTATGTATACTATTGGCACTTTAACCACCAGCTCTTAATTAAAAACTGTAAATAATAAAAATACTAGTAAAATAATCCTCTTTTGAAAACCAGAAATTTAAGACGAATAATAGACACATAAGAAGAAAAAACATGGAGACAAATACCAGAAACTCATAAATTGAACTTTATTTTGACAGCTTTTCAAAACTCGCAAGCTCGCAAAAAACTTTGTGCCACAATTCAAAAGGAGAATGAAAGAACGCCCCTGATGAAACTGACAAATACCATGGACCGAGTCATATTTCTACACACAGCGAATTCTCCTGCCATCAGAAGGCGGAGCGGATCCGAAAACGTATACGCAACCACTTCGTTCCAACGCTTCGCCCCATCGCAGATGAGCCCACAACAAAACAGTGCAACGCTAATCCCAGGGCCGCGTCCGCCAGACCATTATTTGTGCAGCTTTAAATACCTCTTCAATCATTTGAAAGGGAAAAAAACAAATAGAGAGGATTGCAGGCAGGCGCGACGGCGGGTGTAGCGTTGCCGGAAGTGGCATTCGCGGCGACCGCGTCGGCGAAATCAGAAGGAAAAGTGATGGGGGAGGAAACGGGGTTACCTAGAAGGGGGGAACGGGAAAGGTTAGATGGTTTCCGTGAATCGTGGTAGTAAATGTGGGAGGATGTGATGTGGATAAAATGTGTGGGTGTGTAGGTGGGTGGATGTGAAAATGTAGGCGAGTGGATGTGGTGTGTGTAGGTGGGTGTTTAAGTTGTGTGGCTGTGGTAGGCGCGTAAGTGGGTGATGAGGTGAGTGTGAAAGTGGGTAGAAGTGGGATGGGTGTGTAGGTGAGTAGAAGTGGCGTGTGTGTGCAGTGGGTGAATGTGGTGTGGGTGTGGGTGGATGAATTTGATACGAGTATGTACTAGAAGAGTGAATGAGTTGACATGGTCTGGGACAGAAATGGTGTGGGTATGTAGATGGATGGAGAGTTTGTGGGTGTTGTGGAGGGGTAAATGAGATGTGAGTGTGGGTGGGTATATGTGGTCAATGTGCAGTAGGGATGAGTTGGGTGTGTAAGTGGGTGGATGTTATGGTGGAGCGGAGAGAACTGTTCTGGGAGTGCTGACAGTTTTCGTGGTGGTGGTGGTGGTGGTGGTTGTCGACGTGAAAGAGGTTATGACGTTGACTCTCTTGAATGAAATAGTTATAGCGTTGGTGCGTGGAGCTGACATTGCGTCGGTGACAGAGATGGGCCAGAGAGGCAGCGTGAACAGAGTAAAGGGAACATAAATACAAGCGATGGTGGCGGTGGTGATAACTTAATAAATGTAAATTTGTTTGATGCATCATTTGTATAATGAAAACACCGATAATTATAAAACATCGATAAACTGATTTTTAACAAATTAACCCTTTTTGCAATTAGTTGATTAACAGTGCAACAGAAACTCTGGTTTATGAAGCTTAATAAAAATATCCATTTTTAATCAATATATTTGCGCGCACATTTTACTCAATTCTCACATGTATTTACAGTTTTCCCCCACAGATTTTCAATACAAAGAATAATAATAATATGATTTGCATTGGCTCTGCGAGTTTAATACAACTGAATGCGAAAAAATGATTGTAAAGATATGCATCGTTAGACGTAACAAAAGCATGTCCAAATTTGAATGTATAGTCTTGCGAGCTATGCTGGTGCTAACCTACCATTCCTCATCTCTGGAACAAAACTTGTCTCTGGCCGCGGCGGCATATGCAAATCAAAACAGAAGTGCTGAAAGGGCTGCGTGTTAAGCAGCACGTCAGCGACCTGGAGGGCCAAAGGAGCCCCCGCCGCTCACACCCGCGAGGACCGCGCTAGGCGGCGGAGAGGGGAGTGGCTCTAGAAGGTGAAGCGGGGGTGGCGGTGAAAGGCGGGAGGCGAAAATGGCGGTCGTGTGGGGTATTGTGGACACGGCTGCGGCGTGGATGCGGTAGTGTGGGGCGAAGAGCGGAGGGAAATCGAAGATGCGGAAAACGGAGGAACCAAAGGGGACGAAGAGAGGGCGGTTCGGGTAGCGTGTCGTTTAGCATATCGGTTAGCGAGTCGGTTAGCGAGTCGGTTAGCGAGTCGGTTTGCGAGTCGGTTAGCGAGTCGGTTTGCGAGTCGGTTAGCGAGTCCGTTAGCGAGTCGGGTAGCGAGTCGGGTAGCGAGTCGGGTAGCGAGTCGGGTAGCGAGTCGGGTAGCGAGTCGGGTAACGGGTCGAGTAGCGTGTCGAGTAGCGTGTCGGATAGCATGTGGGGTAGCGTGTCAGATAGCGTGTCGGGTAGCATGTGGGGTAGCATGTCGAGTAGCGAGTCGAGTAGCGTGTCGGGTAGCGTGCCTGGTAGCGTGTTGGGTAACGCGTCGGGTAGCGTGTCGAGTAGCGGGGCGGGCAGCGGGGCGGGCAGCGGGGCGGGCAGCGGGGCGGGCAGCGGGGCGGGCAGCGGGGCGGGCAGCGGGGCGGGCAGCGGGGCGGGCAGCGGGGCGGGCAGCGGGGCGGGCAGCGGGGCGGGCAGCGGGGCGGGCAGCGGGGCGGGCAGCGGGGCGGGCAGCGGGGCGGGCAGCGGGGCGGGCAGCGAGAGTGGTTCAGCGCGGGGTCGGCGCGGAGAGAAGCGCTGCAAAGAAGCACGATCGCAGGGAGAGGCGGGAGCACAGACAAGTCCGCGGGCGTTGCAGCGTGCAGGCGAGGGGCGCGTGAAGCTCCCGGGCAAGGCGCGGAGCGGGGCGGGGCGGGGCGAGGGCAGGGGCGGCGAGGCGTGACGGCCTAGCGGGACGGGCCGGTCGGTGCCCGTCGGCGACTCCTTGCAGCTCCTCCCGCCCCGCGTTTCATTACGACGGCTGCATGATTAATGCGGTTGGAGATTGCAGTTTGTACTAATCCGCCGCAGACGACGCTGCCCGGACTGCATTATTAACGCTCGGTGCGGTCCCCGGCGCCCGCCCGCCCGCGCGCCCGCCCACGCGACCGCGGCCGCCGTCACTCGCTCCGCCTCGCCCCGCCCACGTGGCCCCCGCCCCGGCGCCGTCTTGGGACGCCTGCCCCAAAACTCCGGCGCGTGAGGCGGCCACAAACGCGGCGCCGGGCCAAGTGTCCGCACTTCTCCCACTCGACAAACTTGCTGCAGGCAACTGACAAGGAAAGCGCTTGAGGATTCCACAAGGTTGTACGTGTTAGAGAGACTGCCGGTTTCAGTGCTTGCACAGGTTTCATATCACGAATAGTTTTACTTCAATCTTGTTTCTTTACGTATTGTTGTTGTTATTGTGTCTCTCCAAATAATGATTTTAAATGTCGTCACATGTACTCAACCACTGAATACCCGCAGTTGAACATAGAATCTGTTGTTGTTCTTTCTTTTTGTTCTTTTTGTTTTGTTTTTCTGTAAAGGGATACCTGCATGTGTATATATGCATCATGAGTTCACTAAAACTATGTATTTGTAACGCTCTTTGTGTGAAATCGCTGAATATCGCTTTCGGATAAACCCGGAATACTTCAATTACATCTTTGTAAAATTACACCGATTCTTCGACACAAAGATCAAATAAACATGGCTTTTTTTGCGTGATTATATATTAAATTTTTCGACGAAATATACAAGAAATGAAATTTTGCGTAGATTTATTCGTTTAAACGACATTTACAAATCTTTAATGTGCAACTACTTTTTACAAAAATAGGCAACACATTTCGTTATTTGCAGGTAACTATTTCTCGAGCGAATATTTTCAATTTTCATCCAGATCAAGTAAAGCAGAGCCTGTTAACCGAATTGATATATATTTTTACTTTTAAATTGTGTTAATGGAATTTACGACGAACATAAAACAATGTTGGAATGTAAAATATGGAGACAAGGCAAACTGCTACCACATCAATTAAAAATTTCCGATTTACCGCTTAACATTTCTGGGAAAGTGACGCGTGATACCGAACGATGAGCCACAGAACCAATTGATACCAAGAATTTTATGTTTTGAACCAATGTTCTGTTCAAATAAATTGAAGTGAGTACATTTTACAAAATACTGAAATGTAAAACAGCAAACATTGGCAGATAAAAACGAGACGTTTCCGGTAAAACGAGAATTAATCACGATAATGTCTTCACCAAACACCACTGAATTAAATTTATAACTGATCTTCACTACCGGCTACCTCGAAAGCAGAATAGACAAACACATATTCACTAAGAATAAAAATATTCCGGTCGCGTCAACTGTTAGGGTCGTTAGTCCCGTAAGTGCAGTTGAGTTTTTTTCTCTCGGGAGATGGAAGTTCCTAGGGTGATAGATTTCTTAGAGAGATGGATCTTTCCCCTGGATGGTGAAATCCGAAACAGACTTCATTTTGGCGAGCTCGTTTTCCCCAAGTAGGTCCCTCCCATTCTAGCTGCTTGATTGCTACCTGGAGGAGTATTCTAGCGACCGGCTGCTCTGACCAGGTAAAATCTAAGCTTCCGACCGGTGTTCCGGCATATACGGGAGTGTAGTGCGTGTAAGTGTAAGTGTGTTTAAGTAAGAGTGAGGACAGGACAAGGAAGAGGACGAAAAGATCGCGCGCGCTCCATGGCCAGTTTTTTAGGTTACTGCTCCGGCATTCGTCACGTATTGATCGGAGAAACCACGGAAAACTACCGATCACAGCATCCGGCCGCTAAAATTCTCCTTCAGACAGCATTTCAAACACTAGAATTGAACCTAGCTATCTTGCTAATGTCGAAAATTCTGCCACCGTCGGGACTCGAACCTAGGACCTTCCAGTCAGAGGAACTGCAGAGGCATCTGCAGATTACTTGAGCCAACTCTCTCTGTAAACCGTCTGGCACCTTCCTTGCTGCCTAGAGATAATTTCTATCTTTCCATTCTCACTGTTTTAAATAAATGAATTATTACGTAATAACTTTGGAAAGACTGCTCGGAAGATATCGGTGTGAGCTGCATGCCCTTTAATCGCTCTTTGGCATTCATTCATTATTTTACTCATTCATTTATTAACTTATGTCAATCAGTTTTACTACTGTAAATACTTGCCTCTCCGGGAGACACTCTGCGACCTACGCAGTTAGGAACTGTGCCTAAAATGCGGAGACTCTCGGGCAGCCCAGAATCAGTTGTCTCCGGTCGCAGATGCCTTTAATGTTTGTCTTTAATTTTAGTACTGCATTTACTTATTCATTTACTCTTTCATTCACTTTTATGATCTCAATTTAAAATATTCATTCTCTCTGCTACAAATTAATTACCGGACGCATTTACTGTCTCATGAACCGATTAATTCCTTCAATCAATTATACATTCATTCATTTTATTTTTATTCGTTAATTCCCTTCTTTATTTATTCATTATTATCCACTCAATTCTTCGTTTATTTATTCATTTTTATTTATTCGTTAAATCATTTCAGTATATACTTATTTATTTAGCTGCCATCACTTAATACTACCAGCTCCAACATCAAAGCCGCTTTATAGAGGGCAATTCCAGCGGCCGGCTGCTCTGATCGTTAGTTTTCCATTGTTTTTCAGATCAACACCAGGAGAATGCCGGATCAGTAACTTAAAAACGGGACACGCGATCTTTCTTTCTTCTTCCTTGATCTATCATCATCTCTTCCTTACACATACCCTACATGCGCTACACTACCACACACAAGCTTAAAGTTGGGTCCCGGTTAGGGCGGTGCCCCGCTCGTGGGATATGATTTGTTCGAAAAAAACCACGCAAGACGACGGTGGAGATCGACGCCCGATAACGCCATCCAGGGGGAAGATCACCGCATCCCGCGACAATAACATACCCTACACTTACCGGACTTACACCTCGGCCTCTGACGCGTCCAGAAACACCAATCACTGCTTGTGGGTGTCCCAGGGCGATCACTTCGCCGACGTCCCCGCCCGACCTCGTCTGGGCTCGCCCGCCTCCTCCCGCCACCCGCCCCCCCGCTCCGCCTGCCCCCGCCACTGCTCGCCGCCGCCCGCCTCCGCCCTCCACTGCCCGCCACCGCCCGCCACCGCCCGCCACTGCCCGCCACCGCCCGCGCGCGCTCACCCGCGCCCGATCGCCCGCGCTCGCCCGCCCGCGCCGCGGCCGCGAATTTACTTAATTAAAACTTTGTCGGGCGAAGCGTAAATCATTCAGGTACTCGTACTTCTCGAGGTTCGCGAGCCTCGGCGCCGACGGCCCGTCGCAATCGGAAACGGTGGACTAGCGGACGTAGAGCGGCAGTCACCAGTCGATTTTGGCCTGAATTTCGATCGGTCATCGTCGGACGTTTTAGTTCCATTTGCAGGATTCGTGTCAACACGTTCTGCTACATGGAAATGGCTATTGTGAACACGAACGACGTCTCGCGACGGCGTCCGAAAACCTCAGACGAAAAAATATTTCGTTTTGTCCTTTCGGTTCTAATCGTCCAAAACCACCTGCAGTGTCAGGGCCTTCTACAGCACCAAGACCTTCTGCAATACCTGTAGGTGGCCTTGAGCGTACTTGTCGAGAACGTTCCGAAAATTGAGCTGTCGAATAATGGGAATATCCGGACTTTGGGAGCACCTTCATGCATTTTAGAATGAAATGAATCGATCAACTTCGCTGGCAGTTAACCGGGAGCGAACGACCGATAAGTAGACTACACTCTGAACGTCGCCTTGCAATTGTCTATCAAAACCAGAGACAAAGCTTGAGGGTGCTTCTATACGAGGCGCTAGTGTCGCCGCGTACAGCTGTAGGTTAGGCTTGCCACTTCCGAACATAAAAATTGGTTTAATTCTCAGAAACACGAAAAGTGTCTTCTGAATGTTCAATTATTCATAATATATACATATAAGAAACCTCTCAAGAAGGCGTAAACATCGATATTTTGTAACATTACGCGCCTGCTTGCGTCTCGCGAACGTAAGCGGCGGCCACGCACGTTCGAAGAATCGTTGGCAGCAGTTCGTATTTTAGAACCTGTAAGAAGGTGATACAGGAGAGTGCGCCTCCATAATGGTCTCCTCCACGTTTTTACGGGAGTTGAAAGTCTCTGGTCGCAGTTTTGTGGTGCCTATACGCCCAGAGCGGCTCGGCTTGCGCGCTTGAACTTGGTCTACTCAAGACGTTGGAAGCTCCGAACCGCGCTCCTGCTAGGGCCCAACTTTCGATCGGATGACCGGGTTGAATTCGTGTACTGTCCGACAGGGAATTCCAGCGGTCGGGAGCTTCGATCAATAGTTTGCCATTGTTTATTCGACATGTACCAAGGTAATGCCGGAGTAGTACTTAATAAACGGGTAGCGGATCTCCGACACTCTTCCTTTCAATATCCTAGTCTCCTCCTCTTCGCCGTACACGTACACGTACTTACAAGCTCTTCACGATAACAGATGTCGAGAGACCAATCGTGAAGATAAAGCTTGTATCGGCTGGGGCGATGCCCCGCTGGGAGAGAGACCTGGAGATGAAACCCCCCGCAAGACGATGCGTAGGTCGGCGACGGAACTCTCTATCCAGGGGGTGAGCAACATTGCCATTTCCAGAAATGGAATATTCACCACCCTAACGGGACTAATGACAGTAGCAGTTGATGTGTTCGGAAACATAAATCAAACGAATTTACTCGTCAATAATGAAGAATTGGAAGGAAATTCGGAAGAGTGCGACTGTTTTTTCCCGCTACTTGCGCCTGACACTCACACCACAAATCCGAACTCTAGTTCAGATTTTACGCGTACGATAAAAAGTGTCGGAGCCAGGCTCGTAAGGACACGCCTCCCGAGCCACGCTCTCTGGTGTATGGGTCGCTTTAGTGCGAAGGCGTAGATGGGTTAACAGTCTTTAAGAAGGTAGCAGTAGGAATAATAAATTGCATACGTGGCAGTGATAGAAGTCCCTCTGAATGCGACCATTGTGGTGGTTCGTGATGTCGGGAATTCAAAATGTTCTGGCGCTCGGCAATGACACTCACGGATGTTTCAGGAATTGCAGTACACTAGACGGATGAGGGTAATGATGCAGTTATGGCGATGAAGATATTCAGTCACTGGGGGAGTGCGGGATTGCAAACCATTTTCGCGGACACGTTGCCGTCATTTGCAACTGTTGGGGCAATGAAATCTGAATGGCGTTGGCAGTGACATGCACGTACGTGATGAATTCAGAGCTGGACGCGCTCTCAACGGTGGCAACGGCGACTGCTGTTTGTGATGGTGACGGGCATGAGACAAAGAGTAGCGACGACGCAGTCGACGTCGACGACAAAGACAGTGACAAAGATGGTGACAAAGGCCAGGACAAAGACGGTGACAAAGACGTTGACAAAGACGGCCACAAAGACGGCGGCAAAGATAGTCACGAAGGTGACGATGATGACGTTGGTGAGGTAACGGGAGGTCAGACAAGGTTGACAATAGCGTCAACGCCGACAACGCCGACACCAGCGATGGTGTGTGTCATCAAGAGTGACGGTGGTGACGGTATCGAGAAAGACGAGGTGATTGATAGTGATAGCAGCGAGAGTGATGGCGACTATGGGAGCGTAAAAAACTATGGGGGCGTCATTGGTGACAGAATGACGATGGGGCCATAAAGACGATGGCGGTGTAAAGACGATGGCGACGTAATGACGATGGCAACGTAATGGCGATGGCAACGTAATGAGGAAGGTGACGTAATAACGATGGTGACGTAATGACGATGGCGACGTAATGACGATGGCAATGTAATGACGATGGCAACGTAATAACGATGACAACGTAATGGTGATGGCGACGTAATTGCGATGGCGACGTAATGACGTTGGTGACGTAACGAGTGTGACGTAATGATTATGGCGACTTAATAACGATGATGACAATGACGGCGACGTATGTAGTGATGATGGTGACGTAATGGCGATGACAGCGTTGGCAGAGACGGTGAACCGGCGGTAGCCCTGAGCAGCGGTGGTAAAAACCGCAATGACGATGACAGAGGTGGGGATGACGACGGTCGCACCGGCGACGGTGGTAGCGGCGGCGGGGAGGGCGGCAGGGAGGCGGGCGGCGGTGGCAGACCGTGCGGTGACGAGTGCGTCGCCGCCCGCGGTCTCCGTTTATGGCTGCCGTTCTACATGGATTACTGCGCAGTAAAACCGGTTTATCGAGCAGCCGTCAATCCGGAGGCACAATCGAAACCGCTCGCAGCCGCCAGCGCCGCCGCCCGCCCTCAGGGGGAGGGGCGAAGAAGAGGGGGGCGTGGTCGCGATGAGGATCGTCATCCTCATGATGCCTGGCCGAAACATGATCAACTGGGTAAAATGTTACACTGAACTTGTGTAGAGGGAGAGAAGCACGGAAAATAATTATCCCTGATGTGAAATGTATTTTGTATTTCAATATGGGGACACATTTGCAAGAAATGTAACTGAAAGGCGATGACGAGTATGGATAAAGAGGATGGAATGAAATTAGATGAAAATGGCAAAAGTGATGAGACAGGACTAGAAATTTAACGACTACTGTGTGTGCCTAGATGAAGCCCATGGTGCAAATGTTCATGTGAATTCGACCGCAAGGAAAGAGAAGGCGCTGAGGAAAGAAGCTTAACGAGAGCAAAATAGAAAGAGAGTAATAACCATTGCTTAGGTGCCAGTCGAGAGTTACATCTAACGTGAAGATGAGAACTTTAGGAAGAATTGATCAGTTATTCCAACCACATAGAACAGACTCATAACCAGTAACACAAGTACGTCTAGATGCAGGCCAAATGCAGGTCTAGATGAAAGTTCAGGACTACGTGAAAGTTAAGGGCTACGCCATTGATCAAGTACACTGCAAAATTCGGGACTAGGCCAAAGGTCAGGACTAGAGCAAAGTTCAGGAGTGGAGAAAGGCCAGGACTAGGCCAAAGGTCAGGACTTCGCGAATGATCAGGACGATGCTAAATGTCAGGACTAGGCCAAAGGTTAGGACCAGGTCGAACGTCAGGACTAGGCTAAAGTTAAGGTGAATACGGAAGTCTGGGTCTAAGTAGCCAGTATAAGTTTAGGCCAATGTTCGCAAACAGGACGAAGACAACCAGTGGATTAAGACCAGAACTAGAAATACGAATAGTTCAACGAAGTAAAAAGAACAAAGAAAAAACAGTAGTCCGGGGGAAGGTGAGGGCGTAGGTGTGAAAAATTATATTAAGGAGAACGAGGAAAAGTAAATGGAGAATAGAGGACTGCGTTAAAATGTGAATTTGACTTTACCTTCTAAATGACCACTATTAACATTCATGAAAACCGAGTGTACAGTGCAGAACGCTGTAAAGAAATAAATTCCGGAAATAAAAACCACATGCAGGGTTAGAGGTCGTTAGGTCAAAAGATATTAGGTCTAATGACAAAAGGTCTCATTTTTAAAGTCCAACGTCAGAAGGTCTACTAAAACACGTCTAATGAAAATTTGGTCTAATTGTCAAAATTTTCTGGTAAACTTCGATCTATCGGGCACGAATGTTGAATCTATTATGCTGTAACAGAAATACGCAATAAAATGTGGTTCACATATCATTACTTCAGTATCCTATAGTCTGAAATGAAATCACAATAACAATGATCACTTTAATTCAGAAAGTACGTAATGTACATAAAATAATACAGGTGTTAAAATATTCAGTTTGTAGATCAAAGACCGAAGGTAAAAGTCGAAATCACCAGTATCTTTATAATTTTGGTAATTTGCAACCATTCAAAAATTTTGAAAATTTAATTGACATTGTTAAAATATAGACTTTTGGTTTTCAGGCATTTAAAAATGAAGAAATAGAAACTTTGCTATTTCACCTTTACTAAACGTTCGGTGTTAATTTCTGTTAGAGCTTATTAATTGAACCTGCTAATAGTAGACCTCTTTTGGTATTAGCTCCTCTGTCGCGTGGACTTCATGTCGCATTAGACCTGGTTTGCAATAGACGTCCTATTCATTAGGCATAACGAGTAACAGACCTTTTGTCTGTCGACCACGACCTGAATCCGCGTACATCAGTTTTGTCAAAGTCTGCTACTGGTAGCAGTGGCATGCGCAGTGGCATCGTGCCATGCCACGCGCTTCTCTGCGTCGGGAAAGGAAACTATTAGTAACCCCGCCGTTTTACAATAGGGATGGTGTTGTCTCTGATGGCGGGGTAATGAACTAGCGTGGAGGGGCGGTTTCGTCGTGGCACTCGTGCCACGGACTCCCGCTCGTGGCATCGACCTTGACAACACTGGCGTACACCGGTCGGGCAGAGAGCAGCGGGACCAGCTCGGCTCATCGAGCAGCTCGGGCGCCGCCGCCGCCGCCGCCGCCGCCGCCGCCGCTTCGCGCGGGCCGCGGCGCTGGCGCAGGGCGGCGAGACGAGACGAGACGAGACGAGTCGAGGGCGACCGTGGGAGAGGCAGCTTCTTCCTTCGCGCTAATTGATTGATGACGTCCTCCCGCGGGCGGCCTCTCGGAAGACGCCGAGTGGCCAAGGAGCGTCGACGCGCGTGTATCCGGTGCTACAATAAGCGGTGGAAGTTCAAAAGAATGGATAATATACGTTTGAGGTTTCTTTCTTGGAGTAGGAAAATATTGATTTGTTACATTCTTTTCGCGGTGATGCATTCAAACCAACTGCCAGATTCGACTGAGATGGTTCAGGGACAGAATTGTCGTTTGCTTTGCAGCGTCGCTTCTCAGGAAATTCCAGGAATCGAGTCCCGCCGGTGGCGGTGATTGTTAGTGATTCCGGATGCGTCAACTATGGAGTTTATTGGTCCCGTAAATATAGTGCGTATTTTTGCTCGTGAGGTGGCAGTGGTCTTCCCCCGCTGGATGGCGTGATCCGGTGCCGACCTACCGTTGGCTAGCGGGGTTTCCCCAACCAGGTATCTCCCACCGGCGGGGCACCGCCCCAGCCGGGACAAGTGTAAGCTCCCGATCGGTCTCCCGGCATGAGTGGTAATGTAGTGCAGGTTAGTGTGTGTGTAAGGGAAGAGGATGGAACAAGGAAGATGTAGGAAACATCGCGCGCGGTCCGTGGCCGTTTGTTAGGGCACTGCTCGGGCATTCGCCTGGCGTTGATCGGAGAAACTACGGAAAACTACCGATGAGAGAAGCCGGCCGCTGAAATTCTCTCCCAGACAGCGACTGAAGCTGACTAGCCGACAAGTCAATGACGAAAATTCTGCCACTGCTGGGACTCGATCCTAGACTGCAGGGACTGCAGTGACATTATCTAAGCCCTCAGCCATCTCTCTCGGTCTACCGGTGGCGAATTTTCGATTCATTCATTATGGCAAATTTCAACATGTTAGACAGATATTGAATTACCATAATAAAGAGGAAGAAACAGCTCCATCCTTGCTACACGTAGTTTGACAAGAATGTAAATGTATTCTAAAAATGTGGATTGACAGCTGATTGACATGTTTAATTACTAATTTGATGTCACAACTGAAGGAAAATGAACTGTTGTTTGTCATGTATTATCGAATACTTCAATCTCGCTCCAAACTCGTTTCTGTGTTATTTTATTCCCTACTTATTATCGATAGTTAGGGTCATAAAATACTAATTTGATAGATTATATTAAATCAGTCCGGTCCGTAATACATAAATAGAAATTGATTGTAATGGAGTTGTGTTAACTCATTAAAATTTGTTCTTTCTTTGAAACAAAATCTTATGATATCAAGTGGTCTTCAAAGGAATCCACACAGCTAATCATATATTTGCTACGTTAGAGTTGTTCTTACATACAGAGGAGAAACTCCCTCGAATTTTAATCCGGAAACTAGACACCCGTTGACCACTTAAAAGCGTACCCGACCCGTATCGACCACTTAAAAGCGTACACAAGCAAAATATAGGGTTTTAAATCTCAGATCCTACTCCATTTTTAAAACGTATTGTAATGCTCAAAAACAATTTTCGATATCAATACGCAGATACTTTTAAATATTAATAAACAACAGTAATGTAAAGAAAGGATTATTACCTCTCCTAATCTCGAGGATTCGGAGAGGATTTTAAGCGCTTTGCGTTACAAATGAGCACATTTTAAATCACTCGCAAGGATTAACATGAATAGAAATGTGAGCAATGAATGTTACATGAAACGTATGTCAATGAATATATTAAAATAATTTTCCTATTGATGCATTGGTGAAGTGTATTCAGAAGTGAAAATCAAAAAAATATATGGTATTGTATTTTTCAATGACATTTTATTAAAATCAGCCACTTCTGTGAGTTGGCTATCTCCTTAAAACTTTCTAGAAGACAAATCGACAGGTCGATGGAGACTCTAATATAACATAAGATAATGGCGAAGCAACCAAAAAAGGCTAATAAAATTATCGTTAGATACCTAAATGGCAGATTTTTTCCTAAATTTTACTATTACTTCAGTAGCCGATCTCCAATGCACTCACATTGAAATTATATTTTCTATCTTGAATGTGTCCCTTACTCAACGTTGGTTTCCATGACTTTCTTCTTTTTTCAATTATATATCTAATGCAAATTTACATGTTAAACAGCACTTAGATTTCTTTATGGATAGGTGCATTTCTGTTTGCTGCAATAGGTTGCAAGACAATCATAACAAACGTGATGTGAAATACAATGCGATGTGTCACCATTAATTTGAGATTATATTGTTTCCAGAGAATATGTTTCTATGGTATGTTTTGTCTGATTTTGTATTTTATTTTAGGTTACGCGAAATATAAGTTGAAATAGCACAGAAGAATTCAACATTTTATAGTACAACTGGCGGGAGAATTATGGGGTTGAAATTAACAAATTCTCAAATGACATCCTGCATTGTAAATACTGCTCAAATTTATTCTCTTTTGACACGAATCCTACTTTATCTTATTTTTTAAAATTTTCCTCGACTGACATTAATCTCCTTCTGGAAAGTTTTTTCTTTGTAATTTTGTTCTAAACTAACTTAGTTTCAATATTCTTTAATTAGACTTAAAAATTTTAGCTTTATTCTTTGTTCAGTACTTACATTTTCTTGTAACTATACCATCATTATTGTTAATGTTACATCTGAAAAATAATAAATCCTTGAGCACTATTCAACTTGAATTTTATGTATAAAATAAAACATGAAGTGACCAAAAATAAATATTGAAATGGGCATAAGAGCGTTTTGTTATGTATTTTCGTTCAGTTTCCTTCTATTCACTGAATAAATACTGAAACGGTTGCTTTGATTTTAAACGATAAATGAGGATTTCCTCCCTTCGAAACGTCTCAAAAAATTATACTGTTTTCGACGTTAAGCAAATAAATAAAAGTAATCGCATTGAATTTTACTAACTCCGTACCAGTTTCGATGGGAAATCGTCAATTGTGCTCTTGTCACTTTTCTAAGCTAACACAATCCAGTCTTGCTTTACAGTGCACATTGCAGAGTAATGAAAAGAGAAATGGAATGATCGAGTTGTGGGTTATAGCTCTCTTTGGCTGTGCGCCTTCAGGATAGTCAAGGACAAGGTATGCACTAGAGCAATTCTCATACCAACAAAAAGAATTCTATAGGCAATCCAGAGTATCTCTGCAAGCAGTTCTGAGAGGGTATTTATCTCATGAAGTTGGAAAATTCTCTTGTGATGAAAAACTCACTTTTCCATAAAAGTATTTTAATCTAGAGCAATCATAAAGAAACGTTGTTTTTGTTTTATTCGTTCTATTGCATGTGTCATAGCATATTGGAGTTCAGACAATTAATGCGAAATATTCTGCACAAGCCTGTTTACGATTTTTGGAAATGGTTTAAAATTTAAAGTTCGTCATTTATCTTACATTTAAATTTGCAATCAGTTTTTATTAAAAACATTCGATAAACCTTGTTCTTAGCATTAACTTTACAAGCCTTCATCGTTCACTTATAAAGCGTTAGGGCAAGCAGCTTGAAGTGGGCGAAGCGTATTAAAAAATGTATTGTCTCAGGACGTTCTTTCATTATAAACCTACCAGGCCAATGCTTGTTCTTTCTTTAGGGACCTAACGGGTTACCGGTAATTTCTTCGTTGAATTTACATAACTACTCCCAAACCAAATTCGAATCCTATATCGTGACATTCTTACATTATTTTTGTTTGATGAAGAAATACTTACCACGAGGAACCACGGTTGTTACAATTTTTGACCTATTGGTAATACTGATAGAAATTTTCTTTTATCAGTACACATTACTTTCTGCACGTTCATTTAGAATATATATTTTCAGTTTCGAACAAATTTATATGCGAACAAATTGTACGTATAATGATTTCGTAGAATTTGTAACAGACTGTTAACGAAACTCTACCAGGTTTTACGACTGAACATATATTCACGGGACTAGTGACCGTCAGTCCTAGCATTCAAGCAGATTTAGTGTTCGCATCTCATTAGTACTGTTGTAAATAGTTCCTTAATAACTGTTCCACGAGAGTTTTTTTTTTTTTTTTATTGATTTATGTTGGTTATACACAGTTCAGTAAAATTACTACTTTAACATATGTTTGAAGGCTTACATGCTAACTTACATTTAAAACTTACTTCTAACTCTTAAATCTAACATATGGGTGAGGATGCCCTTTTGGGTCCTCTAATATGGTTCGAATTCGGAGAAGGTTTTCAGGAATATGTTGTAGGGAAATCTGTTTTTTATTCTGGTGTGGTTTGGATTTATTGCGAGTCTGAAGGTTGCAAGGGAAGGGATTTGGGGTAAATAATGGTAGAAGTTAGTGGCTAGGTATGTGATGTGATGTTCAATGGGTTCTAGGCTGAGTTCTTTATGAAGCTGATGATTCGTGACAAACCATGGTGCATTAGATATTGTTCTGAGATACTGATTCTGTATGATTTGTAATTTTTTTAGATTAGTTTTTGAGGCATTTATCCAGATGGGACAGGCATATAGTAGTAATGGTCTTATGATGGATTTATATATAGCGATTGAAGAATGATACGGTAATGGGCTGTTTCTGTAGATTAGAGGCTTTAATTGCTGTAGTTTTATTTTAGCTTGTTTAACTTTTTCGTCTATGTGCTGTTTCCAATTCAGTTGAGTGTCCAAGTTTAATCCCAGATATTTAATAGGTTTGTTAGGGGGGTACCAGTTTATTGTGTTACTATTTATTGTTAGGGGGGTGGGAGAGGTATAGGGTCTTAGCGTAAATATTTTTGCCGCGGTTTTGGTTGGATTTAGTTTGATTTTGAGTTTGGATGCCCAGCTATCGAGTAAGTTGAGGTATATTTGTGTTCTATTTCTGATTTCAGTGATAGAGTTGCCAGAAGAGAATATTGCTGTGTCATCCGCAAATTGGGCAGTGTGAATGTTCATTAATTTTGGAAGATCTGCAACGTATAAGTTGAATAGTGTGGGTGAAAGTGGTGAGCCTTGAGGGAGTCCTGCGTTAATTAGTCTAGGGTTGGAATGATGATTATTGACGTTAACGGAAAAAGTTCTATTGTGGAGAAAGCTATTGATAATGGATTTTATGTAGTATGGGGTGCCAATTTGTTTTATCTTGTACATTAAAGCTTGGTGCCATGTCCGGTCAAATGCCTGAGTGATGTCAATGAATACCCCTATTGTGTGATGTTTTTTTTGAAATGCTGTGTACATATGTTCCGATATTCTTAGTAACTGGTGCTGTGTAGACAATTTTTCGGTAAATCCAAACTGTTCTTTAGGGATTGTTTTCGTTATGTGTAGGTGAGAGTTTAATCTTTTTAGTATAATTTTCTCGAAAATTTTTGATAAAGATGGCAATAAACTGATCGGACGATAGCTGTCAGTATTTGCAGGATTTTTACTTGGTTTACAAATGGGGATAATAGGTGGTGATGTGTCCCGGATGAAAATTAGTGTTATTAACAGTAAAAGTTGAGGCAAAATGGTTCGCTAGTTCTTCTGATTTTTGGTAGGATGTGTAAGCTTTATCTGTTGCTGTGTTTATAGGAGGTATCGTATTTTTCTTCTTCAGAATTTTTCTTGTGAATTGCCATAGAGAATTATTATTTGCGCTGAGTGATTGGATTAAGTTATAGTAATGTTGGTTATTGAAGGTAGTTATAAGTCTTTTTACTATATTTGTTATTAGGTTTAGTGTTCCACGAGAGTAGTGAACGAATGGGATATTTATCTGGCACAACCCCAGTCGGGGAGGGCAAACCTGTCCGACCGGACGACCCTGGATACGAACCGTAGACATCAGGAATCGTCCAGGAGGTTCGTTGAACGCCCGAGAACTGAGGTTATTTCATGGTCATGCGGTACTTCTAACAAGCTACATCCAGAGTACTCTACCATTTGAAAGAAGTACAATGTGTCGCATGATATTAATGACAAAAATGTGTCCAAACCACTGATCTGAACACTATTTTAATAATTATTCTTCTGTCAGTTGATACACAGAATTATTTTCTCACTATATCTACTATTCATTTGTTACGTTAGCTGTTTTACACTTTGTCACCTGAAAACATTTGAAGAACAATTACAAGTTCGCTAGCTACTTTTGTAAAAACAACTGATCTTTCAAATAATATCTGAACATTATCTTCAACAATGCCTGAAATCGTAGATACTTGATGATAAATCCTACAAAAGCAAAGGCGAAAAAAACAACTTGTAATTAAAATAGAAAGTTAAGTCATTTGAAAGAGGAATTAGTTCCAGCAATTCCGTGCGCATCAAAATCGCTCGCTGCCGACACGAGTGAAACACGGCTCAAGTGGCGGATTTACGCCTAAAGGAAGGATTAACATAAATACGCACTCAGCAAGGCTTCGACCGTAAAGCACCCGCCCCAACGTCACGAGACGATTACAACACAACACAATTCTTTTTAATAAAAATGCAGTCTCCAAATGCAATAACATACGCATTACCATAGATAAACAGCGACAAACGAGGAAACCGGAAACAAATTCCCTCGCGCGATTCCGATGATAAAAAAAAGGCAGGTCTGGAAATTGCCCGGCCGGAGCGCTGACAGTTTCGCGGAATAAAACCAACACCCAACGCAAACATTCACAATCGCGCCGCCGCGCCACCGTAAAAGAGAAGCTTTAACGCACGAGTGGATAACATCTTCATCGAGCACGTTGCGAGAAACATAACATATTCCTATCGCCGACATAAACGCCCGTGACCCCGGTAACAAGAGAATCCAATCCCAGCGCCTGCACCTCGAGCACAGTAAACACGCTCTAAGTAAGGTCTAAGTACGTCGTATCCGCCGGGCAGGGCCGCGCGCATCCGTTCCGCCTCCTACAACTACTGCTGCTGCTGCTGCCGCCGCTGCTGCTCCTACCACGGCCCTCCCCTCCCCTCCCGCGCGCGCTTGGAGGCGTCATATTTCAGAGCAACACGCGCTCGCTCGCGCAGGCGTCTACACGGGAGGCGTGGTGCAGCGCCCCGCTCGAGAAGCGAGCGAGTTAAAGAGTTGCTAGAGGAAGAGGGAGACGAGTTGGTGGTAGTAGTTGTGGTGGTGGTGGTGGTGGTGGTAGTTGTAATAGTAATAGTAGTAGTGATAGTAATAATAGTAGTACTGATAGTAGTAATAGTAGTGGTAGTAGTAGTAGTAGTAGTACTAGTAATGGTAATAGAAGTTGTGGTAGTAGTAATAGTAGTGGTGGTAGTAGTAATAGTAGTGGTGGTGGTGATGGTAGTAGTAATAGTAGTGGTGGTAGTAGTAATAGTAGTGGTGGTGGTGGTGGTGGTGGTAGTAGTAGTAATAGTAGTGGTGGTGGTGGTGGTAGTAGAAGTAATAGTAGTAGTAGTAGTAGTAGTAGTAGTAGTAGTAGTAGTAGTAGTGGTGGTGGTGGTGGTGGTAACGGTAGGGATGGAGGTAGAGCTGCTAGTGGTGGTGGTGGTGGTGGCATAGGTAGTGGCAATGATAATGATGATGAGGGTGCAGATGGTAATAGTGATGGGGATGGTGGTGGTGGTTGCAATACTACTGGTGGTTCTCGTGATGATGGAGTGTGTCGTTGATATCTTGATTTTTAATTCGAATCCTTGAATAATTGATGACAATTCAAATACCTCTATAAATCAATCTAATAATTCGAATCTTCCTTCAATCGAATTGTGTAAATTCGAAATGCTTGATAAATATAATTGATGAATAAATTTAATTCTAATTACTGGAACTTGATAATTCGAACTCGATTAACTTGAACAACTTTCAAGATTGTTTAATATACCTCCAACATTAAAAACTCCACATGAAATTTGGCAACTCGAACCTAGAATGTCGAATAACATAACTCGCTCTTTTCTCTTCCATTTTGTTTCTAGTCATTTTGTTTATAGTGTTGTTCTTTCTATTCGTATGATGCACGAATAAAAGATACATTGTACGTTAAAACGATGCTGGTGCTGATGAAATCAATTGAGGGTGAAAACATGATCTCGTTTAACAGTAATAGATAGTGGTGGGGGAATTTGTGACAGCATATATGCCATAAGTAATTATTATGTGATTTGAATCAAATGTTTTGAGAAAAAAGATGTACCATTTTCAAAGCGGGAGCTCCATTTAAAACATACATTAGGTCAAGAATTTAATGCAGACGTTGATGTTTGCACACCGTCGGAGAGGCGTGGGTATGCAAAATAATACAAGCTGAGGGATCGATCTCGGGGTAATATCGTGACGCTCATTTCATTACTTCACAGAATACCTTTTCTTCTAATACTTGAGACAGAGGGCATTACGGATTCAACAATAAAATTAATTTCTTAGTTTATTTTACGACTACAACAATTCGCAACCCTTAATTTTGTCAATGCCTAGGCGATGTAATTAAGAATAGCCAAGGCCAACTATATGCCAATTAATGTAGACAAAAACTGTTGAAGGCAGCAAAATGCACGTTCAGAATTGTAGATCAGCAAATGTTATATAGTTTGCTCTTAAGTGAATGTGTTTTCACGACACGAGTTTGGAGAAAAGATACCAACATAGATATCCTAGAAACATACGCTGTAGTAGCCAAAGGACTAATACAGTTGGCAGGAGATGCCGGTAGGCGTGTCGCCCGTAACGGCGAATGCAATTACAGTAGTTGGAGATAACACAATCTCGAGGGCGTTCCTTACACAGATCAGCTCCCGTTTTGTCTATCGTGTTACCGTTTGCAATAGCAGCGAAATGAGGTGGCGCGGTTGTCTTAGCAGCAGTTATCTTCGCGGAGATAGTTGTCGCAGCAGCAGCAGCGGCGGCGGCAGCAGCAACCGATCCGAAGAGGGGGCGAGTGGAGACAGCTCAGACGTGAAGGTGCGTCCCTGGCAGCGAAGTCAATGCAGCGGCGGCCATGGCGTCGGAAGTTGTTAGGGCGGAGCGCTGGAGGAAGAGGTGATGGTGACAGCAGAAGTGGTGACATCGGGGGGGGGGGTAGTGGAAGAGGTAGGGGTGGTGGCGGTGCAGTAGTGACGGTGCGGTTGCTATGGAGACGCCGATGCGGGGAGACGGGGGTGACACAGGTGGAGGCAAAAGCGGAGGCGGATCGGAAGCGGGGACGGGTACGCGGACGACGGTGGAGGCAGTGGTGGGGTGGAGCATGAGGCAGTTGCAGTGGGGGTGGTGGTGGCGGTGGCGTCGGCGATGGCAATGGCGACGACGGTGGCAGGGGTAGGGCCGGGGGCGGATATAGTGGCGACGGTGGGGGTAGGGGCGAGGGTAAGGGCTTGGATAGGGGCGGGGGTAAAGGTTTGGGTAGGGGCGGGGTGTGCAGGGGTAGGGGCTGGGGTAGGGGTGGGAGTAGAGGCGGGGGTAGGGGTGGGGGTAGGGGTGGGAGTAGAGGCGGGGGTAGGGGTGGGGGTAGGGGTGGGGAAGGGGCGTGGTAGGGGCGGAGGTAGGGGCGGGGGTAGGTGCAGGGATATGGGCGGCGGTAGGAGCGGGGATATGGGTGGGTGTAGGGGCGGTGGCGGTGGAGGTGGCGGTGGGGGTGGCGGTGGGGGTGGCGGTGGGGGTGGGGGTGGCGGTGGCGGTGGCGGCGGCAGCGGCGGCGGCGGCGGTGGCGGTAGCGGCGGCGCAGCGGCGGCGGTGGTGGCGGCGGCGGCGGGGGGCTGAGGCGGGGTGGCGACAGCGTCTAGATAGCGCAGCTGTAGGCACCTTCCGCCTCGTCGCCAGCGAGGCTCGTCCCAGGGCCGCCCTCGCCCCCGCCCTCGCCCCCGCCCTCGCCCCCGCCCTCGCCCCCGCCCTCGCCCCCGCCCTCGCCCCCGCCCTCGCCCCCGCCCTCGCCCCCGCCCTCGCCCCCGCCCTCGCCCTCGCCCCCGCCCTCGCCCCCGCCCTCGCCCCCGCCCTCGCCCCCGCCCTCGCCCCCGCCCTCGCCCCCGCCCTCGCCCCCGCCCTCGCCCCCGCCCTCGCCCCCGCCCTCGCCCCCGCCCTCGTCGTCGTGGCCGCGCCCGCCCACCGCGCCGCGCGGAAATTGAAATCTCTGACGCGCAATGCGGCACCGCGCGGCACGGCGAGCGCGCCGCGGCAGCGGGCGCGAACCCGAAAGAGGGCGTGACGCGCGGATGCAATGCAGAACTAGCCAATAAATAACCAATAACGCCACCCGAAAATAAATTACAAACCAATGTAATACACTGAATTCATTTTAAAAAATTAATAAGAAAACGTGTTACATTGGAAGAAGTAGTGTTGTTCTTACCACAAAGAAGAAGATGAAGGTGATGAAAAACAAGATTACTCATCTTCTCTGTATTTAAGATTAAATCCTACTGCCTTGTCGCTATGACCAGACCATTTGATTTCTTAACTGCTTTTTCCGTGTCCTCGAAATTGGTGTATTTAAATAATCTTGGTTTATTCACTAGTAAGGTAATGTTTAAATATAAAACTGAAAACTTTGCTCCAACTATTCTTATTCTGCGCGTACCGACAGATTTTTCGTACTCTGTTGACGCTTTTTATGATATTGTTGACGTTGTGCGACCGCAGGGCTCCAAGGAAGAGGGCACCCGCCATTAAATATTTCCTATTTACGTGATGTGTTACCGAACAGCAACTGTTTTGACATTCTTGGTAAAAAAATGTACGGTGTATCCGAGTATACTATATACTACATTACTGTAGTACAGAGAATGTACTGTAATAAGACCGTGTGTTCAAATAATTTTTTGCAATTTAATACGAGAGTTTATTTGTAGTTCTTGAGCAGAGTACGTGCTACTTTTTGGAAAACTATTTTGTCCGATTTTGTTCAGCAGAATTTTTGCTGCCGCAGGTCACTTGTTCGTATAACCCACCCATTAACATAGACGTTGACACAACCAAAGACACATTGCAATTTCCTGCAAAAAGTGAAATGTGTGATAGCATTATCTACATCCAAAGCTTCAGTAATGACTAAAATGAGTATCGTCAGATGTTTTCGGAACAGGATTGAGTACAAATATGTGGTGTTTCTGGGTGCGTCAGACGTTGATCATTGGTCGGCGAGGGAGATGGAGGTAGAGGTGGATGTGGAGGTGGAGGTAGAGGCAGAGACGGAGACGGAGGTGGGGGTTGTTTCGAAGGCGGAGGTGGAAGCAAAGGGACAGGCGATGGCGGAGGTGGAGGTGAAGAAGGAGGAGGTTGAGGTGGAAGAGGAGGGAGAAGCGGCGACGGAGGGAGGTGCAGGTGGATACGGAGGCGGAGGTTAAAGTGGAGGTAGAGTCAGAAGTAGAAGTAGAAGTGGAAGCAGTGGCAGAGATGAAGGTGGAGGAAGAAGCAAAAGCCGAGGTTGAAGCGGAGGCGATAGGTGAGTCGCAGGCGGAGATGGAAGTGGAGGTAGAGACAGAGGCAGAAGTGGCGTTCGATATAAAGATGGAGATGGCGGGGGGAAAAGGCGAAAGTGAAAATGGGTGAAGGTAGAAGCAGAGGCGAAGTTGGCAGAGGAGAAGGTTGAGATGAAAGAGAGGGTGAAAGGTTGAAAGAGAGGGTAGAGGCGGAGGTGGAGATGGACGCGCAATTGGAAACGGACGCACAGGCGGCCCTCACAGCGGAGGCGGAAGTGGAAGCGGTGGCGCGGGCGGAGGCAGAGGAGGCGGGGGGAAAGAGGAAGCGCGGGCGGAGGCAAACCCACAAGCCAAGAGGGAGGGGAAGTCGGAAGCGGAAACGCGTCGAAGGCGGTGGGGTTGGGGGCGTCCGTCGCGTCGTCTCCTTGGACAAAGCGGCTTATTACGCGCAAAGCCCACGTGGACGCCCTTCGGAGCGGAGCGGGCGCCCGCCCCCCCCAACAACCAAGGGTGGAGGGCGGAGAGCGGAGGGTTGAGGGTGAAGGGAGGAATGCGCGGGTGGGAGCGGAAGGAGGAGGGTAGAGGGCGGAGGGCGGGAGCGGAGGGAAGAGGGCGGAGGACGGAGGGAGGAGGGCGGGAGTGAAGGGAGGAGAGCGGGAGTGGAGGGTGGATGGTTGAGTGGCGCAGGGCGGAGGGCGGACGGCGGACGGCGGAGGGCAGAGGGCGGAGGGCAGAGGGCAGAGGGCAGAGGGCGGAGGGCAGAGGGCAGAGGGCGGAGGGCGGAGGGCGGAGGGCGGAGGGCGGAGGGCGCAGGGCGGAAGGCGGAGGGCGGAGGGCGGAGGGCGGAGGGCGGAGGGCGGAGGGCGGAGGGCGGAGGGCGGAGGGCGGAGGGCGGAGGGCGGAGGGCGGAGGGCGGAGGGCGGAGGGCGGAGGGCGGAGGGCGGAGGGCGGAGCCAAGGGTTAGGCGGAAAACTCTCGCCAACACACGCAGAACGCCAACATCACAGGCGGGGAATAAAATGTGACGGATTTGTGGAAGTCTATACAGGAAAAGGTTTTTTTTCTCAAATCAGTCTGTCCGTCTGCTAATACATAGGCAAAGAATTTTCGCCAAAATGAATAACTCAGATCGATGTATTAAATGTCTCCGAACGCCAAAAAGATCTTTTTAATATTGGGTGTACTTAACACAATCCGCGAAGATATTTTCTTTTATTTTTTCAAAAATGGCTTTTAGTTTTTCTTTAATTTTATCCCCTCATGCCAGATGCCGCCAAATAACATGGCATAGGTATACTTCATTTTTCATAGGTATATTACATTCATACTTCGAAAATGTAAGAAAAATTGGTAAGTTAAACTCTTGTTCAGTTTCTAGAGCTTAGGCATATACTTGTAGATGTAACAGCCTAATATGTCTGCTCGCGAAGTCTATGCCCTAAAGTTTTAAGTTCTCAACGACCATTTAACAAAAGTATTCCTGCTGTATATTTATTCGACGATTGACTTGGATTACATACGGTTAATTACATTTCCAGAATTTTCGGAATTGCATTCTCATTGCAATTTGCGCTTCTTTTTAACCGCGGTAGTCAAGTGAATGATTTCGTACTTTCATGTTGTAACCGCTAAAGTCGTTTACATCAAGAAAAATATAATTTTTTCTTCGTAAATGCGTCTTATTCTCTAGAAATCATGTAGTTACTAGATCAACCAGTAGAGAACGCTAGACGACGAATGTAGTTCGAAAGAAAGCTACGAGGAGCGCTTACAACTAGTATCAAAATCGTGATATCAAAATCAGTCAATGGAACGACTTGACCGACCAATGGGGATAGAGTAGGCAAATATTGGTGAATTAAGAGCAAGAGTAGACTGACCCGGCCATTTTGCTACTAACCTGCTGACGAGACGTTACTCTGAGAGAGCTAGTGGAACGACGGACCACGCCATTGCAAGAATTCATCATTACAGAAGCTTTTAGAATAAGCTTTTAGAATAAGAATACTTGGACCTGTTTGAATCAAATTCGATCATCGCGACATCCGACGCAACAGCAACGCCGACGGTAGCGACGCAAGCCCCAAGAAGAGCAGCGCAGTCGACGGGAATCCTTCGTGCTCAAGTTCCGTTACGGACGACCTCGAAGAACGTCAAGGCTTCGTACGCCGTGGGAGACCTTGCGAGTTCGTCTAACTCATTTCAAGTTAGAGGTAGAAGCGTGGGCCAGATTGTAGAACTATTTCAGTACAGTATTTTACGAGATGATTAACTGCAATATTACTCGACTTCTGTCGTGAGTTTTTAAATACGTGTCCGAATGCCAGATAGGAATACAGTATCGTTACTGGACCCAGATACTTGAAAGGTACTACTGTAAAAAAATTAGAAGTAAAGACAATAAGTTATTTGATTGATTGACATATTGTGTGTGATGTAAAACTTAGTTGTTTAGCAGTTAACTTAAAAATTTCATAAGATAAAGAGATCTCATAGGAGTAAATAAAATTATTTTTGCTTAAATTTGATTAAACTGAATATTGTTGTATCAGTAACAGTTATACATTTTTTTGAAACAAGTTAATTTGTCAGAACAGTTAGTAGATTAACATACTTTCTATATAGGGCATAGCGTTGGTACTATCAATTTACATTGAATATGAATGGTATTTATGTGTACTGCATATTGAGTGTATACTATTTTATGTGTTTTCCAGCAAATATGTATAATGGTAATTGTGTGTAAATAACGTATTATAGAAATTATGATTCTTTAAATCATTTCAAGAATTTAATCGGAAGGTTTCAAAGTCTAATTTCAATCAGATTTTCATGATCTTTTGTAATGACATTTTAGTTTTCTTTTACTCAAGCCTGATTTTAGCAGGACATTATTAGTCAATTCCTGATATTCAATGTACTAATTCTGAGAACAGAATATATTGCTTTGGTTATTTTCGTAAACATACGACAGTCGTGTTCTCAATCACATCCCAGTGCACAAGTCTTGAACCCTTTCCCTTGGAAAGAAAGTCTGCCAAGGACCTTCTTGTATGAGTGTATTGTGGCTTGATATTATTGAAGCCGCAATAACGAGTAACAAGGGAGTATTACTCGAGTCACCTGTCTCCTCCCATACTTAAGGTAATTCTACCCATATTGTTGGACAAGCTAAATTCAACTACGAATTTGGACCAGGTGCTAGGTGGTCGTTTACTGCCCCACCTATCGCGCCACCACCAACATTGGGAGGAAGGCAAAAAGGTAAAGGTGGTGACAATGTACGTAACCTAGACATTGTTAAACTGTACATTAATTTTGTCAGAAAATAATCCCCACTTATTATGTACCGATGTTACAACACTGATGTAGGCAGTCCTTATAGTTGAGTTTCAAATAAAACAAAATCTGTTCAAAATCTTTTCTGAATGTTTTAAGGTCGTAGAGAAAGTATGATCCTACTGATACTTAAAGGCTATTATTCGTAGAAATTACGACACTCGTTCCTTTGTTGCTCATGTCATAAACATCAACTCGTGAATAATAGCCATCATTATGGGCTTGCAGAATATGCTATTCTGGGTTGGAGAGAATCGAAACATTTTAGATTTTCAAGTAGCATTGTATTAAGAAACCTTCACAGATAAAAGAAAATTGTAAACTGTTGTAGTACCACAAGATTTTTTATGACAATCCAATTTCCTAGCAATGACGTTGTTTTCAAGCTCTTGTTTTTGTCGTTTGGTGAAGTCAGAGATTCTCGCTACACTTATACTTCGGTTTTTCTTTCTTGGCGCACGGGAGGTGGGGGGTGTCATGAAAATGGAATATCTCACGGTATTTCGCGTCGTTCTCCGTTTTGCCACCAGGAATCGCATGATTGCCAGCACTGCTAGATACAGTCGCGATCATGCGACTTCTAGCGGCACAACCGAGAACGGCGCAAAATACCGTGAGATATTCCATTGTATTGACACTCCCGTGGGCCAAGAAAGAAAAACTGAAGTATAGAGCGCAGCACGGGCGCGCACTCCTGGAAGCGATACGTTCGGGTCTGTAGTGGATCGCGGTCGAGGCCACAAAGGGCGAAGGCAAAGGGCGAAGGCCTAGGGCGTAGGGCGAGAGAGGGGGGCTAACAGGCACTTATGCTTTCACATATGTTTAGTTAAGGATGTCTACGTCGATTGAAAAAAATAAAATCAACAAAGTACCGCAAATGAAGCTAATTAGAGTAGACCAAAAATAAGCGTCGTCAAATGAGAACAAATAAAAGATAAATAATAAACTGTTGCAGTACCACAAGACATTTATGACTAGAGACCGCATTTTTATGTAATTACATATTTTTGGTCTTTCTACTTACCGTTCTCAAAATTGTAATCTTGGCGAATCATAGCCCTGCTAACACGATATCGAATTTTTTCGTTACATATTCTTACATATGTAGTACTATATTTTATATTTTACATATTTTGCTGTTTTCACAATCTATTTTCTTATTTCATCAATTTTCTTCAATTTAATTTTATATTTTTTTATGAAAGATGTATTTTTTAAATCAGCATTTTCCCTACATTATTGGGGAAATCTACGTGTCCACAATATTACTGACACAGCGTTTTGTGATCTGTTACCTCAATTTCTGAGAAAAATTTGCGATCGCCAACGTGTAACACTTCGATGAAGATTCTTCAGTGTATGTTTGCTGGTTGTAGATCTGGCCAGTTTGTGCGGCTTCTATTGCTAATGGCTTCTATTGCGATTAGTGTGGCTGATAAACTACGGTCCTGGGTTATAATAGATTACGCTTTTACTACTGTCGAGAAAGTTGTGTGATGTAAAGTGAGCAGTTTTTCTTAATGTAATTTCTTGCTACGTAAATGGATTTTAATTAGGGAATTTTAATATTACATATTATATCCGATTTTACATATTTATTACATATTCTGACATTTTTCATTACATATTTATGTACATATTTTGATGTTTAATACTACATATTTTTCCGGTCTCTATTTATGACAATTTAATTTCTTAGCGTTGACGTAGTTTCCACGCTCTTGTTTCGTCCGCGCTTCCGGCTGCACCTATAGAGCGCAGCACGGGCGCACGCTCCTGGAAGCGATGCGTTGGGGGCTGTAGGGGGTCGCGGCCGAGGCCACAAAGGGCGCAGGCGAAGGCGACTGGCGAAGGACACAGGGCGAGAGATGGGGAGGCGAACGCGCACAAGCAGATGAGTTCCGGGAAGGCGTTTGACGCGAGGCGATGACGTCAATCCCCTCGACCACCGCGGTCGGAAATAAACTCCAGAATGACCGCACACATTTGCTAAATCAATATTCGGCAATCTCAGATACAGGTGGTTTTCCGAGCCTACGAGCTGACATGAGGAAGTGAGTTGCAGATTAATTTACAGAACAAGCTCACGGTTTTGAATTGTACTGGTCAAACCACTTGAATGAAATTGAACTACACGACTGTGGTGATCCACTTGCCACTTCTTCTACTTCATGTTGGCAAATGGTGGGTGAAATGGCGTAGCCTTCCTTACCATGATAATCGTCACTGCCGCTTCACAACCACTCCCAGCAACATTGCCCGTCGAAAGTTTTAGCCAGTGTTGCCCAATGCAAATATTGTCCATGCGGTTCAAGATTTGGAGAAGGCATTCTCACCAAACAATACAGGCCTCTGAGCAGTGGTGGATCCAGGGTGGGGAGAAAGAGGACCATGCCCCCTCACCCCAGGAGGCCTAAGAGTTTCGTTGTTACCTTCTTTTATCTGACAAAATTAATTTAATTATTTATTTATGTTAAAATTATGTAATTATTTAAACAATATTGTATAATATGATATATGCACTACAAAAATAATATACAATATAGTTTACTATTCCACAAAAATCTGTGAAAGACCCACCCCAAATGATCTGCTGGATCTACTCCTGGTTCAGAGGCGTATTAGATGTACTGATTCGCTTTTTAGTTTTAATCAAACACAGTGAACGAACTTTATTTGTTCAAGTAAATTCGAAATCCGACGTTTCAGTGGGTGTTTTGAAGTTCACGGCTCCGTGTGCGGATGCGATACGCCACTGCGTGGCTGTTCATCACATTTATCTACCCCTTAGGAAAAAGTGTTTTGGAAATTCCCCGCGAACACAAATAAGGAAACTAGTTTAGTAATCGGTAAAGAAGAAAAAGAAAATATGTTATGAAGAATTGGTGTCGGAAATAAGCGAACCTCACAAAATTGTTCAAAATGCCTTCCATTTGCTAACAAACAAGCATTAACTCGCTTGAGAACATTTGCTATAACCCGATGAAAAAGGTCTTCGTCAATCAGGCGAATCGCTTCCTTGAGGTTTCATTGCAGCTCTTTGAGACTAGAAGGCTTGTTCACATTAACTTACTTATGAGGCATCCCCAAAGTTCAAAATCCGGTGGGGACAAATCAGGTGAACGAGGGGGCCACAAACCCCGTGAAATTATTGTTCCAAAAATATTCTTTCAGAAATTGCGTTGTCGACTTGGCAGTATATGATGTCGCTCCATCCTGTAAAACCAAACATTTCTTTCGTCCTTTCCAAGAAGGAGTACAAAATTTCTCAATATATTCTGATATGTATCCGCCGTTTCTGTTTCTTTGAAAAACAACAGACCAATTAATCTACCTCGATAAATGGCACACCATATTCCAATCTTTTTTTAATGCAATGGTCTATCTACTGTTTCCTATGGTCTCTCGATACCCTGAAGTCCACTGTTTGGGGATTAATATATCCATCCAGATGAAACCAAGCCGCATCACTAAAAAAAATTATCAAGTGCCTCAAGTCCTTCACTAAGAATTGGCCCTAGCCAACTACGCCCTAGCCTAGCCTACTGCCAATTCATGCGTGTGGCTCGATCAGGAACATTAAGTTCTTGAGATGTCCGCTGTATGATTTCCGCATTTTCAATGTTTGGTGTCATAGTACGCACTTCCATACGAAAGATTACATTGCTGCTGAAGCTTCCTTAATCATTTTCTCGGGGAAGATCAAAGAACGTCCCAAACTTCCTCTTCCTCTTTTCGCTGCGTGAGCACTGTGTTTTGGCGACTGCTTTTCCGATCAAATCTCTCCATGTCTCGCGAAAGCATTTCACTAACCGAAATATGGTACTCTTGTTCGGATTAGACTCAGATTAATTATTTTCTGTGAAAGCTACCTGGGACTCTTTGAAAGATCGCGTTCGGAAATACTCCTCCACGAAATCTGCGTTGCTCTATGCTGAGGTGCATCGTAAGTTAACTTTAAAACAGTGAATGAAGACGCAGCCTGTTTTGCTTTGAGCAGGTACGATCCAAATCACAGGAAGAGTGCAGGTGAAAGGAAGGGGTTGGTGAGTGAAGGGACTGTCGCAGAAACACAAAGGAGTTGTCCCAGAAGCTGCGTTGCATTTCTTTCACTTTGCACTGCCTCGAACAGCAGGGTTGCATTTTAAACAGATGACCCGATATAAAATAAAAAAATACTCGTTCACTCCATCTCTTTCTCACGCCCTATAAAATGTGTCACCAACTGATGCATTTAAGTCTAAAAAATAATTTTAACACTATTTTGAATTTTTAAATCAATATAGTATGATTTTCGTTTTCCGAAACGTATTCTCTATTTCTTCACCAAATGGCCATTGGACGAACCACACTCGACGCCATGCGTGTATGGAGTCTTCCATTAGGTGCTCATCTCTAATCAGAATGTTAATGGTCGCGTTGCCTGCAGACGAAGCCTGAATGAGCCGTTATCCTTTGTGGCATCACAATTCTCTTCCAATTACTCTGACACTGGTCGCGCAGCTTCCGACAGAGGGACACATCTCCTCTGCGCAGCCTCTGCCGTCCCGGGTAGCGTATCGCCCGCGCTGTCCCAATTGTCCCCCTCAACGCCCGGGGCCGCCCGCGCGGCAGGTGCGACGAACGCCCCTGGCGCGGGAGGAGGGGGAGACGGCGGGCGTCGTTTGCTGTAACCGCCGCTTAACGACACGGGGGCCGTTGATCAACCTGCAGCGCATGAGCTGCTGGCACCACCGCGGCTCGCAGCGCTCTGCTCGCTTAACGGCCCGTCACGAACGCCACCGCCGACGGGGGACACCACAGACAAATGGGGACACCATCGCCAACGGGAGACCTCACTGCCAACGGGGGACACCACCTCCAACGGGGGACACTACCGCCAACGGGGGGACACTACCGCCAACGGGGGACACCATCGCCAGAGGGGACACCACCGCCATAGAGGGGACACCACCGCCAACGGGGGACACTACCGCCAACGGGGGGACACTACCGCCAACGGGGGACACCATCGCCAGAGGGGACACCATCGCCAGAGGGGACACCACCGCCATAGAGGGGACACCACCGCCAAAACGGGGACCCACCGCCAACGGGGAACGCCGCCGCCATGGTGGGACACCACCGCCAACGAGGACACTACATCCAACGGGGGGACACTACCTGCAACGGAGGAACACCACCGCCAATAGGGCATCACCGCCAACGGGTGACACCACCACCAACGGGTGACATCACCACCAACGGGTGACACCACCACCAACGGGTGACACCACCACCAACGTGGGACACCACCACCAACGGGGAACACCACCATCAACGGGGAACACCACCACCAACGGGTGACACCACCACCAACAGGGGACACCACCACTAACGGGGTACACCACCACCCACGGGGGACTTCCATCAACGGGAGGACACCAACACCAGCGGGATGGCACCAACGCCGATGGAAAACAACCGACAAGAGGAAACACAACATCTTGTAGTGTAAGGTGAGAAAATAATTGAATTCCTTGAAGAGGCTATATCCATTTCAAAACACAAAACACGATACTGTAAAATAATCAGTTATATTATGACCGAATTGTGTGCGAAAAATTGCATTGTTTCTCTATGACTTTACTTCAATGGTCAAAGGATACATATACAATAAAATACATGTTACTGATGCTTTCAGCTTCGTACCACTGTAACTTCACACTTATACTATTTAGAATCTAAAAGCAGAAACATTATAAAATTTTACGATTTGTCTTTGTCAACACAGAAAAGAATTAACTTTCCTGAAGATACTGTCTCATTCCTAAAAGGATTTCGAAGTAACTATGTTTCAATAATTCCGACCATGTGGCATTTTGAATAAACAAAATGGAGTTCGGTAATGAACATTTCATGTAGTTCTGCTAGAGCGAGAATGCAATTCCAATTCTACCTATCGGTTTCAATCTTGATACAGTAATAAGACAGTACGATAATAAGAGATTAACTGAGTTCCGTAGTCAACTCCAGAGTCCAAACGTAATTACTTTTTCGCATCGCTTCACAGTCGAGAGCGAATCGATCGCAGTTTCTAAAAGCGTCTCAGCGGAGCCTGAGAAGTTCAACGAAGAATAGAGGAAAGTCTAGAGCAAGAAAAGAAAAGGACTAGAGGAAAGCCTTTGAAGTACTTTCCGATACGCGACTGTATTGCAAGGATATGTTCAAAATTCAAAGAGATTTCCCAGAAAAGTGAATGGCAAAGTGCTCTTACTTAGTTTCCGTGGTCTCAGTCACATATTTATCAGGCGGATTGTAATGCACGAGGTTTATTCGAAAATCAATACATGTGTTATACAATAGGAATAAGCAAATCTACTAGAACTTGTTCGTTAAGGTGATACGAAATGTGATCCGTAATAACGTCAGATTCTACAGACTGGTGTTATATCATACCTAAAACTGTTAAAAAGTATCTAAAGTAGTTAGTCAAAAAACCATCAAATAATTAAAGCATTTTAGATGAGGCGGAGAGGCGGTGGCGCGGGCGATCTTCTGTGGCGCTGTTTGATTTCAGGGGCTGAAAAGGCCAAACGCTGGATGCAGATGATGCCAACGCCAGGAAATAAATAAATAGTTCAGAAAAATCTAGTAGATTAGGATGTACTCGTTTTCTGACGGTAGGTTTTTCCCCCTTGAGGGTTTTTTCCTCTGCCGTACCTTATAGTCTCCTTTCTGTGGCTTTGATGCGATGAAGAGACCATTCGGGGTGAATGCCAGAATTCGAAAGGTTAGAATGCGGTAGGATGTAGGTATCGTAATGGCTTAAAGATCTTCGGCCTAGCCACATAGTTAACCCTGCAGTGGTAAAGTGACTTTTTGAAACAAAAGTGGTAACGTGGGGTGTCTCCAGACCCCCACACTCTTTTCATGATATATGCTAAATTATTAAAAAAGAAATTAATGTATTATTCTTCTTATATTATTAACAACGTTTTGCATGCAATTAAACAATTTATTAAGAATTTAGATCCTAAACAACTCTGAGAAATCATCAGGAAAGCATCTAATATTTGGAGTTACTTTTTCTACCGGTCTGCGCGTGTTGTCATATCCAAGCCCATGTTTCGTAGCAACAATTGAAATATTTTCAAATTCAAAGTACAATGGAAAATTCCAATACCCATATTATCCACATTCCACAATTCAGCAAGATTTTGGTGTACTGATTTCGCAGATTCAGCCAAAATACGTAGCACAATTACTGCATTCGTTTCCTCTTTGTCAGTCTTATGCGTGCTGCGATCATTTTTATTCCTCTCTAAATCCATTTCATTTTTGATGTTGGTGGATTCTTTAATTCTCTCAATCAAATCCAAATCAATAAAAAACAAAGAAAACATTATCCTGGTCTTTTGGAATTGCGTGCAGACTGCTATTTCCTGGGCGGTGAGTAACAAAATTCTGTTCCCGCTTTCAGCAAAAGTTGGCGTATTCTTCACTCCCTTTTTAACATATAAAGTGACCTAAAATATTCGTAGTACTTTAGTACTACTTCCTAACGTAAAAATACAGCATGCTATACGTTCCTAAACTAATAGAATGTACGAGACTGAAGACACTTTTGCGAACGTAGAAGGTAGCGCAGGGGTCTCTGGGCACCCCAAACAAAACAATAGCTTGCTACACGGATAAAACTCACTAAACTGGCAAACAGAGAGTACACTAAATATCATGATACAAAAATAGAAAAGTACTAAAGCAATGGTCAGGGTAGCCAACATGGGTATCACAACAAACGGGAAGAAAGGATCGTGGGGGTCCCACAGACCCCCGCGTTACCACTCCCGGGTTAAAAAGTATTGCAATTATATATATAATATGTATAATATCTTATATTATATATTATTATATATAATTGCCTATAATATAAGTGTAATAATTACGTATTAAATAAAAAAATCTTTTTTCTCTTTAAATATCAAAAGTACATAGAGAACACAAGAAACACAGGTAACGGAAATGTAATGAAACACCTACTCAACAACTACCAATACAACGCTAATGGTATTCAACTAAAGCTAATTAATCTCGATTTTTGAAATTTTACGATATTTAATGATACTATTTTTCAGAATCAACTTTTAAATTAAAGTAAATCAGCTGTGAGACAATTGATGTAAATATTGAACGAGTCTCATTACAGTTGGGTAAGTTCCCGGCATTTCTTTTTCTTTTCGCAGCTCAAAGCTTTTCATAAACACTGCCGGCTAATGTGACCTCGCTGAAACTCGTCAAGAAACGAAGTTTCACCCCAAAAACGCACGGTCGCCAATCGCGCTCAGCGTTTTAAAAACCCACTCTCCCGAACGCTTTGACGCGGCCCCTCTCGAAATCCGAAACACGGGCGATCCGGCGGGCGGGCCCATACCGACGCGAACATCGCGAAATGAAGCCATCATCTCCTCGCCCGGGGGCGACGCGGGGGCGACGCGGGGGCGACGCGGGGGCGACGCGGGGGCGACGCGGGGGGCGACGCGGGGCGACGCGGGGGCGACGCGGGGGCGACGCGGGGGGCGACGCGGGGGGCGACGCGGGGGCGACGCGGGGGCGACGCGGGGGCGACGCGGGGGCGACGCGGGGGCGACGCGGGGGCGACGCGGGGGCGACGCGGGGGCGACGCGGGGGCGACGCGGGGGCGACGTGGGGCGTTCGGGCGTCCTCGCCCGGGGCGAACGCCGACAGAGGGCACCGCCCCGCCCCCCCGCACCCTCCGCTCCGCTCCCGCCCCTCCCCGCCCCGCACACTCGCCCGTCCAAGGTGCTCCCTCGCGTAAAACAAATGACGGCGGCCCTTCTGGCGGCGTTTCTCCCGCACCCCGCCCCTCCCCGCCCCGTCACGCTCCGCCCCTCCCCTCCACACGCTCGCACAGCCCGACGTTCCACGCGCGCGCGCTTAAAGAAGATGGACTCGTCGCCACGCAGCGAAGGGCCGATCGGCGCAGCGCGGCGCCGCGTCGCTTTAAACTCAGCTCGCAATCACTGGCGCAGACGGCACTTTTCAAAGGGGAATGCCGCTGCAGGGTTCCACGTACGATTCGCTCTGGGTTATTCTACATTGTTTCATTTGACTTATGAAACCGCGGGAAAAGCATTTATTACCGCTTGCCTTCTTTAAACAACGTCGAAGTATCTTTATTACGAATTTTCTAGCCTTGAACTAACGTTCTTTAATTGGCGGTTATTTCGAATTACTTGATAATTCCAAAACAACATTACATTGCCCCCTAAACTTGTGTAAATCGTCATTTTATCGATCATTTTACAGATTAAATCAATTCTAATTTAGAACGAAATTTCGAATTTTCGAATTTTGAAAAAAAAAATCAAATTCTTAGATAATTCGAAGAAATTATTGTAAGTCTACGAAATGGTTATTGTCGGTTTTGGTACAGCCAAGATGTGAAATCTGCGTCACCATGTGTCGAAATAAAGTTAACCGCTCTAGCAACAACGATTCTGGTTCCGAGAAAATAACAATTAGGTTGTCAGTACATACAAGCGTTATAATCTCGCTAGAAACAACTAAATATTAGAGGTCTGCATTCTCCGCGACTTTAACCGACCAGCGCTCGCTCGCCTCTCTTCTCTCGAGACCACGTGCTCGACTGTCCTTCGCAGCCAGTTGCGGACTCCCGGAGGCCGGCGACCGACCGAGACTCGGCCGGTCCTCGACAACCGGCCGAGAACTCGACAACCGGCGGACCCCGTTCAAGCGAACTGCGCCACGTAACAATCGGGCCGACACGTCGGAGTAAATATCTAATGCCAAGTTTGAGGAAAAGGAAGGAGTATTGAATGGTTTTTAAAATAAATGACCAATAATTTCGTTTTTTTCAAAATTTTAAATATAGACGAATTTTAATATTAATTTTCAAATAATAAATTTTAATACAAAAAAAAAGAATAAAAAGCTTTAAAAAATCGACTCCTCGGACGCACGGGAGAACCTCAAGTGGATCTATTGCAGTTCTGCCTGTGACTTGAAAGAAAAGGCACTCAAAAGTTTTAGAGATAAATTCCGTTCTTTGTAATGACTAGGTATCGGATGCTTTGGAAATTGCCTATTTTATTCTAATGAACATAAAATTATTAATTTTCCTTCATTTTATATGGTGTAAATACAAATGCTCTGCTAAATTTAGATGCAAGTGCAATGAAATATATTAGTACCTTTCCCTTCCAATTTTGTATTTTTGCCGTCTTTTTCCAAATATTTTTTTGTTGGTGTTGTTGTTGTAATTTTCAGGCATCTGAAAACGCAGGTCTTAGTTTCTGAACCCGGCAGTAAGCGTGCGGGGTGCCTCAGTCACCTCAGCATTGTTTTGAGCTCATTGTACTTTTAGTTTTATTTATAATCTTGCGAGCTTCTCAATATCTTTCGAGGAAAGCTTTGTGCACATATCTCGACCCTTCTCTTTCAACTGCTTCCTGTCCTTTCCTGGAAATTTCGTCGCAAAGGCGATGGCGCGCTGCGTGGGAGCCACCGAGTCACCTCGCACGACCTTTGTTATCGCTTCCTGCCACGCTGTTCACAGTAGTTCACCCAAAGGAAGGGGGTCTTGTGGAGCTTCAATACTACTCCACAGAAGTCAATGATTCACAATTTCAGCTTTTAAGATTTTTTAATTACAATTAATCGCTAATCTTGTATTGAAACGAAAATAATGGAATAATTGAAAAACATTGTACTCGTACATATACAATTTTATATGCATCATTTCATGTATACATACTTTTGACGAATTTAAAATAATGTTAAACGTGTGTATATAATAGTAAATAATGTATTTTGAATTATTGAGTTGAATAGGCTGATGTGCCGCGTGACTGCTGTTGTTTGGCCGCCGACTGAGTCGAGAAATACAGAGGCCATGGCGGCTTACATAAACTATTTCACAGTAAATTACTACGCCCAATGACGACAAGACGTTTTGATGCAAGGAAAATAGTACCCACCTCATTTTTGTTTAGCATATGCTTTTTTCTATATACTCGTGAAATTATGACCAAATATTCATTGTATTTAATAAATATGCCTTATATTCGGGTTTGTAAGAAACTTCAATGACATTACAATTGGTACGCAACGAATTATCTTCCCTCAAGCACTATAAATATAGAAAAAAAATAAAAAATTATTTTCAGAGTCTTTGTTTGCCTTAATTCTTTCAAAAAATGTATTGTTTGTCTCTATAAAATTATTTCCAGTCAATCGATAAATTGTTACTTTTCAACAAATTAATCGTTTAATTGAAATTGTATTTTCTTTCGATTACAAAGAATTGAAAGTGTTGCGATCACTACATGCGGCGACTTTATATCCCGTACATGCATTGAGGGGCGAAGCTACTGTGCAGTCCGGCGCTTGGTCGAGCGGCCGAGCGCCCGGGCGCTCGGCGACTCCCGCGTCTCGGCGGGAGCCGCAAGGCGGCCGGTCGAAATGTCCGTTAAACAGCTATCTCTTCCCCCCCAAGCAAGGTCCCCCACCCTTCGCCGAGCGTCGGCGCGGAGCCCGAGAGTCTCGAGCGGTTGTTTTCGCTCTATTGCAGGGCTCTACTACTTATTACTTGTTCACGTTTACTTTCATTTTAAATTCTCCCGTATATGAACGTCTATGGTAAGTGACAGGAATTTGTTTGAATGGTGAATTCTTTCTTAGTTTTCGTTTCTGTGTTGTGTTATTAAATCAATCAATTATTTACTGTATTTAGAAATAATAAAAAAATAAATTAAAAGTCTCTTTAAGTTAATGTTTCTCGCTTTTAACAGTTAAGAATATTTGTAACATACGTTTTTTTTGATTGTCTATTCTTCATTTCATAAAGAAAGGTTCCATTAATTATAGACAATCAGATCATGTGATAATAAAATTTATTTAATACAAAGTTGAAGAAAAACGAAGTTGGAGTTTTACAGGTTGGAGTTTCACAACGTTTCAGAGATCATTTGTCTCCATCATCAGGTACATTTTGGCTAAAATCAAATTATTCCATAAATGTGATTAAATAAAATGAATCTTTTTAAATATAATGCAAGCAGAAAACATTAAATAATGGAAGCTTACCTTGTATTAAATATAAGCTTTACGTTTGTGAATAGTAAGTAAAACAAACGAATAGAATAAAGAGGCAGGGGGTCAGGTAACCATAGACAGGGGTCAATAACGGAAGAAAATAATAAATATTATTTATTTTGCCTAATATGTTATCATACGCATTGGTGAAATTATTACATTCAACCATCGAATTCATTGAGTCATTTAATTTTAATATGAATAAGAATATTTGTGTTTTAAACTTTCAAACCTGAACGTAGGAAATCCATTCTTTTATCATTCACAAGTACGAAGGATTACAAAATCAAGGTTCTTTTGAATTTTTTTTTTGACTCTCAATTAAGAATTCGAAATCGGCTCTAGAAAGAAACTACTCTGCGTTCACTTCCAATTAATAATTGTCTGGAATCTCTAACCAACTACTAATTGTCTTGGCTCACGCTTCAGCAAAGCTTGTAGTACGCTGGGGCCTCCCCAGAATTTAATTTCCCGGAAATCGTAACCTCTTTGCCTGCCCAAGTTGCCTGGGATGGCTCGCTTGCGTCACTGAGAAAAACTGTAGTTTCATTGTAGAATGTGATTTCGGAGGGGGAAGTAATCTGACTTCAGTGTCCGCAATTTTTGGAGCGCATCTAACTCAAAAATGCGTTAGACTCGCTTCGTCATAAGGATGGCTTATAATTTTGCATTAGAGGTTAGGCGACAAAATTTAAAAAGATTCAAATATGACAATTTTTATGCCTGATTAACGGATTAAAACTCATGTAAATGTATTTTTATTCAAATTACATATTTAGGAAGATTAATTCAGAGTATTTTGAATTTTTCTTTGATTTTACGCGAACGTCTCAATGTTAAAATGTCATATGCTAAAAATTGAATATTTTGAAAAATATTAATCTTTAAAATAAAACTCATCATCTTGATACATCTATGTGGTGTCGAAATACACTAATTCCTCAATTTCATAAAAAAAATGGCAAAGCGCTTTGATAACTTGGGCTAATCGTTTAGGAAGGCAACATTCTAACAGTAAGTTTCTTTATTAAAACACGACTACGTTGCAATCTTGTTCACGGCAATTTTACAGCCACAACGTCTACGCATAAAGTACTTGAATGTATAATCGGAGGAAACAGGAAAATTCTGAAAGTGTGAACGTACGTATCATGAAAATACGTACATATAACAATATTACAAGTTTATGTAATTACAGAACCATAATATATCCACATAATTTGATTCAGATATATCAAAAGCTCTTGCTGAAAGATGAACTAGGAATAATATTAATAAACAAAAACAAATGACAATAGACTATTAGGCCTTAAGAAATGCAGTAGAATAAATTTCCCTTGACAACAAACCACTGATACACAGATGATTTTAAAGAAGACGTAATTACTAAGAATACTTCCCAAATAACAAAATATGTGATTTGAAGGTAACGTAATAAAAATACAAAATAATCGAAAATGAAAATCTGGTAAAATAACACCACAAGAAATGAATGGAAAACACAGTAAAACTGACCGAAAAGATACGAAGATTCAGAATGGTATGAACGTCTTTAACCTTACATCTCACTAAAAGTATTGAATATTATATTTTGGAATTCATTCGTAGAAGAGTTATTTGGATGAGACAGTCTTCCTAGATGTCGCGAGGAATGAAGAACCGATGTAGGCTTGGAGACCGCCTGCTGGAATACAGGAAAAATCCCCAACACTGCATTGACAGGGGTCATTCTGAATCAACAAGGACAGAGCTTTAAAAACAAACCCGCTACCTTACTTCATGGACTATGGGCACAAAAAGATCGTCAGACACGAATTTGTAGTACAAGGGAGTGTCGTGTTGCTGTTATTCCAAAGATAACATGAAACGTTGAATGATGTTTCAAGCGAGATATTAAAAAAATGGATTTGTTTGTGGATCAAGACTTCGAAAGATGGAGAAAGATTTAAATGAAATTGTATAAAATGTATGAAATGAAATCTATAAAAAAGGTGTTCGATGGAAAAGGGAGGTCAGAAAAATATATTTCACCCCTGTTGTTTTAAGTAGAGCAAACCTATGACCCCATCCTGAGTTAATGTTAGGGATTAGCAACGTAAGTATTATATAAAGATATTAGCAATGTCTAAAATTCTTGAGGAATTTTGACCTGTTCACTGCATTACGTACAAATGGAATCATCCACATGACTCCACACGATTTACAACAGATGGAGTCATCCACAATTTATTCACTACTTAAGATCAAAACATGAAATCTCACCATCGTGCATTTGCAGCAACTGCACCCTTCTTCCAGTAGTCGAACATTTCGCCTTCCCGGAAGTCGGCGAGAAGCAAGGGACAATTTGGTAGTAAATATCTTACCTGAAAAAAAAGAAAATATTACAAATAATTCACCGCATCATCGCACATTTCAAGTGTACAATTATTTACACCTCTGCATGGGTAATATCACCTCAGAGGGAAATCATTTACACCATTTTATATTCAACTTATAAACATTTCTGTTTTTATTTAGGATGAAATTGGGTAAGCATTCTAAGTCTTTTGCGGAATGCATAAAATAAATAACTTCTCAATAAATTAATAAACAATTAATATCAATAAATACACAAAAATACATTCGTATGTAAGATTGTGTTGTAGTTCTGGAGTGACACATTGATACCTTTTTACTTCCAAGAATTACATAGTGTGTGGACGTAAAACGTAAAAAAGTTAAAATTAAATGTCAAGACGCCGTACTATTGCGTATTTCATTTTCTAACTTCTAAGCAAAGTATGAATGTATTCGCAAATTCAATGATATTCATGTAATACCTTTAACTCAAGACGTTACGTTTCCTCGAGAATTGAAAATTCACTCTCTTCAGTACATAATTCTCGATGAATAAGCATGTCTTACATTGCGAAAGCAACAAGTAGAGCAGAAGTGGAGAGAATGCAAAATGATACAGAACACGGGTACCTCTCCAGAGACTCATCCCGCTTCTAGCTATCAACTGAATGGTGCTTCGTGTTCGGAGGTCGGGCTACGTGACTGCTGAAATCGAAACTCAACCATTCAGTAACAACGCTCTCCGTCGCTGTTTAGACCGCCGACTTTGCCTCCGCGATCTACCGTCTTCGCCTCATTGCCACCCACGTGGGAAGAGCGGCATGGATACGTCAATGACCGGGTTGCTCGTCAACAATTGCCTTGTTGATGAGCTGGGAAGATCGCCAACAAACTGCCTTGTTGATGAGCCGGGATGCTTGCCAACAATTACATTGTACAAGGGGGTTCAAATATGACCGGGACTGATTTTTTTTTTCAAATAACCCGCCATGCGCAGTAGCTGCCCCGCCTGGCGAGAATCTAGCCACAACCCCCCACCTCCCTCCCTTGCAGGTTAGAACCTGTTCAGTCGAGTCTGGGTCTTGCTAGAACGATGAGTGAACAAAAGGTGCCGCGGAGCGTGGAACAACGCATTATCATCAAATTTCTCGTTGGAGAAAACGTTCAACCGTCGGATATTTTGCAGAGACTCAAAAAACAGTACAGGGAAGAGTGCCTCTCACGGACCCGTGTGTTTGAATGGTGTGTTTCAGAGAAGGACGAGAGCGCGTTGAGAATGAACCTCATAATCGTCGGCCGCGAACATCCATAACCCCAACAAACATTGATCGTGTTAATGCGGTTATTTGTGAGAATAGGCGCATCGCTATCAAAGAAGTTGCATCTGTAATTGGCATCAGTGTGGGTAGTGTAGAAGACATGATAAAAAAAAACACCTAAAATATAGAAAAGTTAATGCTAGGTGGGTTCCACGCACTTTGACGGACGAGAACAAATTGATGCGCATGCAAGCTGCCAGTGTTCTTCTAATGCGGTTTGAAAATGAAGGAGATGCATTTTTGAAGTCCATTGTAACCACTGATGAAATGTGGGTTCACTATTTTATTCCTGAGTCCAAGCAGGCATCACGTGAATGGCGACACGCCTCTTCTCCAAAACCCAAGAGAGCGCGGAAGATCCGTTCGGCGGGAAAGGAGATGGCAATTTTTTTGGGGGGGACTGGAAGGGTGTTATCCATGTAGACTTTCTTACAGAAGATAAAACCATCAATGCAGCTTATTATTCAGCACTTTTGGAAACGGAAATCAAAGAAAAGGTCCGATCCAAACGGAAGAGAGGTGGGAAACGGGTAGCATTCCTTCAAGACAATGCACGGCCTCATACTGCTAAAACAACCATGGCAACCATCAGCAAATTGAAGTGGGACCTTCTACCACATCCGCCGTACAGTCCAAATTTGGCTTCAAGTGATTTTACCTGTTTGGACAGCTTAAATCACATTTGCAAGGCATGCGATTTGCGGATAATGACGCAGTCATCCACAGTGTTCGGCAGTGGATATGCCGACAACCAAAAGACTTTTATGAAAAGGGCATGAGGATGCTCCCAGAACGTTGGAAAAAAATGTACAGAATCTGGAGGGGAGTACTTTGAAGAATGACATGTACAAATAAATCTTTGCTAATAAAGTATTTCGTAAAAAAAAAATCAGTCCCGGTCATTTTTGAACCCCCTTGTACATAAATTATGTCGAAGAAGCGGCGTTATATCAAGCAGAGGCGAGGTTATGGATACTGTTTTAGTAGACGACAAAGACGGCAATTGTAAAGTCTGGGCAAATGTTACGTTGGGAAAGCAAAATCAGTAGAAAGGACAACGGTGATGGCGGTAACGCAATGTAAAGTAGGAGAAGCCATTGAAAGGAAAAGACGCGTGGCAAGCGAATGAAATGGAAGAAAGAACGATGGAGCGGTTGGAAAAGAGAAGGGGGAAGGACAGAGGATGCAACAAAGACGGCAGAGGACACGACAGAGGAGGCAACAAAAGACAGCAGAGGAGACGGCAAAGGAGACGGCAGACGATACGGCAGAGAGGGCAGAGGAGGCATCAAAGACGGCAGAGGAGAGAGCAGAGAAGAGGGCAGAGGAGAGGGCAGAGGAAAGAGCAGAGGAGAGTAGAGAGGTGACGTCAGAGGAGACGGCAGAGAAGACGTCAGAGGAGACGGCAGAGAAGACGTCAGAGGAGACGGCAGAGGAGACGGCAGGGGAGACAGCAGAAGATACGGCAGAGAGGGCAGAGGAGGCATCAAAGACGGCAGAGAAGGCATCAAAGACGGCAGAGGAGGTGGCAGAGGAGAGTGCAGAGGAGAGTACAGAGGAGACGGCAGAGGAGACGGGGAATGTAGGGCGGATTGTGGAGCAGAAAAGGAATTGGTACTGTACAGCAAGGAAAGGTCAGGGGAGGACGGATGAGACGGCACTGCAGGCATTGGGCATTGGAGGACAGTGGCAGTGGGGAACGGAGGCTGGGAGAGAAGGCAGAGCGGATGTCAGGAGGCAGCCTGCGCGCCTCAGGCGGCGGCGAAGGCGAAAGCGGCGGAGGCAGCGGCGCAGAGGCAGTCGCCAGCCGCAGCATGCCGCGCCGCCGCCGCCGCCGGCGGGACAATGGCGCAGAACGGACTGTTGTCCAGGCGAGATAATGCGGGCGATCGCGTTGCTCTGGCGCGGCGACGGCGGCATCGCCTGCGGTCCAGTGCTGGGAACGCTGCGTCTACCATGCGTATCGCGGGCGGCGGTTGCGGCGGCGGCAGCGGCGCGGACCAGACACGCCACAAGGGCGCATGGCGCACACTTGAGAACGCGAATTAATGATTGGTGCGCTTGAATTACTAAGTCATTTGTCACAAAAGTATAGTGAATAGTACAGCACGGTACGTGGTGATTTTCCTGACCCTCCAGAATCTCATAACCGGCGCGGCGGCGACGGCGGCGACGGCGACGACGACGCAGATGACGGCGGCCGAGGCGGCGGCGGTGGAGGTGGCGGCGACGGCGACGACGACGGCGCGTCGCGATGCCTACGCGCACCTCGCGCCGCGTGCTAATCATCATTAGAGACCGGATTTTTATGCAATTACATATTTTTTGTCTTTCTACTTACCGTTCTCAAAATTGTAATCAAGGCGTATCGTAGGCCTCCTAACACAATATCGAATTTTTCCGTTACATATTTTTACATATTTAGTTCTATATTACATATTTTACATATTTTGCTGATTTTACAATATATTTTCTTATTTTATCAATTTTCTTCCATTTAATTCCATATCTTTTTATGACAAGATATCGTGTTTTAATTAGCATTTTCCCTACATTATTGGGGAAATATAAGTTTCCAAAATATCACTGACCCCCGTTTTGTAATCTGTAACCTCAATTTCCAAGAAAAATGTGCGATAGCCGATGTGTAACACTTCGATGAAGATGCTACAGTGTGTTTGCTGGTCGTACATCTGGCTAGTTTGTGCGATGGCTTCTATCGCGATTAGTCCGGCTGCTAAACTACGGTCTTGGATTACAATAGATTAAGCTTTTAGTACTGATGAGAAAGTTCTATGAAGTAAAATGAGCAGTTTTTCTAAATGTAATTTTGTTCTATGTAAATGCTTTTTTAATGAGAGAATATTAATTTTACATATTATATCCGATTTTACATATTTATTACATATTCTTACTATTTTCATTACATATTTATGTACATATTTTGACGTTCATTACTACATATTTTTCCGTTCTCTACTTATAAGTGTTTACTTCCCACTAAGCATTCTTTAATTCTTGAGAACTTATTCAACAAAACAAATGCGTAGATCAAATAACATGTCATAACATGATCATTACTGCGACGCTTGACGCGGCGGGGCGGAAAAAGCGCTTGGGTGCATCCCAAGCAGCCATTACGCCGGGCAGACGACGCGTGCCGCAAAAACGCAGTGATCGCCGCGTAGTGGAGAAGGGAGCGGGGCGGGGCGCGGCAGAGCGGATGTGGATCCAGCCGATCATTTGGGGAGAGGGGCATGACCCCCTCCCATCGTAGATTTTTGTGAAATAATAAACATATTTGGCTGCTGGGTTGATTGGTTGTTAATTATCCCCAGCACGTCAACTGCTAAGGTCATTAGTCCCGTAAGTGCCGTGCACGTTTTTCCCCTTGGGTGATCTTCCCCCGCTGGATGGCGAGATCCGGCGCCGACCTTTCATCGGCTAGTGGGTTTTCCTTCAACCAGGTATCTCCCACCAGCGGGGCACCGCTTCAACCGGGAAGAGCTCCAAGCTCCCGACCGGTCTTCTGGCATGTGTCGTAGTGTAGTGCATGTTAATGCAAGAGTACGTTAGTAAGGTGTGAGGACAGGACAAGGAAGAGAAAGGATATATCGCGTGCGGTCCGTTCATTAAGAACTTTGCGTGCAGTCCGTGACCCGTTTGTTAGGATACTACTCTGGCATTCGCCTGTTGCTGATCGGAGAAACCACGGAAAACAACCGACCAGAGCAGCCGGCCGCCAGAATTCTCCTCTATCCAGCGACTGGATTCGACCTAACTACGTAGCCAGTGTCGAAAATCCTGCCACCGTCCACCCAGGACCTCCCGGTCAGAGGCACTACATTGACATCCGTCGCCACCCTAAGCCTCCTCTACCGGGGCGTGTGGTGGGGCGGAGGACCTAAGAGTTGGCTGGAAGGCGTGGGCGGCGAGAAGAGTGGGCGGGGTCGATGGAGCGCAGCTGAGGGTGCTCCCGCTCCTTGAGCACCCTGCGCGCTCGCCCACGCTCAGCCCCCGCGACGCCGCGTCACGTGGGCCGGCGCACGCAGCCAATACGCATCGCCGTGGGATTCGAGAGCTTTTTTTTTATAGACACGTCTGGACGAGCTGTCACATTTCCATTGCAAAGCGAAACCTTCCTTCGGCTGCGTTAGATTTTCCGCAGCATGCCTTGGCCTTTCTGCGAGGAGCCTGCGAGTTACGTCGGAAACTGAAGCCGAGCAGAATTTATTTATAGAGTATTTGTGTACTTTCCTGGTACTACCTATATAATATTAATTATACAACATTTGAATGGCTTTTTACTTTACTAGTTGTAGGAGGTTAAAAAATTGTACTTTAAAATTGATCTTCCATGGAGCTGATATAACAGAATATGCAGTCTAGGTTTCTGTTACCTTGTAATTTCATAAATATGACCGAAACATTTCAATCGTGAGTATTTTCAGCCTCAATTAAACTTGGCACTGTTTGCCACGAGATATTTTACATTCAATGTTACACTTACTTCAAATTCCACAATAGGCAGCATAACGTTAAAATCTTAGAATATATCAACTGCTGCAAAACATCAACAAGGTGGGTCGGCTCTTCTCATTCATACCGTGAGTAACGAGAAAGTGAAGGGGATATTGGATCAACGAAACTTGAAAGCTAAGCGGCCATTACGCGTACCCTTGTGAAAGGAAGAGACAAGTGGCTGTTGATAAGCGTCGACTGATCACAGATGGACATTCCTTTATAGTCGTTGAGCGACAAAGAGGAAGCGAAGATACCTCCACAAATGAACGCAATAATGCGCCTCCCTCGTCAGGCGATTTCTCGGGACTGCAACCACCCCTTCCCCGGGGTCCTCTCTCAGTTGTCACGCGTACTTGCCTCTGATACGGCCGTTGCCTGCCATTCCAGCCCTGCGCACTCGACATTCGCCTTCCCGGCAAAGCCACCCCTACAGGTCCTCACGTTCCCGGACTCCTGCACACTCTCGTCCCGTAGCCCTCGCCACCCTCGCTACATACTCCTCGCAACATACTCTCCGCTTGCAACAGAATGTAAAGAAATGAATAAGTTCATTTCTTTTCAATCTATGAAGCTACAGCAGCCTCCATTTCACGTATTTTCAAAATTTAGAGTTTTTAATGAAGATCGTATAAAATTCTAATCACGAAAATTACACAGGAAAAATATCGAGGAATTCGGGAAGATTCCAAACATCTCGTTCCTGAGAAGAAAGCTCAAGGGTGGCTTAATTAGAGGTACAAGCAGGTGCTCGTATAGATTGGGTCGCTGCATGGCTCTATGCCTCGCAGCAGGACGCGGGCGCACAGAACGGAGAGCGCCCGGGCACGTCATTCGCGCAGGAAGGCGCCCGCGGCGACGTCACCATCACCACCACATCACCATTTGCCGCCTCTTCCCATTTCTATTGCCGCGCCCTCCCAGCTGCCACTGCCCCACGGCCACACTGTCTAGCTTCTTCCCGCACCACCCCGGGAAGTACCGACCCGTCTCGAACAGCTCTGCCCACTGTTTCCCACACCCACCTCGCTCCCTCCACCTCGCTCGCTCTGCCTCGCTCGCTCTGCCTCGCTCGCTCTGCCTCGCTCGCTCTGCCTCGCTCGCTCTGCCTCGCTCGCTCTGCCTCGCTCGCTCTGCCTCGCTCGCTCTGCCTCGCTCGCTCTGCCTCGCTCGCTCTGCCTGACTCGCTCTGCCTCGCTCGCTCTATCACGCTCGCTCTACCACACTCACTCTATCACGCTCGCTCTATCACGCTCGCTCTACCACGCTCGCTCTACCACGCTCGCTCTACCACGCTCGCTCTACCACGCTCGCTCTACCACGCTCGCTCTACCACGCTCGCTCTACCACGCTCGCTCTACCACGCTCGCTCTACCACGCTCGCTCTACACGCTCCATCCCGCTTCATCTCGCTTCATCCTGCTCCACCTCGCTCTATTCCACCACTTTCCGTCTGATCACTCCATTTCCTCCCGTTCCTTCCCGATCGACTCTTCTCCGTACCCAGCCCATCGCTCTCATCCCTTCCCTTCTCCCGTCCCTCCCTACTTCGCCCCGCACCGCCCAGCCTCGCTCCACCCTCCCGCCCACTCGTCTATGTTTGATCTCGAAATCGACCCTCGACCTGCCATTAGCCCCCGGGACGAACACCCCCTCCCTTCCCCACCCCCTCCACCGCCCCTTCGCTCCGCTGCCTTCCAAAGCACCGCGACACGACGCGCCGCGCCGCACCGGGCGCCATCATCGGTTTTGACTGCCGCCGCTCGCACCCACTTGCTCGCAACGCCGCGCCACCGTGTGTCTCTCCTCTGTGGGCCGGCCGCCGCCGCCCCTGCCAGCCGACCCCGCGGGCGGGCGGGCGGACGGTAGCGCGGCATCCGTTCTCGGTATTACCAGCCCACCTCCGGGCCGCGCCGCCCCCGCCGCACAACAATATTCCGGCCGTCGCGTCGCGGCGTCGAGTGGCGCCGCGGGCGCGGCTGGCGCTGGCGCTGGCGCCCACAATCCACCGGCCGGCTGGCGTTACGTTCGCCGCCGCCGCTGCCTCCGGCGGTGGCGTCGTTAGCTGGCCATGCGATATTATTGCTTGGCCGTGTTCCCTGTGCACCGCCCTGGTACACGAACGGGGACTGTACCTTGCTTTGTGTCTCGCGTTCATGCGGCGGTGAAGATGAACCTCGTGTAAAAGAACTCTTTGAAGGCCCTTGCGGTACAATCAAGTTTGCGGGCTCCACCGAACAGCTAAACAGCTAATTGGATGAAATCAAGTTTCAAATACCGTGTTTAGACTTAAAGGACCTAAAAATATCTCAGTTTTGTGGAAAGTGCGTCTTATCTTGGTTCGACACATTGCTTGTTCATATTTATGAAGGGGTTGTGTCAGAAACACAACTCACGCAGAAACACACTTGACCAAAGAAGACAAATTAAATCTCCAATGACATTTACAAAATTTTCTCATAAATGCACAAATTTTTTTCTTGAACAGACTTAATTAGTAGACTTCGCGGATCAGATATTTGTAGAAAACTCAATATTACTCAATCACTTCAATATTAAAGAGAGATTTTTTACTTTCTCCTAAAATCGTACTGATGGCTTAGGCGCTAATGATGGCTTAGGCGCTAATGATGTTCACAGACTGACAAATGGATAGATGAACGTTTGGGGAAAAAATAACACTTTTTCGGTATCAGAGGACCCCAAAACGTGTATTTCCGTTCTATAAAAATCTTATGGTAAAACCCTCGACTGTTATATAGTCACTGTTATATAGTAGTCAAATGTCCATCACAGGTCACAAGTCTAGACAGATTATCCAAAAACGACGAGGCGAATAGTCACAAAAAGTGTCTTCGTGTACTTAAATTACTGGCATCAAGGAGACTGATTGTAACGACAAGAAAATATCACTTATAATGTCAAGATTGCTGTACATTCAAAAGGACATTAGGACACCTACTGTACATCAGGGTGAGCAATTAACTTTCTAATTTAGTTTTGCAGGTAAGAAGAAATAATATTCTGGCCTTCCAATTTATTGCTGCATCATCGTGAGGACCCAGAAAAGTTTGTTTTAGTGAAGAGAATGTAGCGTTATGATACGATTTGTCATGATTCCCCTTGATATTTGCAAAAAAACGAATGTATGACGATGTTGTTACTCACAATTTACAAATTGAGAAACTCTCAAAATCGGGCATTGATTAATGAATCGTGGCATGTGTACGAATAGGGGAACTGTTTTCACAATCCGCAAATATGACGACTGGGGTCCCACAGGGAAGCATTTTTGGCCCTATACTCTTTCTTGCCTTCATTAATGACTTTATGGAGAATATTATGTCGCGCGTACGATTATTTGCAGATGACTGTATACACTATCGAGACTTCAAATCAATCATGGATGTCGAACATTTGTAAGCAGGTTTAAACAAAATAGAATACTGCGGAATTTCCAATAAATTAAAATTAATTGCTCCAAAACCCAAGCCAATACGTGTTGTCAGACTCACCGTTATCTCAGTTATCTTATCAATTAGGCTCTGACGTAATACATCAGGTTCCTTGCTGTATTTGGGAGTTCTCTTTGATACAAAGCACAGCTGGGATAAGCATGTAAATTACGTACTGGGAAAAGCGTTGAGAAATTTACATTTTGTTACGCGCATACTTAAAAAGAGTAGTCCAAGTGCAAAAGCGTTAGCTTACACGTCTCTTATTCGCACTATTTTAGAATACTGAGTAGTTTGCTGGTATCCTTACTGAACGGGTCAAAGACAGAGTATGGATAAAATTCAAAGGCGGGCAGAAAAATTCTCATTTTCTAAACAAATCACGATCGATGGTTTGATTTGGGAACCTTTAGAAATGCGTACAAAAATGGCCAGGCTTTGCGAGCGAATTAAAGCTTACATAGGAAATCACACATGGGTGAATTTCAGAGCAAAATTGAGAAACTATTCCACTATGGCTGAGGGGATTATCCTTACTAAATCGAACGAAAGAAGCGAAAGACAGACGTCACAAAACACTTTTTTATGAATCAGACGATAGAGGATTGGAGCCCTCGGCAGTCTTTGAAACTTTTACTTGCTCTATAAAATGCTTAGAAATATATTATATGGAATATAATTTAGTTTATATTAAAAATAGTATCTAGTTTGTATTTCCTATTTAGAATAAGAAATGTATTCATAATTAAGTGCAGTGCAGTGCAATGTGGTGCAGTGTAGTGTAAGGTTCAATGAAATGCTTAGTGAGAAGTCGGGTAAGAGAAAAGAGGTGAAATAGGTTGGGCATGGAACGTAGCTTAGTGTTGTGTAGTGACATGAGGTGAAGTGAAGTGCAAAAACGACAATAATATCGTACGCAAAATTGATGCACTAGTTATGTTGCTGTAGTATGCACTTGCTTTTATTTCTTTTGGTTATCAATAATTTATGTTGCATATTATTATAGTTATATTATTATAACTATGATTATTATATTATTGGTATTGCATTATCATTGTATTATTATTGTTATTGTTATTTTTATCAAGTCTGCCACCGGTTTTTGTAAATATTTGCAGAATACGTTTTTTGTCTATCGATAGTTATTTTGTCCTTAATAGATATTCTCAGATATAAATAGGCATTGAAATTGCGCAATAATAACGTAATTACATCAGTGATTAGCGATTTCTTACTTCTTACAACCAGAACCGAAAAATTACATCTGGCTGCTCTAAACAATACCGATTTCTTTCATTCACTCCACCATTACATTATCATAATTATTGCTGTCATCTGCACATTAAATCATCACGCATGGATTTCATTAGTCTTACAGTCGACGAATCAAAATTTATATTAAAATAAACTATAACTTTTTCAATTAAAAATTGTTTAAATATTACTTTAAAAGTTGATGAACAAATGTAAAATGTTAAAAGAATATGAGAGAGTCAAACATGTGGGTCTCTATGGAGATACTCAGTTTGATTATGCATTTCAATCCCGCTTATATCTGTGTGAATATGTTTTTTTTTCTAAAAGCATCTAAAACTAGCGAAGCAATAGGAATACAATTTTTTACATTTAGGGAAGTAGTATAGCTTTCAAATTTTTTAAAACATTAAAAAAACAGATTTCAATATATTAATATCTCTTAGCCTGTTCACTTCCACAATTTTTTAACAGAAGGAAGAAAGAATACGGTGCTCTCACAGAAGTAAATGACCCACTGAGTGACCAAGATCTGCGTCTGCAGTGATTTGAAAAGAGATAAAGCAATTACCTCAAAGGCTATAATTGCTACCGCTAAATAGCCTGACCTTTTGCTGAATGTCTGAATGACTGTTCGTGATCGTTTTGTAATTCCCTGTCATTATGATTCCCTTTTGTGCATAGAAGATTAAACAATGAGCGAGAAACGGTTTCAAGAAACGGGGTGGGTGATGGTCTTTAATTATACTCACGATGATTTTCCCACACTGGAAAATATGTGAACTCTCTTCTCTCTGGGAGTAATCGACATTATAATTATATTTAAGTACTGGTAACTTTCGAGAAAAGTCACAAACCGGAAACTGCTCAAAACAAAAATGTCCACATCGACACGTTTACAATGCATATTTACAAGGAGCAGACTTCGTTAAATTCGGGGATAAAATTTATTTTGTTCCAGATCTCATTCCGCTGTTACCTTAATTATTGTAGGTAGCAAGTACAATAAGTAGACTACTCGCGTGTTACCTGAAATTTGGGAACATAATTAATTTCACACGCCGTCTCTTTTCACTTCTTTTTCGTTATTAATGGGAGGTCAATCATTTAATATTGCATCGTATTGACTTTCCATATCAACTTCAGCTCTAAAATTTGATACCAATTTACCATGACTGGTTTACACTGACATTAAAATTTTTCAAGGCGTAAAATCGAAAGAAGTTACACAACATTTCAAGAGTTGTGGCAAAGAACATGCTTCTACTGATGGCATTTCAATTGATGAGCACCGTTATTTTCGGAGCTTTATTGCCTAGGACAAATGTGTACATGGTTTCCGCGGTTTTTGCTGAAACAACCCCCAATAAATTCCACACAAATGAACAATAATCATTGAAGCAAACAATTAAAAGTGTTTAGAGGCCTATTACATGGCAGTAGCTCCATGGTTAATTTAATCCCTTGGGAATTGAAGGGGGTTGGTATGTATAGCTGTGTAATTTCTTGTAACATGTTTTTATCGTGAAATTCTAATGAACGAGAAAAAATCGGAGGATCCACAGGATCGGAGGATAAGCGTTTCAATATTTTCAGCTGTTTTCCGCTCAGACTTGTTCACAGTTTTACGTATGCTTTCGTTTGTAAGACACACAGAAACGTATTTGAGAAACGTTGATTTTCCGTCGACAATAAAGTTTATATATTTCAACGACTTTCCGTCTTTTCGTCTTGTTACTCTCCCATGTCTCATTTCCCATCATTCATTGAGTGGGCGGCCAAGCGAAGAAAAACGGCATTTCTAGAAGTACATACTATACATACGAAACTCACTAAGATTGGTATCCAGTATATGAAATACGCTATATTGATTTTACATACACGAATCTATCCGGCGTCTGACATTCGCCGTTTTCAAAGATCACAATTCACATTTTGCCTGAATCTAAGGCGCGTCGGAGAATTTTAGTTCAGTGTTGTCAAGGTCGATACCGCGAGCGGGATTCCGTGGCACGAGTGGCTTTGACGAAATCGTCCCTCCACGCAGGTTCATCCACCCCGCCACCAGAGACAACGCCATCCCTATTGTAAAACGGCGGGGCTACTAATAGTTTCTTTTCCTCACACTAGTTGCGCAGAGATGCTCGGTGCCGTGATCCATGCAACTGCCCTCGTAAAAGACCTTGACACTACTGTTTTATTTGGTAATATTTCCCTTATTGGAAAAGATGTCAATGAGACATTCTTCCCATCTAGGTTTACAAACTGCAGCATGATCAGGCGCAGCATACCGTTCACCTCGGTCACAACTCCGACCTGGAGGCCTAAGGGTTCGAGTCCTAAGGGTGGCAGGTTTTCGAGCACCAGCAATGAGATAAGAAGAGTTCAGTGGCTCACTGGAAGGGGAATTCTATCTGCCGGCTGCTGTGATAAGTACATTTCCGTGGATTCTTACATCAAAACCAGGCAAATGCTTGTTCAGTTCCGTAACAAAACAGGTTCCAGACAATACGCTATTTTTCCTTCTTCATCCTTGTTTAGTCCTCTTCCATTAAACACACTTCTCCCTTTACATGCACAGTGCAACCACACATGTCGAAGAAAATTATTCAAAAGGAAATCACATGCTTTCGTTTTGTTACTTAGATTTTGTTTGGGAGAATAGGGGTTTGCTCCCAGAAATAAGGCATTAATACTGTAGGAAACTTTGTTTTTCTTGTCAATAATTCCTGGAAACTAAATATGGTCAAAAAGTGAGTTAAACTTTTTTGCCATACATCAAAGATGTAACGTTATGTAACAAGACCATATACTTTCACCAAATCAATATATTAACATTTAGGAACCCCGGGAGGTTTACTATGGCTGTTACTATATGTTGTAACTACCCCAAGAACTTCAATTATATTGCTGATTAGCCTATTTAAAATAGAGTTGGAAATTTTAAACGAAACGCCATTTTGATCGAAAATCCCTTCCAAATCATACACTTCGAACTAAACATCCGATGCCCCTTAGCGGTCGGCGAGCAATCTAAAGCTAGCAGCGCTCAAAAATCAATCTCAATCAAATCGTATCCAAAATTGCAGGCTAATTAAACGCTCTATTCCCGAATTTTAGACTCTTTTGGATTTCCCAAACTCGCGGGCGGTTTCTAGCTTCAGCCTGAAATTAGCCTAAAATGTTTGATACGGTTTGGAACAGATTGGGTTTTTGGGTGCTGCTAGCTTTAGATGGCTCTCTCTGAATCTGAATCAGTGAAATTGTCACTGATTCAATCAGTGAGAGCCGACGTCACTGATATCTTCAGTCGAAATTGGTAGTTTCGCTGACAATCAGGGAATATGCGACCTTTTCATAATGACCGCCAGCATTTCACTGGTCGTCAGTGGTAAAAAGTGCCGCGCCACTATCACTCCCTGATCGTTCAGTCGTTCACGTGCTGCTGTTGTCACTGTTTCACTGATTCAAAAAGTGGACCCAATTTTACTCTTTTGTTCAGTTCCATTCACTGATTGTCAGTGGCAGGGTTATTAACTGACACCAATCAGCGAATAGTCACTGTCAATCAGCAGTTTTTCCACTGATTCAGATTGCGAGAGCTGGTCGGGCGTCTTTCCGCAGCCGGCGATGACCCGAGATCGTCTCTCGCCACGCCCCGCGCACTCCCCCCCAACCACAAAGCGCACCCCCTCCCACCCCTCCCCCCCCACGCCCCCCTCCCGGCCCCTACCCTTCCCTCCCCCCCCCTCCCCGCCCCCCCCCTCCCCGCCCCCCTCCCCGCCCCCCCGCGGAGCACGCGAAACGCGCCACGGGCCGTAAAAATGTGTTTTTAATTTCGCGGCGGCCCACGTGCTTTACTGCCCGTTTTAAAATATCGGCCGCTCGGCGCGGCGAGTCGTTCGCCTACAAATGGGCTTATAATAGATCGATTTTAATATCTCACGGAGCGGCGGCAAACCTCCCGCATGGATGCCTCCTAGACCCGCTCCGTCTCGCCACGCGGCCACCCGGCCGCGGCGGCGGGCGGCCGGCGGCGGCGGCGGCGGCGGCGGGTGCGCCGACTGAAAGATGTGAACTTCACGAGGGCCGCGTTATAAGAGGGGGCCGACGCATTGAATACATGAGCTACTTCTGTGTGTTCCAAGACGCGAGGAACAAGAAAGTTAGTGGCCGGTGGGGAGGTGAATGATTGAGCGGCTCTGTTGAAGAAGAAATGAGGGAAGTCAAATGTTAAGTTTTGGGCGGAGTAATGATGGAACTCTCAGCGACACGTAAGTTCTGAAATAAATCGTTTTAGAAAACGTGTCAAGAATATTGCATACCTTCAATCAAGCCGGGATTCAAGATTGATGGAATGTCTTTATTCGTGGAAGAGAAAACAAACGTGATAAAAACAATTTATTATTATTATTATTATTATTATCATTATTATTGTTATTATTAGTTTTTGTAATGAGTAGGTTAGAATGGATTCAATAAAGCGATACATTATCATGCATAATACAAAAGAAGAACTTTTGTTCCTGAGAGGAGATATTATAAAATCGAAGTACGACGAGAAACGAATATCGTTAGGTCCTAGGTATTTCTAGGAAGTAAGAATAAACTCACAGGCACAAAATAGTTCATGGTTTTGTATGAACAAAACAGTACAAGGTGGTATAACAGAGCTTTTCATTTATTATTTATAGACTTTCGACATAGAATTTGCAATAATTCCGAAATCTTCCATTGCATACAGGGCAATGGAATATTTTCACAAACAAGCCATAGTGAGCAACACCC